>JASVER010000057.1:6034259-6059175 GCA_030449065.1 Oceanodroma leucorhoa | reverse complement strand
CAGAGTGCGGGAGGCTGAAAAGTCCTCGGTGCAAGCACCACCCAGCAACAACCAAAGCATCAATGGGCCACCAACGTTCCTTTCATTACCAAACCCCAAACCCCAAACACAGCACCCCCTCCAGCTACTGGGAAGAGAGTTAACTCTGTCCCAGCCGGAACCAGGACAGAGCTTCAACTACTGAGCTCTCGTCTGGAAGGCAAGGAAAGGCTGCGACTGCAATCTTCTGTAAGCAAAGTGTGGGTTAAATTCCTAATGCCCAGGGACAGATTGTGGCTRTGACTTCAATCCAAGGAGGCATTCTTCTGTACTCTCACATACCTAACTCCGAGAACTGGAGTTTAAGCAACAGTTCTTTTTTCTCTATTAGCTAGGTCAGGAAGTCAGCACATAGCATTTAAGGAATCTAGTTCAAATCTTGGGAAGTCCATTAAGCTCAGCTCCAAAATTTCTTGAATGAGTCTGGCCCAACCTCTACAACATGTGAAAGCAATTAGAGCTTGTGACACCTAAACTTGCATTGTGCTTGCACCTTGAGTTTCAAGAAGACAGCATTAAAATAACTCTAAATAAAGCTACAATTCTGCTAAATACTAGAATTTTTTTAACTTATGTTTTCCTTTAACTTCACGCCCCTTAGCATTTTGGTGTTAGGTTCTTTATGTAAACACAACAGGGAGCATTCAACATTCAAGCTTTAGTAGTGCAGGACTGTAGGACTGTAAAATGATGGTCAAGTCTGTTTTTGCAGGATTTCTCACATAAACAGAAGTTAACTGAAAGACATATGAAAGACCCTTAATCGCTCTTAAAAAAAGTCTATGCTTAACAATGCTTGAACAGACCATGGCTGGTTAAAATTTTTTGTTGTGTAACTCACTTTCCTCTAATTGAGGGAAAGTGAGAGACTGCTGAGGGAGCTGGGCTTACTGCGTAAATATTTAAGGTAGTATACTTGACATATCACCATTTGTTTCTGTAGCGCAAAAGGGAGCTTACCTGAATTTCAAATAATCAAAGTAGAAATCCAGTTGGTGGCTGTTTCTGTATTTCACAGATCCTGCCTTTACTAGGATATGGAATCMGGGACCCCCTTCCCCTCTCGTTCTGCCCGAGCACGTTGAATTTCTGTGCGTGCTGCTGACCTGGGACCCGCCAGAACTCCGTTTCGAGCCATGGCTGGGAGAAGAGGGTTTCAAGCCCCCYTCGCAGCACGGCACGCTCTGACCACCCTGTCGGTAGGAAAGGGGGGTTGCCCGCCTCTCCTGCCGGGTTTTTGCTGTGGGGGCTGCTTAGATCCTCAGTGTGTCTGCCCCACGGAGGACACGGATCCCCTGGGATGGCGGCGAGGCCTGAGAAGAGCTGTGAGACTTCAGCCCTGCCACCTCCTCCCCCGAGGCCTACCGGCTCTCGCAGCCCTTCGCGGGGATCCCCGCCTTCCCCTCCGCGCGGAGCGCGGTGGCCTGGCCTGGGGCGGCCGCTGAAGCGGGAGGTCGCAGCCCGCCGCCACCTCCCCGCCGCCGGCGGCAGCTGCGGGGCCCAGCGCGACGGCGGCGGGAGCAGCGCGTTCTCCCGCCCGCCTCAGGGCAGCGCGCCCCGGGTGGCCGCCCTCCCCTCAGCCGCCGCCTCCGAGTTCCCGCCCCTCCAGGCCCTGGAAACGCCGCCTGAGGAGGGACCGCGGTGGCGGAGGGGCTGAGGGACCGGCTGGGGCCGGGCGGGCGGCGGGGCCCCCTCGGTAACTCGCCCCTCACGCGTGGGGACCCGCGGCACCAACCTGAGCCGGGGCGGGGGAGGGAGGGAGGCTCCTGAAGCCAAGGTGTGTGGAGGAAAGAGAAACCCCACAGGTTTCTTACAGGTTTTTATTGCCTTCAGGACACGTAGGGAGGTGTCACTGAGGGARGTGAAATGCCGGGGCTGGCGGCAGGTGACAAAGGTGACCGGCCATGGCAGAGGGGAGCGCTTGGCTGTGGGGGTCGGCCGTGACAGGAGCCACTGCCGCGACAGGGCCATAAACTGAAATGAAAAAGGGAAAAGAATGAAGAGTGTAGAAAACAACCATTGTGAGAGACCCGACCTAACACAGGCAATCGGGGATGTGACCGTGAAAAGCAGTACTCCGTGGAGAAGGTGCTGGGCTGGCACACGGTAGTCAGTCACTTGCAGGGCGGGAAGCAGAGTGTAAGCAGAAGGAATTGATTTTTTGTTTTGTTTTGTTTTGTTTTTTTAAATTTTAAATAGTTTTAAACCTTACCCATTCCTAAGGGAAGTAATTTGTAGGAAAGGAATGAGCATCAAGAGAGACGGTTTTAAAGTGCGCATACCCGTAAACAAGTGGCTTGTTAAAAAGAAAAAAAACCACCCTTGTGCAATATAACAAAGTTATTTCATACAAATTCCACATCTTACCCCTCCTTACGTAACTGGCATAGCTGGCAGGATCATGGCAAATCAGGCCAAGCTGTACCCAGATGAGGGATTAGACAAGGAGTAGTTTAGAAATAGCTGAAGACACTGACGGGGCTGGAATGGAAATGTTGGGTTACTTTGAAGAGCAGGGAAAGAGAGAGACATCGCCAGTAACRCCTAACTGTGTTCCTCACCCACAAGGCTCGGAGTGAGAGTTGAGAAAACACGCTACTGATGAACAACCTGCAGGTTTCCACAGCTGTCTAGTGCTCTAGTGCTGATTTTCTTTGCTGGCAAGGAATGAAACAAAAGAAAGTAAGTGTCGAAATGCTTCTGTGTTTTTTTTCATAGTGAGTGAGCTGTACCGGTGAATTAAAGCCAAGTGTCAGAAAACAAAGACAGACACTTTTTTAACTTTGAAAACTATTGGTAGAGGATAAGCAACAGCAAAAGGGTACTAACTGCTACCAATAGGAGGTAGTTGCAGACCTGAAGCAGAACCAAGCAGCACAGCCCTGCTCCGACAGTAGGATTTATTTGAAAATAGGAAGAAGCAGGAATAGCAACATAAATAGGGCTGAGATAATTCAAAACAAAGAGGAAGCCAGGAAAGTCCTATTCTTAGAAAGGGTGAGAAACAGTCTGCTTTCACAATTAAGATTGCCTTAACTTTTCAGTTTTCTTTAAAAGACAATGCAGTATTTGTCATCGGGCTGTGACTAATCACAAAATTCACCACTCAACTGCGTTAAAACAAGCACATATTCAGACCAATAACACTGTAACACGAAAAATTGAATTTACATATTCCTCCAAAGCAATGGATGAGACTAATGAACGAGTGAAATTTGGGGAACTCACAGATTTCCAAAACAAACGCCCCCCCCCCAGTAAATACCAGCTACTTAGTGGTGACTAATAAAGGTGAATAATTTTAACCTCTCCCAGAGACCTCTTAAAAAATTCATCCTATTTGGTGGAAGAGAATATGGTAGAATGACAGATTTTCTCAAAATTTGAGGGCAATAACTTGATAAATATTGTGAGCTAATTATAAAATGCCTTTTTCCTAAACCCTGGAATTATAGTGAGTCAGTCTCTGGCAACATCCCCATTGGTTCCACTGCTTTGTTATGTCCCTTACATCTCCAGAGGTAGTCTTTATCCTGCACATTGTAGCAAATAATAAAATCCCAAGTACAGACAAGTAAAATAACCAAGATTTTACTGCACAGTATCTGCAAAATGCAAGGGCACAGTGAAGTAAACAGCTCGACATACTTTTGTTAACACACTCATCTTTTGTTTCAGCTGGTAAATCTGTCTTCCGGCTCATCTGTCAGATTTGTTTCAAGCGATCACACCAAACATGCTCTTTTCTTAAAAAGAAAACAACAGCATTTCTGAGACTTACTGCTGTAAAAGAATTCCAGTAAATGCTGCCCAGAAAACCCATTTGTCTGCATCAGCTATCCAAGAGTATTTTTAATGGGGAAAAGAAGATGATTTTATAAGAATATTCATTTTTTTAATGTGAAATTCCATCTGGTTGACAAACCTCTCCAGAGAAAGGCAGCTCTCTCAAGAGTGCATAGTCTGACCAACACAGGAGTTGACAATCCCAAGATTCAGATTCTCTTTCCAGCTCCCCATCAAAGGCATCCTGTGTCATTTTGGTAGCCATTACTATGTGGCTTCCTACACGTAAAATAAGAGCATGTATCCATTTTAAAAATTTCTGCCTAGATTATTCTAATACTGCACCCTTTAAAAAAAAAAAGATTCAAGTGGAACTTGTGCAAAATACCACAAACGGTGAAGAAGTTTTCTCTTTTTCTCTTCTACTGCTGTCCTTCAAATTAAAGGTCCTTGCTGCTCCCTGTGAAGGTCAGATACTTTATGCTTCATGAAGATATACACACACTTTTATTTGCCCTTGTTAAGCTTTGCTTTCACTACTAATTACTACTGTAAATCTGTTTAACCTCTGTTGAAATAATGACTTGTTATTATTGTTCTGACATTTTTGCTTCTGCTGCCTGATCTCTTCAAACTAATTAAGCAAGAGAAGGTTTCTCAAACACAAGCAATCTGATGGAGGAGCGAGAAACAAGTGGAGATTTAACTGGGTGTTGCTAAACTTACACATTAGAGAGAAAATAAAAACTCAGTAGTATACATGTAGCTGGTATACTTTATGGAAAGAAAGTAAAAACTAGAACAAGTAGGGAAATGAGTATTTTCTTACCTTCTGTCCTTGCACGCAAATGTTTCAAGTTTTTTCCAGCTTTCAGATATATGCCAATACAAATATAGTAAATCTGACAGAAATCTGACAATTCTTTGTATCAGTTGTAGGAGGTAGAGGGAGAGTCTGAGTTCTCTTACAGTCCTGTTCTTTTTAACAGTTCTAACAGTGTTTGATCCAATAATCTTAATTATATATTTTTTTAACCTCTTAACTAAGGTTGAAATAACATACATCATTTTGAGAAAAACTGTAAAAGATTAGAAGGCAGGAGAACAGCATGAAGCCTGTCAAGAGGGTGCTTTATTTCTGATTGCTCTTGCAAACACGATACCTAATCTCTTATTAAAAAAAAAAATCCCAATTCAGTATAATCATAATTACTGCGTCCTCAACAGCATAAACTTTCATTCAAGGCACTGGAAGACACTTTGGAATTTATTTCATGTCAACAAAGCAGAAATAAAAGGATTATAGTCAAGTTAGAAATAAAAGACCTATTAGGGTTTCTTGTTGATTTCACCTTTAAGTATGGGATAGTCCCATATTATATATATAGTTAATCTTCTTTTCCCTGTGGTATTTTTAAATGTCATAAGAAACTAATTTAAACACCTACTGAATAATCTGGCTAACTGATACACTTCTTGCCARAAAGAGAAAACTAGGCCGTAAGTAACGTGCTAGAGGCTTTGCCAGTGGCTTGGCAGAAAGACATCCACCTTTTCTTGCAGGTTTAGCTTTCTGCCAGAACAGGAACATTCGTTGTTATCGGGGGCGTGTCTGTCCGTCTGTCTGTCTGATGCGTACTAGTGCAAGGTAAGCAGGTGGAAAGGGGAAGGAAGGAAGGGAGTTCTCTCTGTCAAGGAGCAACCACCTGTTCGAATGGGTTTCCATGTTTCATGGAACCATACCTTCAGTCTTCCGTGCAGTATTTTAAACACTCCTAAGAGATACGGGGAAGCAGTCAGTGTACACGCCGTGAACACCTACCCTGACGTACAGACGGTTAAGAGCTCATCCATCATCTGTGCCTGCTGAGCGTGTGTATATGCCTGTTCAAGATCTCACACAGTTTGTGGACAGAGGTTAGATACCTGCGTAAGATGATTAATCCTATTATTTCACTGAATTTAAAATTTACTTCTGCAAATATTAAACATGGAAGATAATCTGAGAAAATGTGACCCATGTTATTTCCTTTTAAATGAGTATTGCTTTTTATTCATAGCTATTATAAGATTAACAGTAAAAGTTAGCTCTGAAAAAGGTCTTTACAACAATTTATGGAGATTAATTTTCCTATTTAGGTAAGTCCAGACATTTACAAGAACAATCACTTAAATAAAAATAGAATATAAAGCCTATGTTTAAAACATGGCCTTTATTAATGCTGTCTAGTGAGCTCCATATTTATCTTACATTGAAATAGTTCTGCTTTGCTTAAGAAAAGACAGAAAAAGTGCATTTACAAGAGTACTTTTTCTTTAATTTTCTGCGAAAATGGAAGGAACTGGAATCACAAGTTGACAAATGTTGTAAAATGAAATCTCAAGAAACATCAATTTTAGYAATGCTACGCCATCACTAGTGTTTCGTTCTGACTTTCTGCTGTGTGAACCAGAATATCCTGATATACAGTCTAGAGCATCTATGTTATTACTCTACAGCATATTAAACACAGAAAAAGGGGTTAAGAACCCCTTTCAATGTACAAACATGAATTAAAAAATTGATAAAAAAATCACTTTTATACATAATGTATATGCAAACTGTTTTAAATACATGGTTTTGGAATAGTTATTTACAAACTGTATCTRTCTGTGGGACAATCCACAGACGAAGCATACACAGTTGCTTTACTTATTGTTGCATCTCAACTTTGGGAGATATAAATTCATTCGGCAGTACAGCAAACATAAGAACTTGTGACAAAGTATCTTAAGGGCAACCCAATAAATTTTGTTCCTCAAAACAATGTAAGTACTAGGACTGCCAAAGTTTCCAAATAAAGTCATAGCTTAATCCAGATGCCCGCTTGCAGATCTATGTTGCGGAGGACACGTAGGCAGACCCATCTGAAATACAGGCGTGGCTACTGGATAAAACCTCCTTAAGAGCCGTAACTGATAAGTATGTTTTATCGAAAGAGTGAACTAACCTAGATTTTTTTTTTCCAATTTTATTAATATTTTAAAAAATACATAAAAATACAACATCCAATGTCTGAATAAATATATTTAACAAGTTGCAAGATACCTTATTTTACACAAAAATTTCAGCTTTAGAAATCTTGTTAAATAACTTCATTGTTGTTATATATTTCATTTTTCGTCTTTTTGTAACAAAATAAAAACTCTGAAATTACATAGAAAAAAGACAAAATATTTTTGTCAAGGGATAAGATAGTCCACTGAAAACCTATTCACAATTCCACTGTAAACATTAATAAACATTAAAATATTTGCATAACTGTGTGCTCAAAAATCCTATAAAAAGTGGAAGACTTATTACAACTGTAGTTTTCAGTCAACTACACTTCCTTTCACAATTTATTTTGTCCCATTTACACCTTTAAAACTGGGCACATTGCTGAACACATACTTTGGCAGTTCTGTATAGCAAGTGCTTCCACAAAGAGGAACTACTCACCAAGAGTTAGCGTACAGCTCGGTGAAAGTGCAGCAGTTACTCAATTCTTTTTGATAATACTCTGGTGTCTGCTTGGTGCACTTGCTTTTCTAAGATCTCCCTAGAACACCTGAATGCTTCATTGGACATAACTTTTCAAATTTGCTAAGTGCCCTTTCTCTGCATTAACCAAAAAACAAAACAAAATCCAAACCAAAAACAAACATGATGACAAGTATGTCACTTTGTGCCTACAAACCTTCAGTTACCAATGAGCTTAATTTCTCTGAACAGTAAATTAAACAAAAGAAGAGGGTAGGCGGGGAGAACAGGTACAGTCCAGCAGTGGAAGTGTGTACAGAATAAACTTGGCAATGTCAAACCAGTTGAGTGCTTTCTGTGGTTGAATTTCAGGATTTATGTCCATGGCAGCAAGCTGCTGGCAAGGCAGAGAAACGTGTATCACCTGCATTCTACAGCAAGCACGTTTTGTGGAGGAGAAGATGATGACGGACTCATTCCAGTGTCTGATGAAGCAGATGATATGGACGCTCCTGTATGTGACACTGAATATACAGAACAACAGATCAGCATCAGRTTATCAAAGTACATGTCAGAATGAAGGTTTCCTTGGTTATTAGGTTGTTTAAGAGTCCTCAAAGAAGTGGCACGGTCACAGGAAACGGATACGGATTTTTTGTCAATTGCTTTCACTGCTATATTCACATAAACTGGGTAAGTAACCTTACCCTTTCTGCATCACAGACCAACTAAAAAGATAAATCAGGTGAGTCATTACACTGATTGAAAACTCAGACCGAGCTTGCACTAGAAGTCCAAGTTTCTAATACACAGTTATAAAATAGTCAGTGAATGTTTTTGTTAGGTTCAAGTTCTGAAAAGCCACAAATATTCTTTCTAAACATATATGCATACGAACAGGTGATAACTTTTTTCAAAAATACTGTCAATTAAACTCAAGTTGCTTTGAGTTACGTATTTTCAAGAAAATTAACTTCTCATGGGAAGCATAAAGCAAATCTGAAAGTTACCTTCTCTGTCTTTCTTTTTTAACCGTTTTCTTCTCCTGTCTATGGTTGCTACTTCTGACTTCAAGGACATGTAGTATTTTCGTATTTCCTGCAGTTTTTCTTGTAAGAAGGAGATCCTTTCAGTGCTGCTCATATTGTCTAGTTCATCTTAAAAGTGGGAAGAAAAGAAAAAAAGTTTCATCAAAGTGATTTTAAGCAAATGAATGCAATTCTTAATAGCATACAAGATGCACCATGAAAGATAACACACTTCCATAACTATGCCACAGAAGGCCTATACCCAATTTAGAATCCCAAAATTTGCACATTTTTCTTTCAGAACAAATTTTCTTGTAAATTCCCTCTAATCAAGTCACTTAAAGAATTCTTACTGAGCTGAAAACTCCATTTGTATACTCTAGGCGAAGCATTCTGGTGGTGGTGTTTCTCTCTGTGTTTATCCTTCTCTCCATCTTTGATGTGAGGTGAAATCACTCTTGCAGGTGATCGAGAAATCTTCTGTGGTTTGGATGCATTTATGTGTTTTACAGGAGTACATTTACTTGAACTGTCCAGGACAGGAAGGTCTTCACTGTCACTACTTTGTCCTGCAGTAAGAGAAATGTATTTGGACTTAAATTAAAAAAAAAAAAAAAACCACCAAAAACAACTTGGCATTTTTAAAACTGTAGTTATAGTCAGAAAAAATGATTAAGAAAAAACCTGCTCCTTCTTGCTCAGAAGATCCCAGAATGCACACAAGGAAAAACCCTATCAGATTCAATGTATAACCTTATCAGACACAACATGCACTGAACTCTCACAGGTACTGATYGTTATTGCAGGAGAAGTCAAGGGCTGACCAGGCCTCTTTAGTTAAAGAGAYAGTAGATTTATTTTTTTTTTACAAAGCAATAAAGCAGCTTATTAAAATAAGAATATTAGAGCACTGATTAACTATCTTAAGTCACGTTTTGGGGTTCTAATATAAAACAGACACTAGAATCCCTTTTTTAAAGATTAAAACTGTATTAATATAGGTAGGTAGCACATGATTGTGTATATTTAGCAAATTGCTTTACACATCTAAAGGAACAGTTCTGAAACATGACTATAAGCATAAAAGCTTTAACATGTAACAGAAAGTTTTAAGCTGATATATGCAAATATTTTAGATTCCAACAATAATTGCCAAGTTTTACATGAGCATGTTAAATATGCCTGAATTAGTATTTTAGTTTGATATCTAAAAATTGTAACAGTGCTGCCACAGGGCCTTATATTGACTTATTCAATGCAATGATCACCAAAAATGAGCTGCAGAACACAAAAATCCAGATTTCTACAGCAAGTTAAAAAACAGTCACATACGCGAGATAAAAACACAAAAGATCCCTTTTGCTGAAAAGTTATTCTTTAGCATCAAACATTTTTTCTGTAATTCATAAATGCACTTTTCCCCRTAAGAAACACCTATCGTAAGACTTTAAAGGAGATGCTTGTATTCAGAACCAGCTCCCCTGTCCCAAAATCATAATCAASCCAATATATAAAAATGAGCATAACTGCAAATATTTAGTAACTGCTAATATATGCAGTTATTAAAAGTTTTTCCTAATGAAGTAATTAAAAATAGCCAAGAGATTTCCCAGTAACACTGCTACCACGCAGCTGGCAAGTTCTCTCCAGTTAACAGCCAATAATCATGATGAATAATAACAAAAAACCCTGACAAGGAAGTCCCATCCAACAGAAATAATGGGTACAAGTGAGAACAGTGGGCCCTTATACATGTTTATAGGACAGCATAATCTTCTCCCTCTCCCCTGCCCCGGAATGTACCTGTTCCATTCTTTTCATTTTTGGCTGCAGCACTTGTTCGCTTTGGAGTACGCTTTTGTTTTTTTGCCAGTGTTCCACTATTGCTATCGCTGGGTCTTTTTTGACCTAGATGAGGAGAAAAAAAAMCAGACAAGACACCTCAAATATTTCTGCTACTAAAAAGCTCTTTTTATAGGCAACAAAGAAATTTAAAACCAGAAGACGTAACAAACCAGTAATTTTCAGCAAAGTAACACCACACTTAAGACAACTTCGGAAATCATTACAGCAGAGGATGACTTTTCACAGGAAGTGCTCACCTTTCTCTCCAATCTCCCTCTCTTGCAYGGCTATGCTACAATTGCTTGACGTAGTACTGGCTTCGAATCCATTAGCAGACTCGCTTTCACAGAGACCTTCTTGAGACTCTTCTGCCACACTGTCGACTTCGATAGTCATGTCACTTTCACTCTTGATACTGCGGGATTCATCCTGACTAAGAGTAAGGGGCGAAGCCACTGAAAAGCTCGACTGGACGGCAGGGGGTAAGGCAGATGGATTTGAATTTGAAGCATTAGGGTCTGGCTTTTCTGATATTGTGTCTTCACTACTGCTCTTCTCCTTTTCATCCAAGTCATCCAAATCTACTTCATGGCAGAGCAAAGTTTCCGGACCAATCTGAGGCATTGCATCATCCTCATCTTTTAAGGGAACATTCTCATTTTCTTCAGATGGACGTTCGAAGTTCTCATTCCTCAGCTCTTGACCGTGCTGAACCGATTCTGCCACCAGGGATGGCATTTCCTCATTTTCAGTTCTGAGGGACTCTTCAGCATTCAGCCCTCTACATTCCTCTGCTCCAGTACATTCATTGGCCCTCTCTTCAGATACGATATTTGGCACTTCCATCTCACTCTCTCGTCGATTTCTCTTCTCAGGCGACGCCTGTTCCAAAGTTTTCCTTTTCAAAAGCTTCTTATCTTTTGTAGAAGGTTCTGTTTCACTTTCAGTAGTGCTGGAAATCTCTTTACAGTCCAAGGAAGACATGTCTAATCTTTCAGGTTCTGCAAAAGATTCATTTGCCACCTCTTCTTGGCTTCCTGGTGAAATCTTTGCATTCTCTAAACAGAGATCTTTTGTCTTGCTCCTTCTCCCTTTTCCTTTAGGTGATTTTTCAGCCTCTCTTTTGATTTCTTCTATTTGTTCTGTTTTATTTCCAAAAATCTGAACAATTTGTTCACTTTCTTCAACTTCCAGTTTCAGTGTTTCTAATGGCTGTACTTGAGCCCTGTCATTTTCTTTCAATGCATGAGGAATCTTTGGGTTTTCTTCATCTAGCTTCTCATCATATAGTTTTTCATTTTTTTCCAGTTCTGAAGTTTCTGGAGAAAATTCTTCATTCAAATTCTTTTCAGATGATTCATCTGCTTCACTGTCAGATGAGCCAGAGTCTGCAAAAAATTTTAAAAAAGAAGGGAACAGCACCCTAAATCATCAATTTCAGCACAATTTCTTTTTTCAACCACACAAAAACTTTTTGTCAGTAACCTATGGTATTAACGTCAGTTTAAATAAAAATTCTGTGTTATTCAACACACTTGTTACAGTTCTTATTTTTACTCAAAATTTTTATGAAACTACAATAGTAGTAGTACTTATACTATTTCCCAAATAAGCCAATATAAACAAATTACAGTTTATAGCAGCAAAAATACTTTTACAGATTCCCATGATCTACCTGGGGATAATGCTTCCTGCACCTGACATTACAAAAACAAAACCCAAGCCTTCTCCCCTCCATGTGCCCCCAAACAGAAAAAAACCTTCCACACCACAATATGGACATTTCACTGCTAAACTATTGTACGAATCGCGCACCATATACACAGCAAGCATTGTTACGTTACCAGAAGATTATTCAGGGACCTGTACTAAAGGGAGACAAGTGATTTCACTTCAGTTTTTGTTCACAGAGGCTTAGAAATACCAAAAATATTGCTATCATTTGTATATAATTAACAGCTCTGCTTGATGATGTAGTACTGAGGTTGAGGATTTAATTACCACAATAAAGACTATCATACCACTAGATTTCGTCTGTTCAAGATCAGGACTGAAAGGCTCTGGCTAAAGAACATGGAATGACTTGCAGAGTCATTTCCATGCCATAGCTCTTCTGTGAGCAAGCTGTGCTCCTCAGCAGTGTCAGCTCAACTACTTCCTCAATAAAATTCACAGGGAGGAAAAAAATAACGGGAAAAAAAAAAAGTAAAAAATAAAAATCAAACCTCTTTTCAAAAAGGTACTGAAAAAACCTCAAAAGCACACACAGGACTGAGATCACTCACTGTTTGATCCTCTGTCAGAATCAAACATTCCTGAGCTACGTCTCGTCTGCCTGCGAGGTGTCGCTAAAATCAAAATCGAAAGTATTAATTTTAGTAGAGTAAAATCTGCACCAAACATCTGTTATATTGCTTGTACACTGRCTGGTTAAGTAGGACTTTGAGGCTGCTGACAGCACTGTGTTCGCTGAAGTTGTCGTTATTAATGCACCGCATTACATCACTGTTTACATGCACTTCCATGCCAGAACACGAGTGCACCAGATGTACCTTCTGTTCCATTTGGTAATGGTGAGGAATCTGACAAGTTGTTCCGTGCACTTCTGGCTCCTGATTTACCTTCACTATTAGGTGTTTTGGATAAACTGCAAGTTGTGTTTGATGGAAGAGTAGACTTCAGAGGTGGTCGCCCACGCTTTGATTTTTGTTTCTCCTCATCCTTCTTCTCATCCTTTTCACTGTCTTCTTTATTCTGAGGGGAAAAAAAAGAATTTTTATTAATATGTTTCACTGCTGATCATCAAACCTTTTCTCCTTTTGTTCTACACTTCATTAAAAAACTTGACTGTGGACTGAATAACTAAAAAAAAAAAAAAAAAAAGGAGAAAGGAACAGTGATAGTAGTAAGTATTGTACCACAAGAAACTTATTGAAATAACAATTACTTTTGTTCTTTTCTTCTGTTTTCTCTTTGGTCCTCCTTTGTCCACAGGCCAGATAATCCGATCAGCTTTCACCCATTCATCGTATCTAAAAGTAAATAACAGCCTACTGTTATTACTGCATATAAAGAAGTTGTTTGCAATATGCGGCTTAAAAGACTGAATTACAGAAAATATTTACTACGGAGAGTAGGAAAGCAGAGCATATATTTACAAACACATGTAGTATCTGGCATTAGAAAGATGAATTAGATTTCTAACCCATAAAAAAATTTACGGGATGGGGGAATGGAGGTGAAAACTTCCCTGCTTCTTGCTAGCAAAGCACTGGAAGTCAGGGGCTCAGTCAGCTACAAAGCTTGTCAATTATTTCACGTGATCTACAAAAGTCAGTTTTCACCACACCATGTGTCAACAGTAAAATATACCATTTTTTTTTAAAAGGAAAAGATTTTAAATTATAGCAACAAACTGTATGAAATTCTGAAAAGCACAGCTATACTACTAGTGCACCTCAAAATCTCCTGAGTTATTAATAAGATAAAAGGACACATRTAAGTATTTGGGGGATACCTCCAACACACATAAACTTAATGTAGCCACATAAAGAAATTTGCTTAGTTTACTTAGAAAAATACGGATTTAGCATGTCTCAAGTTATATACCAGAAGCGTGGTATTTAAAAAAAAAATACCAATTTTGTGATATTTTTGTTTATATAGACAATCACGATGCCCTTAACAACAACAAAAGCCATTTCTACAGCACTACTGAATATAAAGCGTGGCTGCCCATAGAAGCGTTTGATTAATTTTTTTCTGTAGTTCTTTGTTGCTTAGCCCTCTGCTACCCTCTCTACAGTAATAACCGTTTGTTATAATCACAGTTAACACTGAATACAAGAATAGATTTTGTTGCCAAAATTTCAGTGTTTGATACTCTTAATTGTAGATGTCTTCACCATTATCAATGACTCCCTTTAAATAAAAGTCTGATGCTGCTAACACTAGCTGACACAATAAATTACAGGGATACTCCTGTGAGGAGCGAGGATTACTCACTTTAAGCAGGATGGAAACTTGGAAACATACAAGTAAGTATATTCTGAGATTTCAGTGCAATACCGTCATACCATGAACAACACAATTAACATTGAAAAACGTAATAGAGTCAGATCCTGTTATCATATTGATAATTAGTGACTTSGCTCTGAATTCAATTATCTTTTATTCTTAAAAACAAAAATTCTTTTGCAAATAATCCTTTTAACAAACAAAGAAATGAAAGGCAATTTGTTYTCCTCACCTTACATTCCAACCATAGTAATGAACTAAATATAAAACCTCTCCATCATCAATTTCTGTGCTTTTAATACTGGCTTCATAAATTTTCTGAGTCTTTCCACGTCCATATTTTACTTTCACTTTGGTTCCAGTCAGGCAGGGTTCTGCATCCTCCTCATCCTCTTCACCTTCTGATTCTCCTTTGTTCTCAATTTCCTCCCTGCAGTAAAGTATATTTAAAATGCACACTAGTGACAATCAAAGTTTTAACATTTAACTAGCCAAGCTACTACAAAAGAAAAAGGCTGCAACAAAAATTTTTCTCATTTTCTGCATCCTGCGATGCCTCCGAAGCTAGCTTGGACACAGCGTTTTAAGTCAAAAACAGGACTTAGAGAGAATAGGGGTAAGTGCCAAGAATATCCAGAAAAATTATACTATACTTTAAACACAATTTATTAGGTGTACAACTACCTCAAAGCTTAAAGATTWTTTTTTTTTTAATGACTATTTTGATACTACAGAAAGAGGAATAAGTTAACTCAGTGTTTGGCTCTTACGTAAGACAGGAAGAACTAACTTCAGCTTTTAAAATATACTTGATTTTGACAAACTATGTTAAAAAAAAAAAATTCTTTCTTCTACAGTTTGCTTAATAGGCTACAGTTTACTACCAGTGCACAGTAAGTCTGAATTGCCATCACAGTGATCCTCTCGTGGATACAAACACGACTCCATTGAAAAAAAAAGTTGACTACAACAGTGTTTAACCAAGATAAAAAGTGTCTACACAGCTCTTATTAGCTATATTTACCTCCTATTAGCTATATCTAATATTTAAACATTCTACTTAAACATATTTTCAAGACTTACAATCTAACCTATTTTTACCTACACTTCGCCTTTCCCTATTTTTAGGGTGCACTTAACATAATGTAAAAGTTAAACTACAAAAAAGTCACCAAGAAAGAAAATACCGACAAAGACTACGGGTTTGCTTTTAATGAAATGTATTTGCCAGCCTTCAGTGAAAGATGAACTATCTTGTTGTGGCAAATAATTAAAGGAAACGTGACAAGCACCATCCACACCACGTAAAGAAAACTCTTTGATGCCTTAGTCATCTGACATACCTCTGCAACCTGCGGCACACCCACACTGTACCTTCATTTGAGGCATTTCTGCATGCTACGGCGCACTGCAAGATTATTTTTTTTTTGGACTGCACAGTGACACTTTCTTTAAAATAACTGTGTATTGTTCCCACTCCTCAAAGTTCTTTAGAAGAAAATATGCAATACCCCTATCAGGCTTTATTCAGTATCAACTCGTGTCCACACTACTTAGCCACATGGACAAGAAAAACAAGGTAGGAAAGCCAGCTTAAACAGGTAAGACACTGCCCTTGACCACAGYCAAAGTTAGCTAAGAAGAGGTCTACTCTGGTAATAAATTAGTCACCTGCTCACAACTCGTTTGTAACCAGGACTATAAATCCAATTCAACTTGTCAAGCTTAGTCTCTGGATGCTCTTTTCCCTTTGCCCTTCCATGTCTCTCCATCCCCTCCTCTTCAAGCTCTAGGTTTCATTCAAACTCCCTCTTTCCTTCTCCTTTCCTTTATTAGCTGATCCCCTTCCTGCCTGCCTACAATACATCAAGTAACAATAAAAACAAGCAAGCTGTAGGTTCACCAGCCATCACTAAACACTTAAGCAAAAGCACAGGAGAAGAGGGGCTCTTTTTTCCATTTATACTTCCAACTGCCCAGAACAGTCTGCCCGAAGAGTTGCTCATCACCCATACAGCACCTGGCATATTTACAAGCCTGGTCTGCTTGATGTCTGTACATACCAGTGTGATAGAATACCAACACAACCTTGGCATGACCTTCAAGAAAATGAAAGTGAAAAATATTGTCTGGCATCTACCAGAAAAAGATGCTTCCATGAAGTACAGTACACTCTACAAGCTTGAAATAAAATTTTCCCTTTCTTGTCTGGCTGAGTGAATTAGGTCCCCAACTTCCACATTTTAGAAAGTAGTCAGATCTCCAACTCTGTATACTCTTGCTCCATCATGACACGGACATACTCCTAAGAAGTGATACAAGTTAATGTTTACCTCTCCCTCTGCCGCTCTTCCTCTTCATCTGACTCTTTATCAGAATCCTCCTGTTTTTTAATTTTTTTCTCTTTTTGCTTTGGTGTACTTTTTCTCCCTAGTGGAGTTTCATTTTCCTTCTTTTCTGCATTCTCAGGTGTTTCCTCTATATCTTTGTTTTCTTTGTTACTGTCTTTTAATTTGTCTTGTGTTTTATCCTCTTCACTATCCTTTCTAGCAGGGGTTGCATCACGGGCAAGTCGTCTTCGTCCCTAGAACAGAAATAAGATCTGTTTAATGACTCCTGTCAAAAAACTGTATGATCTGTATAGCCTCTCCAAATCTCAGCTGMAACTGATACATACTATTCCTGTACAGAAGAAAGGTTGGAGATAACATGAAAAAGCAAAACATTCTAAAATCCTAAGATCATAGAATCATTTAGGTTGGAAAAGACCTTTAAGACCACTGAGTCCGACCAATAACCTAACACTGCCCACTCCACCACCAAACCATGTCCCTAAGCACCGCGTCTACATATCTTTTAAATACCTC
Organism: Oceanodroma leucorhoa; assembly: GCA_030449065.1. Taxonomy (NCBI): domain Eukaryota; kingdom Metazoa; phylum Chordata; class Aves; order Procellariiformes; genus Oceanodroma; species Oceanodroma leucorhoa. The sequence goes on along the minus strand of JASVER010000057.1, from coordinate 6,042,091 downwards.
CAGGGATGGTGACTCCACCACTTCCCTGGGCAGCCTGTTYCAATGCTTGACAACCCTTYTGGCGAAGAAATTTTTCCTACTATCCAATCTAAACCTCCCCTGGTGCAACTTGAGGCCATTTCCTCTCGTCCTATCGCTTGTTACCTGGGAGAAGAGACCAACACCCACCTCACTACAGCCTCCTTTCAGGTAGCTGTAGAGAGCGATAAGGTCTCCCCTCAGCCTCCTCTTCTCCAGGCTAAACAACCCCAGCTCCCTCAGCCGCTCCTCATAAGACCTGTKCTCCAGACCCTTCACCAGCCTCGTCGCCCTTCTCTGGACACGCTCCAGCACCTCAATGTCCTTCTTGTAGTGAGGGGCCCAAAACCGAACACAGGATTCGAGGTGTGGCCTCACCAGTGCCGAGTACAGGGGCACGATCACCTCCCTGCTCCTGCTGGCCACACTATTCCTGACACAGGCCAGGATGCCGTTGGCCTTCTTGGCCACCTGGGCACACTGCCGGCTCATGTTCAGCCGGCCGTCGACCAGCACCCCCAGGTCCTTTTCCGCCGGGCAGCTTTCCAGCCACTCTTCCCCAGGCCTGTAGCATTGCCTGGGGTTGTTGTGACCCAAGTGCAGGACCCGGCACTTGGTCTTGTTGAACCTCATGCAATTGGCCTCAGCCCATTGATCCAGCCTGTCCAGATCCCTCTGCAGAGCCTTCCTACCCTCAGGCAGATCAACACTGCCRCCCAGCTTGGTGTCGTCTGCAAACTTACTGAGGGTGCACTTCATCCTCTCGTCCAGATCATTGATAAAGAGATTAAACAGAACTGGCCCCAGCACTGAGCCCTGGGGAACACCGCTTGTGACTGGCCACCAGCTGGATTTAACTCCATTCACCACCACTCTTTGGGCCCKGCCACCCAGTCAGTTTTTTACCCAGCGAACAGTACGCCTGTCCAAGCCATGAGCAGCCAGTTTCTCCAGGAGAACGCTGTGGGAAACGGTGTCAGAGGCTTTACTGAATTCTAGGTAGACAACATCCACAGCCTTTCCCTCATCCACTAAGCRGGTCMCCTTGTCATACAAGCAGATCAGGTTATTCAAGCAGGACCTGCCTTCCATAAACCCATGCTGACTGGGCCTGATCACCCAGATACTAGCTTAAAGTCTCATTATTGAGGAAAAAGCAAAATAAAGCCATTCTGCTTGGTTTGGAATGAAGAGGACGAGCTTCTGATTAACTTATGGAGGATTTCAGGACATTCGTTTGGACCTGTAAGGTGTGCTACCCTGATAGAAAGGCCCAAAATTCCTTGCTCAACTACAGCAACAGCGTTAATTAAAGTGCTTGTATAGGAATACTGGGAGAAGGCATCTTCCTTTCAGCATCTTCAATCCTGATAACCACCTGTTGATTTCACAGAACATAAATTTGTCAGCTTTAGAAAAACTGTAACTATCACATTTTTAAAAGGTACTTTGAGTAGCCAGGCAACTGCTGTCTGGGACTATCTGCAACTGGTTCTTGGGGATCTACTAGAGGTTTATCATTTTACTATTAAAAGTCTCTTGGATAGGGTCATTGCTTTGCAATCAGAACATTTAAAATACATTACGAACGCGAGATTAATTATTTGGAGGTCATCCACAAATGGCACTAACGAAGGCACTATAATAATTAAAATTCACAGTAGTGTAACAGTAAATACTTTGGAACAATAATCATTCATAGATAGATAGCTGCTGACTGGATTAATAAAGTAATAAAATACATAATCAGGTAATATTTAAATATTAACAAAGTAACATAGACAATGATAAAAAAGACGAAATTCTTCCATTCCTTTATCCTCTCACTAGTTTTCTCCAAAAACAAAAAAAGAACAAACTAACAACAAAGCTAATGTCATGCCAGGAAGTTCATTAAGGATGATACAGCTTGGAAAAACCACTTGCAGTTATAATATACAAATATAATATGTACTACAAATCTAAACTTATGTTTACACTATGTCTTTTCATCTATTAGTTTAAAGGCCATATACTTGCTTGAAAAGCTGGTTTGCCAGAAGTACTTTAATAGAATTACATTTTAGTTGAACAGAATCCTTACAACTTGAATAATTTAACAAGTAGCAATTCCTTGTCCTTCAGCAATCAAGCTCTATTTATTAAGGACACAAAATGTTCTTTTAACAGAATTAACAGGAGCGCTACAGAGCCCTAAGCCAGTCAGATTCAAATACCTTAAAAGTATTCTTGTGTTCTCCATCAGGTTCAGTATCCACCAGCTGGGTCACTGGTCTTATCTATGTAACTACTAACACAAGCCCGACCTCTACAGCATTCAAAGACAAAGGAAGACAAAATCTAAGTGTTCATCCCCCTTTTGTCTACATACTGTAAAATTGCAGTGTTTATTAAAACAAGAGATATTGTGATAAAAATCAACTCAGAGAAAAGGGTCTTTCTTTGATTCTTAAAGCCGTAGCAGTCCCTTGATATTCCTGCTTCTTGCCGGAAAGCTCCAGATTCCATGTGCCTGTGGAAATTCTCACCCACAACCAAGACTGTCCTGCTGAGTTTCCCTGTTCTGATGATATACAGCTCTCGGTAGCTCTCAAGCCATCCCTGAATCGAAACATGTCTGACATGCAACACAGCCTGAGAAAACCCCATGGATGGTTTAGAATATGAAGAAATAATCAAAACTGATTCTATTCACAGGTAGAACATAATTAACAGCTAACACCAACTCTGCGTTGGTGTTCGTCTCAGAACCCTGTCCTACGCTTATACAAGTACACTAATTCAAACGTACAATCACTCCACAAGGGAAAACTCATTATGTAAACTGTTCACTATACAAAGGGGTTTTGTTAAGTACTAAATAGAAACGAGTTCAAACCACTTACCCTTGGGGATCTTAGTTCTATTTCTTCTTTTTCACTTTCACTGCTGGAATAGTTTTCTTCTGCTTCTTTTTTAACTTCTGTTGGGGGCATTTTTTGTTCCTCTTTTAAACTCTCCTCCATTGGTTCCAYGTGTTTCTGTGTGTCTTCTACCACTTTTGGTTCATTGTGATGGATGGTCCTAAACTGAATGTTTGCAGAACGGCAGTACTCTTCAAAACCATAAAGATATCTATAGATACAAAAAGTTTCATTCATGTTTCATGTTTTATTTTCTATTTATTGAAGTGCGTAAAACCTATTTTCCTGCTCATAGAAAAGCAAGAAGAGCAGTAACTTCAGGAAAAAAAAMCACAAAACAAACCCAAATGAACAAAAAATAAAAAGCCAGAGAAGATTTTGAACTGAAACAATTATGCACAGAAGTCAAATGGTGAGAAAGAATACACACAGATGCTTCCCACAAATTTAACTTCATCCCCCTCCAATTAAGAATTCATGACAGTAAAGCCTAAGAACATGTACACTGTTTTGCAAATGCACAATGACAGCTAAAATCAGCCTAGTAATAGAATATGGGCATACAAACAAGTTACCACAGGGTAATACACTGCCATGCATCAGCTTGTTCTCTGGCAACTGCCTGTGTGCACACTCTAATCTAGTTATAGGTGAGAGAAATACGAACTAGCTTATTCGTCAAAGAATAAATATGCAAGTTACAACATACGATCGTGTCCATACAACATAATTATTTCCATTGTATCAGCAACCTTGTACATATTTACCAATTACTTTTTATGATAAATACTCTTCTCTGTAAAATACAGACCTTAAATATGTGCCCAGTTCAAATCCCACTGAAGATAGTCTGAATATTTTCATCTTCATCAATATTAACATGAGTTGAGTCATTAGTCATCCCTATTCAACCAGCCAAATTTCCTTAGGTTCGAGTCAAGAGAACCTCATTCTTCCCTTTTACTCAAAAAGCCCAATTGTTTCTTGTCAAACTTCCAGGAGAATAAATAATAAAAATAATCTTTATTTAGAAAATGAGCTTGAAAAGTGTCATTCCTAAAAGGTTTCCATTTCAAAAGTTAAAACACAACTGAAAACCAGGGGTCAGAATAAAAAGATTTATGCATTTTTTTATTACAGCAGTGATTTTACTACTTAATACTGTCACATCCACCAGAGCAATGTACATAGTTATGCCCTAAAGCCATTATTCTACAGATTCCACAAAGACGATATTTAAATACACAATCTGAAACACGTCTATCTCTATCAACTTTTTTTAGGAAGTTAAAGAAACTGGTATAAAATTCTCCTCACTGCATGCAGCATCTACAGACTTCAATGAGCATGCAACTGTGGACAGAGTCCGTTCTTGTTAATCACCATAAATTGCAAAGCTGAATTTGCCAAAGCTTTTTTTATAAATTTCATTGTTGTACTCTGAAATGGCATCATCACATGCTGAAAATGAATGCTTCTTGATAAGAAAATGAGTGGAATTCTAATGTATTAGAGCAACAGGGACTTGTGCAGCCCTGCGCACTCCCTCCTTTCCTCCACTGTTTCAATCCTTGGCACTGGAAGATACTCAGAACTGCTCATTAACTGAAGAATGTCAACTACTGTTTCACTAGCCTATCAAAAATTGCTGGAATATTGTACATGCTACTAARAAAAAGGAAAAATGCTTTCACCACTGTACAATACGAGAACTTACTTTCTATAAGCAGTTTTTACATTGTAGGAAGCAGCCGAGTTCAAAATAGGAATGCCAAGGTCCATATAAATTTGCTTCCATACAGCACCACTCTCAATCTTTAGGGAAAAAAAAAGAAAAAAAAGGAAGTTTTCAGGTTTTGTTAACCAAGAACATTAAGGAATGATATCAAACACAGCCACAAGCCACAGCCTTTAAGAATGAATAGACATATTTAGTTCACGAAATATCCAACACTTACATTGTCACACCCACCCTGCTGATATACCAGTCTAAAAAGTTTGAAGAGATTAAGGTCCTTGTAGCCCAGAACAGGTGGTTTATTGATAGGAGTACCTAAATAAAATAAACCAGAAATAAGAAGTTACCACAAAGAACAGCAAACTGCTTCTTCCATTCCTTTAGCATACTTTCGATTACTAGTATCTTTCTACATTTTAAAATCTGTATTTAATAGTTCTAAGATAATGTCACAAGTCAGTAGTTTCCAACCACCAATTAAGGCTTCACCCTCTTTTGAATGCATCACATATTTCTGGGTGGTTTATTAGCATACTGGCACCAGCTGCTTGATAACTATGATTTCTCGACCTCCTTTTCAGATTTGTGCAATAACCCCCATCCAATTGGCTGCATCCCACTGTTCCTCTCTCAAGAGGGGGGCAGCCAGAATTGCAGCAAGCTCTACAGAACGCCTGATGAATGCTGGAATATAGCAGTGTGCGCAGAGATCAACTCAAAACACTGTGGTCTGAAAGGAACTGGGAAGAAACAGAAATGTTGGATTAGAAAAAGATATGCAGGCAAATTGTCAGAATGTGAAAAAGCACAAAGCCCTAACAGGACATGAATATTTGGGACAGTTCTGGGAAAAAGAAAGAACTCAAATCGGATGAATGGCAATGATATAAAGAACAATAATTAATTGCAAAAGGAGAAACCAAAAGTGACTTGGGGCAAGTGGCTGCGTACGCAGACAGTATTCCTCTTAGCAAGGAAGAATATCAACTCTTTCCTGATGCTTCTCATCTTCCTTCATCTTCATGCAATTATATTTGGAATCACATTCATACTGAGAGAACAGAATGTAGAACAAATCTGGCGGGAACAGAAATCTTGCTATAATCATAGAATGGTTTGGGTTGGAAGGGACCTTAAAGATCATCTAGTTCCAACCCCCCTGTCATGGACAGGGACACCTTCCACTAGACCAGGTTGCTCAAAGCCCCATCCAACCTGGCCTTGAACACTTCCAGGGATGGGGCATCCACAACTTCTCTGGGCAACTTGTTCCAATGCCTTACCACCATCATAGTGAAGAATTTCTTCCTTATATCTAATCTAAATCTAYCCTCTTTCAGTTTAAAGTCATTATCCCTTGTCCTATCACTACATGTCCTTGTAAAAAGTCCCTCCCCCAGCTTTCTTGTAGGCTCCCTTCAGGTACTGGAAGGCTGCTATAGGGTGTCTCCAGAGCCTTCTCTTCTCCAGGCTGAACAACCCCAACTCTCTCAGCCTGTCTTCACAGGAGAGGTGCTCCAGCCCTCTGATAATCTTCATGGCCCTCCTCTGGACTCGCTCCAACAGGTCCATGTCCTTCTTATGTGGCGGGCCCCAGAGTGGAACAGAGGTGRGGTCTCACAAGAGCAGAATAGAGGGGGAGAATCACCTCCCTCGACCTGCCGTCACGCTTCTTTTGATGCAGCCCAGGATACAGTTGGCTTTCTGGGCTGGAAGCCTGTATTGCTGGGTCATGTTGAGCTTCTCATCAACCAGCACCCCCAAGTGCTTCCCCTCCAGGCTGCTCTCAATCCGTTCTCCRCCCAGCCTGTATTTGTGCTTGGGATTGCCCCGACCCATGTGCAGGACCTTGCGCTTGGCCTTGTTGAACTTCATGAGGTTCACACAGGCCCACCTCTCAAGCCTGTCAARGTCCCTCTGGATGGCATCCCTTCCCTCCAGCGTGTTGACCACACCACACAGCTTGGTGTTGTCGGCAAACTTGCTGTGGGTGCACTCAACCCCACTGTCCATGTTGACAACAAAGATGTTAAACAGCACCGGTCCCAATACCGACCCCTGAGGAACACCACTCATCACTGTCTCCACTTGGACATCGAGCTGTCGATCGCAACTCTTTGAGTGCGACCATCCAGCCAATTCCTTATCCACCGTGTGGTCCATCTGTCAAATCTATGTTTCTCCAACTGAGAGACAAGGATGTTGTGCAGGGCAGTGTCAAATGCTTTGCACAAGTSTAGGTAAGGACAAAGAAAAAAATAAAAAAGTAGACAGGCAGGGGGAAAGACCCAGTCCTGAAAAAGCCCTGTACATTGCTCAATTGACATACTAGCTTAAAGAGTATTTTCTCGACTGAGTCTTCAAATTTGGTGCACGAATGCTTTCTCCTTTTGCTTCTGCGAGTCCCTGACATGATTTCTACTTGGTTTGTAGTCTAAGAGTGCTTAAGAAAGGGAGTGGGGAAGGAGGAAAACAGAAAAGGGGGAAGAATCAGGCTACTAGAAAAGAAAGAAAATTTTGGATTAGTCCAGCAGCATTGGGACTTTTTTTTCCCCCGACATAGCCTCTTATTCCCCCAAGGCAGGTTATTCTCCAGAAATGCTGGTTATACACAGGAGGCCTCAAAATTATATTGGATGAACTCCAGTATACTTTGCTATAATACGTGATCCATTTCCAAAACTGTGGTAAGCACTGGCAATATTGAACAGACTTGAACTGTTCTTTTATGATTCTGTGGTCTAGAACACACCTCATTAGTAGGGATGCAGAGCCTCTTTTACAAAGGTAACTTGATGTCCCCACCTCCAATTTTAAAACCCAAGAAAATTTTGTACTTCAAAAGGGAAAAAATAAAGGGGGAAATATTCGGACACTACATGCACTTTACATTTTACTCTTCTTAGCCCTGGTTATTTCAAATTCAAGTACATCAACTTGCTGTACTATATGCTGCTGCAGAAGTATCATTCAGGTAACTTTTGTCAAGGAAAAAAACGAAGTAAGACGACYGTAGTTGCACTTGTAATCTACCTCGACAATGTTACCGCAGGATTAACACAGTATTCAAATCAAAGGAGCAAGTTCATGAGTAAAATGAGTAAATCAAATATACTCTAAAAGATAAAACTCTTTCCAGGCTTAAGTACAATTTAAAAAAAAAAAAAAAAAAA
>JASVER010000057.1:5927931-6034250 GCA_030449065.1 Oceanodroma leucorhoa | reverse complement strand
AGAGGGTGGGTGGGTGGGTGTGCAGCCAAGGAACAGAAAACCTTCCATTTTAGTGTCAGTCTCATCACAACTGCAAATGTGGATGGCTTATGCAACTACAGTTCTCCCAAGTCAGCAGGTATATCCTGCTCTCTATCTCTACATAGCACATGCACTTCCAATATATGTCTTATGCCAGGACTTTTAACTATTCCAATTTGTAACAGTCTCACCTAATTCTGTAAAGACAGACATTTCAAATATGTTATTTTCTCACCCTCACAGACACTTGGGCCAAAGAGCATGGCATTGAGTGGGTATATCACATCCCCTATCACGCACCAGCCTCCAGGAAAATCGAGCGATACAACGGACTGCTAAAGACCACACTGAAAGCACTGGGTGGTGGGACATTCAAGCGTTGGGACACACATTTAGCAAAAGCCACCTGGTTAGTCAACACCAGAGAATCTGCCACTCAAGCTGGCCCTGCCCAATCAAAACTTTTCCATACTGTAGATGGGGATGCATACTGTCGCTGTAGTGCACATAAAAAATATGCTGGGGAAGACAGTCTGGGTTACTCCTGCCTCGGGCAAAGGAAAACCCATTCGTGGGATTGCTTTTGCTCATGGACCCAGGGTGCACTTGGTGGGTAATGTGAAAGGATGGGGAAGTCCGATGTGTACCTCAAGGGGATTTGATTTTGGGTGAAAATAGCCAGTGAACTGAATTGTATGACATTGATTGCTATATGATATTGTATATCATCACTTCTATGGTTGCAATCAACTGTATTGCAGTGAAAATCACCCAGATTAATGAAGAATGAACTCTGACGAAACCGAGCAAAGTGCAACGATGATAGAACCGGATGAGCGCAGCGATTATAGAACCAGAACTGGCTTCAGGATGCAACAATCCAACACCACACACCATCTCTCCTGCCCTGAAAGACTGTTATGACAGATGGAGCCCAAAGTCATGGACTAAATGAACTCAACAGACATTTTAGAGGGATGGCCCATGGACTAAGGGAATGATATCTGTGTGTATGTATCAAAAGACAAGAAAGGTGGTGRTGATTAATTGGAATGTATCAGAACATGTGAGACCTAGGCATGACATAGATGGTATAGAATAAGGGGTGGATACTGTCCTGGTTTTGGCTGGGATAGAGTTAAATTTTCCCCTAGTGCTATGTTTTGGATTTAGTATGAGAAGAATGTTGATAACACACTGATGTTTYTAGTTATTGCTAGGCAATCTGCTAGTCAAGGACCTTTCAGCTTCCCATGTTCTGCCAGGTGCACAAGAGGCTGGGAGGGAACATAGCCAGGACAGYTAGCCCAGCTGGCCAATGGGGTATTCCACACCATGTGACGTCATGCTCAGTATATAAATGGGGGCGTGATCCAGGAAGTAGCGATCGCGGCTCATTATCAGTCAGCGGGTGGTAAGCAATTGCATTGTGCATCACTCATTTTGTATAGTCTACTATCATTATTATTATTATTATTATTATCCTTTCCTTTTCTGTTCTATTAAACTGTCTTTATCTCAATCCACAAATTTCACTTTTTTTTTTTTCGATTCTCTCCCCCATCCCACTGCGGGGGAGCGGGGGAGTGAGTGAGCGGCTCTGTGGTGTTTGGCTGCCTGCCGGGTTAAACCATAACAGATTGTTAATATAAAAAAGATTTTGTGAAAGCAAAACAAAAACAAAACACCTCAGGGAGGATTTCAGTTTCCTTTGTGTGCTGTGCTTCAAAGTACTGGAAGCAGACCTGTCACATGTGAAAATGGGTAGAACTGTTTTTCCTTGCACCAGATTAGCTGTTATCCTTTTTCACTGACGTGAGAATATGCTCGTAATAACATCCATTACATTTAAAAGCAAATTTTAAAAGCCATTAGAAAAGTGGGCTAGATATTTAAAAAAAAAAAAAAAAAAAAAAAAAAAAAAATCAGTGTTACCTCTGTCTTCCATAAACTTGTAAAGCTGTTGGAGGAAGTTGTCCCTCTCTTCAGGATCAAGCTCTTCCTCAGGCTGTGAAAACAAATGCAGTCATAATGAAAACATAAAATATGCAAAGTAACAATTTATTTGTACAAAAGCCTAACAGCAAGAAGTAAACCCTAACCACTTCCCATTTGGCCCTGCACCCATATAATGGTGAAATATGCAGAAAACAAAATTTACTCAGGAGACTGAAGCGCACACCTCAGGAGGAGAAAAAGAAAATGCAGGTCAGGGAAAGCCTCAATCCGTGACAGAAAGAATGTAAGTGTGACCCTCAAAATGAAAACTAATATACTTAACATATTGTTCTAATACAGAGGTCTGTTATTTACAAGACTGAAGCTGTTCACAGGAACTCCAGGTTGTTGTTCGTGGGTTTTTTTTTGTTTGGGGTTTTTTTGTTTAAGTCATCTTCCTTACCCCATCTATAGCTAAGGTGGAAAAACAATTCTTTCTCCAACCGTTCCTGTTTTTGATGCTGCAGACACTATTCGTTTTGTGATGAAGCTCCAATGCTTGATTTCAGCTTATATTTGGAAACACTTTTTCAGTCACTTCCATAATTCCCTGAACACATATTTCCATAATTTATTATTATAAATTCTTTAGTTTTATCTTTAGAATTTAAATCCTCAAATAGATAAACAGTTATGAACTTTATGGTAATCAGTCCACAGTGTGAAATAAAGATTTTTATTTTATTCAGGTGGAAACCATGAAAATAAAGTACATTTATTAGGGGGAGGAAAATAATTTCTACRTATTACATATAATTCATGGCATTCTGAGATGCTAGCAGAGACCGGAGGGGGATAAAAAAATAAAAAAATCTTTTCCCTGCAATGCTTTACGCATGCTACTTTCTTCCTGCCAGCCTGGCAATCATAGAGATTGCTGGTGAGGCAGTTTGCACAAGGAAGATTGCAGCTGTCTTGAAGCAAAGACGTATAGTACATGTCAAAAAATCTTATCATTACATTATTAAAAATAACAGAAAAGTCACAAGCAGTTCCAGAAGGAAACCAGAATAGCAATTTCAATTTCAGTCATCTCTGCATTCTGTAAACTGTAAGCTTCAAGGCAGGAAGATAGGCAGTGAGATGTAAATGTATGTGCTACTGCCTTGTTAACCAGAAAGCAACCTGCCCAGCATCAGAAYGAATTTCAACCCTGCCTGCTTCAGTGAATTCTGAGCTTCAAAGCCCAACAAGGATCATGGACAATCAGACAGACAGTATCTGTTTCTTATTTTCCTGTATTTTCTTGGGAAATAATTTGAGGAAGTTAAACAAATAATCACAACATTGTACAGCATCAGTTACCATTTGCTCATACTGCATATTATAGGGATTATATGAAGAGAAACGGTTATCTATAGAATTATTATGTCCTTCCAGGTTAACAAATGAATTATTGCTATAGAAACCACAGCTTTTTTCTCTCCATCTAGACTGCAAACCAACTTCAAGATCGAGAAATTTCTACCATCTACTGTAATGTTTACTGATTAAAGGCAATACGACTCAAACTATGCAAACTAAATATAACCAAATAACAGTAAACATTCAGAAATATTTCTGAATAGTTGAATTCAAACCATTTCTTTTATGTGGGCATAATGCCAAACCAGAACTGTAAGTCAGAACAGCAGAAATGTAGGTTAGAAATAGCACTCTTGCAGACAGAATGTTAACCATTTCACTGATACCAAGTATTTTCAGCTGAAGAAAAGCAAAAAGGAAAGATTAAAAGCTTTTATATACTTACAGGACGGGGGCAGAAAACCTGACTGCAATATTCATCCACCTATGAGAGGCATCCTGAATCCTGTACCTACTTCTCTCTGTTGATGGTATATGAGCTAGGTTGGCACCCCCTGACAGAGAGAGTCTGAACCGTGCCTGGTACCAATGCCAGAGTAGACACCAAATCCTTCTGAGAGATGCCCTGAACGACTGTCACCAAGGAATAAATCATGTATCAGCTATTTCAAACTATTTTTCTGCTACTGGCCAAAATGAGAAAGATCAACCCTTCATAGATATGATTAGTGCAACATTAAGATACATAGATTTTTATAAGAGGTCAATTTTCATCACGGCTATCTGTTTGTAACTGGACATATTGACTTCCCAGGAGTGTCTAATGTTTTGAGTTAGAGTTGAGTTTTATTTTAAATATATCAACCATAATCTAAGCTGCTGTATCAGCAACCTTAAAAGCTGCACCCAAAGTGAAGAAAACACCCGAGAAATGTTGATGCCACAACCTCCTATCACCATCAGTGAGTGACTGGAGAGCTTAAATTCCCAGCATCTCTTTTCAGCAGGCACCAGGGTGACACTGCTACCCTCCAAAACTCAATTCTCCTATCCAGACACTTATGCCCATTTTAGACTGGGCATAAGTAAGTTCACACTGACAATTGTTCAAAATCAGTTTTCWTAAGAGAGTTCTGTCTCTCCATTTCATTTTTTTCCTATACAGATATTGCAAAAAAGGGAGACTGTAGCCAAAGATAAGTCCAAGTGAGACTCAAAACGATATGAAATTTTTAAGTGGCAGGAGTTCAAAATTGAGACCTTTCTGTTGTTCTTCCAATACCCGTAACTAAATGCAACATGAGAAAACTTCTTTGTTTCATGGTGAGACGCTGAATTTCATTTTAAAAAAAAAATAAATCTCCAAGATGCCCTTTTTTGCTTATAATTAAAAAATAGGAATTTTATGGGTTTGAGATTTTTTTCCTCCTTTCTGACTAGCAGGTCACATCAGTTAGAGAATATTGTAAACAGTAAAACAATGAAATCAACAATGAACACAGGATCTCTGTATAAGGGACATACTCCTTTCCCAGCAATATTTCTTATTGCCTTCCAAGTAATACTAGCAGTGTTTAGGTATTTTGTAAAATTATTTTGAGAGTAACAACCAGCAAATAAGCACAACATAAAACCCACAGAAACTTGTAGAAAACTTGTAACAGGCTTTGCTCCATTTGGTTTCAAGCCATTTTATTCACCATGAGTTTTGCCTCTGTCTTTAGCATGATWTTAAACAAGAATATAGCTCTCTTATTCTGACTCATCATTTACTCTACAGAAAGATGTTAAAGCTTCTGTGGATGCTAACCTGTAGAGCTGAGTGGGAACACAAAGGAAGAAATAGTTTATTTTACAAAACAGAGAATGAATCTCTACTTATAAGCACGTACACCATACACTCAATCAATATGGAGCTAAGGTACCAGGGACAGATCTTTCTTTTATGTTATTAATAGACTGACAATACTATAAACTCATCTGTGAAATAAATGCAAGCTAAGAGGAAGAACAATGTGTACAGAATTTGGAGTTCAGAAGAGTATATGATCAAGACAAGCTGCCAGAATTACAGTTAACGTAATTTTGTTGCTTCAGAGTACTTAAATGCGTTTTCGTCACTTGCACATTTGCTTTCTGATGCCAAGTTTGAACACTAATTAAGGAAATAAAAAGAATTAAATTGATTGCAACAAGTTAACAGCTTTACACCATGTGGCGATGAGAGTGGTCTTAAAATGTTAATTTCTACCAACAGGAACCAGGAATTCAACCATCCTTGAAAATGACTCACTCCAGAGCTGCGCCTCAGTTTGCAGCTTCTTCGCTCCTCTTTGAGGAATATTCTGAGAATGCCTGTTAGTGTAAAATTGTGAGCAAGAAAGTCTTTGTAAAGAACATTTGTGCATGGTATGATGTAGGCCATGCTTCACAGTAGCCAAAACTCCTACAAATGCACGCATGCATGCGAAGGATGATTAGCTAATCAATGTTTAGCTATTTTTTAAAGGCTATTCTGCATATTACACATCACAGCTGCTCAGTTTTTTTTAATATATGTAAATAAACCACTTGTTTCTGTATACCATGCTTCATTAACTTTGAAATTACTCTATTCCTGTATTTAATTTTTAGAGTCAGCTTTTTCAAYGTTATCTTAAAATACACACAGGTTGCAACAGAAATGGACGATTCACATATCATTTTATGTGGTCTCCCACAGTCACTTAGAGAAAAGACTACATGGGAAACAAGAACTACTTTGAAGCAAAACGTAAATATTTTAATAGATGACTACTGATAATTTGTAGGAACCTCAAGCCACCTAAAACACATAATGGATTTCAYATACTCATCCTTCCTTTATGAACTTAGTGCTAATAAAATATATGGTAATGACTTATGAGAACTGAAATCCTTGCTTATTTGCAGAATAGGTACATTGGAAAATGCTTCTGGCATTTTCCCTGCTCAACAATGTAAAGCAACTGTGACCRATGTTTCTCGATGCTGTTGTGATGCAAGAACCCTAAAAACTTTAAGTGAATGCACACTATTAAACATAGCACAGATACATCCTTCAGGTGACTGTCAAAATGAAGAGTAAGAGAAAATCCCTCTAAGCATACACCTGGAGGTGCTACAACTCTTTCTTCAATGAGAGGCATGGAGACCAGCTAGCTAGAATTTTTTTCAGAACATTTTTTGCATGTTTGACTTGGGGGGGGGAAGTGAAGGAACTGCTATTAAAGTGACATAGATAAGTTGGAAGGGTCTCTTCAAAGATGGTACTATAACCAATTCCACAGGTAAGGTAGAAATACCTTTTTCCAGCTCTTGATATAAAAAGATACAATTTTGAAACCTGCAAAATTCAAACTCGAAAGAACAAATTCCTTACTTTTACTCTGATCTTAGGTGAATATATCTATTAAGAACATGCACTGAAAATGTATTTCAAATAACTGCATGTTAAAATCTTGATTCTTTTGGAATCAGAATGGCCTACAGGGAGACTGAGAGGCAAAACCAAATGTTGCCTACACATTCCCTTGTAAAATGGGGAGTATTTGACTATTTAATCCTGAAAAACAAATAGGTATGACTTCTTCCCTGACAGAACTACTTAAATACAACCAAATACAGTAGTACATATAATCTGATTTTTAATAAAAATCAGATAATGTTCCAAATGCTTCTATTTCTATGTGGAGATACTGGCTTTTAGATTTTCTCTTTCCTTTTAACTGCAGTGCATTCTTTGACTGCCAAATGTACGCTCAAAACACAGTTAATTCTCTTATTCTGACATGTTGAAAACTGGATAAGAATCAAAAGCAATATCCAGATTTTTATCTGGATTCAAACCAATTGCGTGATTCTTTAAGCTTTCATTTGATAAAAGAATTTTTTTTCTATAGTACCTCTGTTTTTTTCACTTTTTGTGTCACAATYAATATCTGTTCTGTTATTCAAACCTCACATTGTGAATGAAAAGTAATCCTGAGTTGCACCACATATTGCAATTTTTGCCAAAAATCCTACAACTTGAACATGCTGAGCAATCCAATGTAACACAATCCCTATTAAAGTCAAGGACAAGCAATTTCCACATTTTTCTCCTTCGCAGTCAACTCTGGACCAATCAAGTCAGTTACCACCGATGAGGAGGATTAGCATCTCACCACCACCATATTGGTTCCCACTCCTTAGGTTACAAAAGACATCAAAGAACAACCTTATAAATCCTGGAAATCTTGTTGTACCAATTCTACCATACTCTTAAGATATCATGAAAGGCAGCACAATTAGAAAGACAGTCTCTGTCAAAACAAAGTTACAGATTTTAACCCAGCTGCTGGAAAAATGGTAGGATCGAATATCACCAACTACAGTAGGTCTCTCTGCACCATTACCATTATAAAAGATCCCACTTCAGAAAAATAGGATCCTTTCCATTCCCAGAATTAGACTCTTCTGACTGACTTTATGCTCTCATTATATATTAAGTAGGCCTGTGTCCATTTGATTGATTTAATGAAGGCCTATCATGGCTGGTCAGCAGCTGGCCAGGCCTTGACAGCAAAGCTGCTGTGCATTTCAGAAGACAGGGGGGGGAAGACAATTTTTAAAATCTCCCTCCCATCTCCAGTAATATAACAATTTGCAGTTCTAACGCAAAAGGTCCACTGAGAATATTCTGGCAGAGGATGGACAGAAGCTATTTTTACCTTGATTAATAAAAGAGAAACTCTACAAAATGGAAATGCAAAATTTGAGTAATTCAACATTTGTAGTCAAATAAATGCAAGGCAATATCATTCACTTGTCGATTCTCTCTGCAACCCGTATTACTGCCTTTCTAARGGAAAAGAAAAAAGGAATTATGATAAATTCCCTAAATGCTCTCTAATTGTAATATCTAGCATGGCCCACAATTAGAATATGTTGAATCAGGAATTTGATTTAATGGGCYGGAATGACAGTTCTGCTCTGACATAATCTAAAAAGATTAATATCTATCCTCTGCTACATAGCTTCAGTATGAAGATGCTCACCTTATTTTTACATGCCTACTTGTCACCTGGAAATAATGGATTCTACAGCTTTTCCTACCAGCACATCTACCTGTCTGGAATCCTTTGCTTTACTGCTCTGCATTTAGATTATTCTTTAAAAATAACCTCTATTTCTTTTACAAAAATGTCTTTTTTCTTTTTTTTTTTTTTTTAAACCACCAAGCTTCCCCCTCCCCCTTCTTTGTTTGAAACACACAGTACTTTTATGCAATAGCCATGAAAAATGATATTAAAAATGGATACTAGAAAACTAGTATAGCAATCCTGGATTTTTAGTGACTGATATTCTGCAATTTTAACCAACGTTAATACAAACAGACCAATATAGACTGCAACAGTTCACACCCTGCAAAATGTGGCCTATTCAGTCCTTTTCACTGCAAACAGAGGAAAAAACCCAGAGGATTTTATATTCTGCACACATTTATCCTTATATTTATCTAATCGCACCATTATTCTCATACAGACATCTACTCCATTTTCCAGAGCACTGTTATCAAGGCATAAAATTAACACCTAAAAATAGATTCTTATTGTCTTTTTTTACCTGCAAAGATCTACCCTGGCTGCACGCTCCACCAGACAGTTCCCAGATCAGAAATCTAATCAAATCCGCGTTCTTAACAACCATGTTAACATTACAGATTAAAACACAGAATCCTTACCTAGGAGCTGCATTCTTTCAAATGTAAAATGGTTTTACTTCCTTTCTATCTAATCTGCCCACTGCCTGGACATATTTCAGCCTGACTTCCAAATATTTGCTGGCTTTCTCTCTCCCTGCACGGCATCCGCAGTTATACGGCATTACTTACATTCTCTTCCATATAAAAAAAATTAAAAAAATCAGACATTACATGAAAGGCAAAGAAAAGAGACAGCCCATTTCAAAACATCTGGCAAGCCTCCCCCTGGCCGGCGGCCAAGCCTCCGCGCCAGCGCCCGCTTTCCCCCCCCCGCGCATGCGCACTGCCAACTAACAGTCGGTTGCCCTGGCAACGCTGTAGGCCGCCTCCAAGTATGAACGGCCATTCTGTGTTCGGGCTGACAAAACCGCCCGCTGCAGGGGAAGCGAAGGGGAAACGGTGTTTGACCTTCCTCAGAAGACAAACTTCACTTGATTTTTTTTGTCTATATAAAGAAAGGAATGCTTCCGAGCGTTTTGTGAAAATCGCACGACGAGAAAATAAAAAAAAAACCAAACACAAACACCCCCCCTCCCCCTACTTCTAAATATAACATCAAGGTTAAAAACAGGTAGCAGAAATAAAAGGAAATTCTGTAAATACGTTTTTGATGACATGAAGAAACCAGCTAACTTTGTGGAAAAGGAGCCACTCAAAATATTCCAATGCAGAAAAACATTTTACCATAAATATTAGACACAAAGTCCATCCACGACGTAGCGTATGATTCTGTGTTTCCCAACCGGTAATACAGGTGTTAAGAAAAACCTAACACTTATAAAGGTAAGTCCTGTACTGCTCTGAAATAGCGTCTCAGGCACCAAATAGCTTTAACAGGCACTGTGCATTAGCTCATACTTTCAGTCAGCCTACTTGCTTTTGCTTTAATGGTTTGTCTTTTTTTTTAATCCAACTACTGTTTTCAGAAACAAGTTACTTTTTATATAAGCTACATATAAAGTACAAAAGAAAAATACAAAGTTACTTTTATTTACGGTTGGATTACTACTATTACGCTCAGTATCAATTTTTGGTTATGTCTCTCCTTCTGACCCAGATTCTTTCTATCACTCTTCTCTGCCTTGAATTCTTAATTTCTGAGATTTGTCTCCAATTTCAGCACTGGATAACAGGAGGCAACTGCTCACAAATCCCAATAAAGACGGCTGTAGCAAAGGGAAGACGAACAGGTCTGAAAAGACGCTGAAGTGAGTAAGCTACATCTGAGAGCAAAATGTTGGAAAGTGCAGGATCTTCAGGCATGCAAGTTACCCAATTATCATCTAGAATGACTGAAACTGCCCAGACTTACCACTACTTCTTCAGTTTTCTCTTCTCTTTTTTCTTCCTCTTCATCAGTTTCTGCAGCAGCTCCATCTTCCTCATCGCTGCTAGAGGACTCCAAAATTTCACTTATGTCCATTTTCCAGTTCCGAGGAACACCCTTTGTGTTGAGAAACGTGCTTGCCTCCTGTAGCCCTACAGAAGAAAGGGCCTTGGTTTTACCTCATCCGCAGTATTCACAGTCACAAAGCACTTCTAATTTCCTTTTCACCTTCTTGTAAATTACAATGCCAACTTAAACCAAAAATGGAAATAAGTGATAAAACAAATACTTCAGCTTTAAATATTCAGTCTACACACTTTACAGTTCGAGACTGTCAAATTTTAAAAATCGAGTAAAAAACTCGAGGAATTTAAAGTTCAGAACATCCATCCCACACACAGCATCCAGTTGTTTTCTAGACATAGGTCCCCATGAACACTACTAAGATTTACACCTACGTATGTGAACAGTACCAAAGATAAGCACCTATACTTATCCACATATATTCTATGCAACTGTGAACTGTTCTGTTTCTGTATGAAAGAGACAAATACTGTAATAAAGCTATTTAAAAAAGCAAACCCATGAGTTAGATCAAGTTTGCTCTTTTCAAAATATCTTAATGTCTTAAAGTTTAGATTGCAAAAAAAATGCAAATGTTTTGTTTAAGAGCACTGCCTAAAGAGATGTTACATTAATGTTTGGAACAGAGGTAAAATATACTGATGAATAAGGGAGTGATGGGACGGGGAAAAGTCACACTTGTACAATGGGAATATCTCAAATTCTCTTCCCTGAAGAGGTGCTCCAAGGCGGGAAACAACAAAGTAAAACAAACCCAGATAAACCCAAAACATGCCCCCCAGACACAATAAAAAACTTTAATAAATAATACCCAAAAGAGAGACATATTGCAATGAACCAGTCACAGTGTTGCTGGAGAAGAAAAGGCACCGGTTTTTAATAGCTGCTGATAGAGCAACCTCCAGGAAGTTGTCTAAACTCTTTTTGAAACCCTTAGTACCTTTGGTTCCACAATATTCCCTCATGGCAATGAATGTCACAATCCAATTACGTTCTGCATGAAAAAAAATCCCTTTCTCCAATTTATCTTAAACCTGGCATCTCATCATTTTCTTGCTGTTCTAAAGTTATTGTACTGTGAAATAGTTATTAAGAAGAAAGTATATGCGAAATCATTAAGAATTACATGAAGCAATCAAAACCATCTCACGCTCTGATTTGTGAGTATCATGTTAAATCTTTACTTGTTAAGGAGCTGTTCCACACCTTTACTCAAACCAGAGGAACTGTTGCTGTTGACCAGGGTTTTTTTGTTGCTTTTTTTTTTAATTTTATTTTTAATAAATACGTTTTAAATATTTCTCCTTAACAAATTTTGTGTTTTGAGGTCTGATTGGGAGAAGCAACACTAAAAGTTTAAGAATTATTTACATTAAAGTGAGAATCTGGCCTTTTACAAGCTCACTAAAAAGACGGATTATTGTAGTCACATCATCCATCCATCCAGAAATCAAGTTCTGTAATTATACTTTTAAATCAAACATTAATCACAGGCAGGCTGTTCTAATGAAGTTTACACCTTGCTGTCTGGGTATTTTTAATGTAAAGACAAAGAGTTTTGAGCAATACCACAGAACTTTGTTTTTGGAGAGGTAACTATATATTCCATTGTTCAATGACATTTCAAATATTCTACCTTGAAAATATTCTATTCACTTTCCATGAATTTGGAGTGGATCAAAAGAAGGACRTAAAAATCAAATAAACAACACTTCTACTACGTGCTATTTTAATAATAAGGCAGCTATATCCAAAGTTTCTCTAATTTATCACATTTAAAATTGTTTGCAAATATCAAAGGGCAATTATCAGAAATCATCAGGCCATCATTTGTCTGCAAAAGTTAAAAGTACTATTGCACGAGATTACTTTTTTAAACACCTAGAATTTATTCTAATTTACCTTTTTTAGGAGAGGATTCAGATTTTGGTAAGTTTTGAACATCTAGTTCTTTAATGTCTTTTCTTGCTACTGAGTAACTGAAAAAGAATAAGGTTCTGTTACTATTTTTAAATCACAGTAAAGCAAGCATTTGACTTGGAAAAACAACGATTTCTAAAATTTTCAAGATTTATCATTTCAAGGTTCTTTCTAACAACTAAATGCATAAGGCGTTTGTTATTGTAGGTCCTAATACAAGATTCAAAACCAGAGTAAGTTTCCGATCTTTCTTTGAAATTCAGACACTAAAAGAATAAAATCAAATAATTAAGAAAAGTTTGTAAAGCTTCTTTATTTTAGATGTTTAACCTTCACAAATTTGCAAAGGTAAAATACTATACATTTTCTAAATTGAAAATATTCACATCAATCAACAGTTGCTACCCAAAACAGCAATCTAGCTAAGAAGAAAGAAACAAGCCCTGTATTTTCAAAATGCATTTCTACTAGCACAGAACAGTGAAGCCAAATTCACGTATCTGCTTTGATAAATAGTTGATTTTTATTTTTAAATTACAAAAGTGTTCTCACAGCAAAATATATGGAAGTGCCTCTGTTCTAAAGTTATACTGAATATTCAGTTACTGAATTACTACAATAGAAATGCTAACCAACCTGCAAGGAAAGCCTTACAAGTTAGTTATTATAATAAGATTTTTTTTCTTCTTTCATTATTTCAGAAAAACCGGAGTAAAACCTCAGGAATTGGAGGCGCCATTTTCTGAAGTTAAAGCCATAATACTATGGGGAAAAAAAAAAAGTAAAACAGAGCAAGTCTGCATGCTTTTCCAATAACATTCTACCTTCAGTATATAAAGAACCAGACTTATCTAGAAGGCTGATGATACATGTCTACRTTAAGAGGCCAAAATGAATTAAGTCTTCAGTTACTTAAAATACATTTCAGCAATCAAGTACTCACTTCTTACTCATAATCATGGCTATTAAAAATCACAAATTGTTCACTTTGAAAGAAAGAGAGAAAGAGGAGTGACAGCTGGACTTTGGCAAGGCAGTTTTTAGTTACAATATGTTGAGACAGATGCATTAGAAGTAAGGATGAAGAGAAATAAAGGGAAACGGCTTTGAAAAATAGTCTTCRTATTCTTTTGAATATATTATTCCTTAAGTAAGACACACATCTCTCTCTCTCCCTCTCTCCCGCCCCCCCCTTCCCCCTTTTGGGGGAGGGGGAATGGACTAAGAGAACCTTTCTTTATTTTCGCAGGAATCCTAATCTGTAAAAGTTTTAAACAGTTATTTTACAATCACTTTTTTTATTAAAAATGTAGATCAAACACTTTTAAACTTTGCTATTTAAACAGCCATGGACATCTGGGCACTGGAGGTAATGAGTCAATCAGGTATCCAAACTACTACAACAGACACCCATAAGACATAATAATTAAGACATTAAGGGAAATAATTAGAACCAAAACTCACACTTCAAAGAACAGGAATCATCTAAAGTGTTAACACCTGTTTTTTTTCAAAGTTGTTGATTTTTTTTAAAATGAAGAAACACCAGAAACTTTACTAATCCAATGAAGTCTATCTGTACACACAATGTAAAGGTGGGCGAGTAAGCACAGAAGAAGTTAGCTGGAAATGGACTATGAATGACAAATGTGTACAACCAACAATACACAAGACTGTACCCTTTCCTTTTGGAAGAAATAATGTCTTCAGAAGTAATGTGTAATTAGTTCTGCATTTTTCTCCCATATACATCTAATGAAAGTAAGCTATTACTTACAATTTGGAATCTGCAAAGGATCGAACTAAACACTGGTCCTTTTTCACTGTGACGTCATCATTACAGCTAGGAGACACAACCTGAAGTTTCAAATAAAACACTTTTTTAAGTTAAAAAAAAAAAGCTGATCTCGAAAGGAAAGAAAGATGGACAGCAGGAAAACTGCCGTTTTCCTGTTTCTTCTATTCTAATTTCCAGTTCTGAGAAAAAAAAACCTACTCCAATTTTATATTACCAAGGCCAACAATGACAAATTTCAAGAAGCAGTTTATCTCAAACTTCTAACTTTGTTACGTACAAAGTAAAAGTTCACATTTCATTTGTAAACTCAAAAACGACTCTACTCCAGCACATCCTTCCACAGCAGTATCATCTCTAAAAGTCTAAAAAGGTGATAAAAATGCATTTGCAGTATTTATATTACCACAAACAAAACAAGTTTACACTTTGCTGTAGACCATATACAGACAGAAAACATCAAATGCAGATGAAATTCTGGATCTAGCAGGACCCAGCGGAAGCTGTGCGACCCTATTCAGATAAGTCAGAATTTTACCCCAAAAATCAAGATAAGCCATTCCTGTTTCTCAGGTAGCAGAGAACAGAACAGGTACATGGCCTCCAGTAACTTAATTGCCTAGTTAGAACCACGTTAAGTTAAAATCTGCTGTTAGTGAAGGGATATAGAACAATCAGCACATGTACAACAATACCACATTTCACATTTTAAACTGAGATACATACTGCTGGATAAGTCAGTGTCAACTATTCACCCTACGTTACACCAGAATCTTCTTTCAAAGGAGGGAAGACAACTGGCCTGTGTAGCTAGTTACCTTTTGATCCTGGATTCACGCAGGGAAATAAAATGTTAAACTAAGAAGACTCTAACAGCTGAGCTTGTTCCAGCTAACCATGAAGACTCAAAATAAACAACTACAGACTATCCAGTTAGGTAAATAAAATCTCCAAAAATTAGTGAACCAAACCTGCATGTTTAATGCCCCGAATAATTTTTTTTTTAAACAAACACGTCTCTGATGGATGACAGAAGATGCGTATTCAGTTTGTCTGACAATACCGAAAAGTTTACTAAAGAAAACAACTTTTAATATGCATCCGTAAACTTTTGTGTGTGTAT
Source organism: Oceanodroma leucorhoa (assembly GCA_030449065.1). Taxonomy (NCBI): domain Eukaryota; kingdom Metazoa; phylum Chordata; class Aves; order Procellariiformes; genus Oceanodroma; species Oceanodroma leucorhoa. The sequence continues at coordinate 6,018,913 of JASVER010000057.1, read as the reverse complement.
AAAGAATCTGCAAAGTGTCTACCTTTACAGTATAAGTCTACCTGTACTTGAATTTATTTCATATATATTTATTACCAGCAATGGCAATGAACAGCTACATCCTACATTGAGAGTCAAATAAAAATAATAACCAACCTCTACTGCTTGAATAGCTGGCCATTTATGTAAATGCAAGCATGAAAGGAACTAGTATTTCATAAAATTGAAAGTCTAAGGAAAAAGGCAATCATTAAATACAAAAAGAGAAAAACTCCACAGCAATTAAAATTCCTAAATCTAGTTGCTCTTAAATTGCCTGGGAGTGCAAGTCCTAACGTATCTTATTTTTAGAAGAAAAATATTGTTAAATACCAACCATTTTATGTGCAGTTTTGAAAGACTTAAGAGCCATAAAACTGTAACTTATACATAAACGTTAATCTTTGCTCTCCTACTCTTCATAGATACTGTAGAATATTTGTATTTTTAACAAATATGGGCAGCAGAGCTTAGCCTGACTTTGCCGTAAAAGTTCTAAAGTTTGGAAACCATCCTACCCAGGAAAACCACTGTATGAACAATGTAACAAGTCAGAATACACTCTTGTCTAAAACGATATTAGTAGTATTAAAAGATATTAGTAGTATGCCACTAGAGATGTCAACATCTTAGGCAACTTACCAAAGCTGGATACCAGTCTGCCTTCTCAGAATTACAAGTCACACTCACAACTTTGCCAAGCAATTCATCATTGAGACGCCTTTTATCTTCATCCTCCTCTTCACTACTTTCTTCTTCCTTTTCATCTTCAGTACTAAATTATTAAAACATATTTTAAAGTTTTCATCTGAAGTTAATATTTGAAAGCAAATACAGCTTACAACCAGATTTTTCTTCCTGTTCTGCAAAGCTTGAAAAACAAAATTAAAATTTTCAGAGCTGAAATTGCTTGAAACACACTTAAATATTAAGTGCACTTACTTAGTAAGAGGAATTTTGTAGAAATTCTTTCCAAGTAGCAGTATTTTACAACAGCATCACGTTGGAATTGGAGGCATGAATCAGGATTTGATTGTGCATAGACATGAAACAAAGAGAAATGGTCTCTACCCCAGAAATTTAAAAGCACCTTTTTTTCCTACTTCGTGCACTATAAAGAAGGTTAAAATTCCTACATTTCCTGACACATGAGTTCCTATTACATGAAGGAAGCATAAACATTCTTAAGGCTACTACAAGCAAAAAACCCCATCAATTTCATAATACTGCTAACATATGGACACGTCTGCATGAACTGAGTTACTTCGGTCCGTAAAGCGTGTACACAGCCCACATGATAGAGCATTCAGACCATTACAGCTTCAATGGTACCACTTCAGTTTTAGCAAAGGACACTAAAGGGAAGGAAAGCAACAGAGCACTATCAAACTCACACAGGAAGAGAAGACCTTCTTCCTCTATTAGATTTCTTCCCAATAACTGGAGTTCCAAAGTGCTCTGGATTGGTTAGTGGCAGTTGATCAAGTGTCTACATGGAAAAACAGGAAACATAATTAGCTTGCAATTTCTTATTATTATTAAAAAAAATATAAATTAACTACTTAGTTTTCATTGCATGTCCATCATCATCTTACCTCACTTTCTGCGAAGTGCCTTTCTCCCTTCAAGCATAACGAAGTTCGTCTCAAGGTCCTTTCATCACCATCATCAAAAACTAGCACAAAGCCAAGAAAACACATTGGCACAAGATGATCAGATCTCTTTCCCAAACTGACAAAACAAGTCTACTATTTACCGCACAATTTAGAATATTCTTCAAAACGTGACTTCCAAGACCTCCATTTAAATGTTACTTTTGTTCACAAGCAAAATGGAGGGTGGTATTCAAGATCCAGTCTAAGAACAGATAACATTTTCACACAGAGATTCAAGCCAGTATAAAGTAAGGCTTTTGGATGCAATAGTCTCAGTCTAATTTAGACGTTCTTCTTATCAATACACCGCACATTTCAAACCATAGCTACTCGCTGCACGCCAGTTACTATTATCTAACAACCTTAGGGTTTTGTTTGGTTTTGGGATTTTTTTTGACCCTATCCCTTTATTCCTTACTTAAACAACCCCATAAAAAGACAAATGAATGGAAAGAAAAATAAGTGTGTGATAGTTTTTGCTACACTATCAATACTRTGCTACTAACAGACTGGGAGTACTGGAAACTTGCAACTGTAAGTCTGACCAATTTATAAAGACTATTTAGTAGACATCCTGTTCTCTTAAAACTCACATATCAGTGGACAAAGAAGTTCCATCAATTTCCATCAATACACAGCTGAGGATGACTCAAATGCTATAAGGCTATTGCAAGCTTTGCCTGAGAAAGATCTACTCTTTAGGCAGTTTAAATAAAACCTTTTCATGAAAACTTCCTTGAAGAGAAGGAAAGAAAAGTTACTAGTTCTCCCCACACTGTTTCAGATCCCACTGCCCGAGCTATGTGAACAGGCCCTTTTCAGAGAGCAGAGACCAGGTGGCTGCAGTCTGGCATTCCAGTAAGGTAAAAGTTTATTTGTATGGGTCAAAGTGCAAAATACTACTCTATATTTAAACTACTTGAAACATACTTTGCCCAGTAGTGAACTTAAAAAAAAAAATAATTTCAAGAGTGTTGTGTGTATCGGTGTGATAATTTTGGCATACTTCTATTTAAAAAAAAATAGATCTCTTGAGCTAGCATGAATATCAAATACATGTGTATTGTTAGCAAAAACACAGATTGGTTGCAGCAAGAAAAGCACTTATTTTACTTGTCAAATAACTAAAGAGAACAGTCACATTCTTACAACCTTAGATTAAAACCACAGACTGCAATAATACTGCGGTAATAACTATATAAAAAGGTATGAGTACAAATTTAATTAAGCTTGATAAGATAAGCTTTAAGGTTCCTCCATCTTTAAAGTAGAGATACTGCTGTGGTATGCTCTACTACTGAATTATCTTAATGGCTTATGTTATAACACTTGTACACACAAAGCAACTAACTTTTCCCCTTTCAAAAACCTAATATTTTAAGAACAGCAGATACCTATATGCCTAATTAGCTATACTAGTTAGTAATATTTTCAAAACTTTTAAAATATAAATACCAGCAAGACCCATCAACCCCAACGTCAGTATGTTACTTTCAAAATCTTCTAGTTCAGCTTACGGCTCAAGGAAGCCACCACTGCGACACTTCACGCTAACTGGGGAAACAAAGTGTGAGCTCCTCCCCTCTGTGTTAGTAACTCAGCATTGGTACCCACTGATCAGCTAAGCGCAAAGACCAGAGCGCTCAAAATAATTCTGAAGTTCAGTGTTGTCACAGGTTTACATTAGCAAAAAGAAAAAAAAAAAAATCATCTGTGCCACCCCTTTGAAGTTTAAGCTTCATTACCCACTCCAAACGTGTCACTCATCAGCTCTCTCTGTACACTTTGATAAAAATATGCCAATGAAATATTGTTAAGTTTTAGGGTGGTTTGGCTGGGTTTTTGTTTGGTTTTTTGGTTTGGTTTTTTGGTTTGTTTGGGGTTTTTTGTTGGGTTTTTTTTTGTTTGTTTTGTTTTGTTTTGTTTTTTGTTTTGGTTTGGTTTTTAAATGTTCTGTGCACCCTACAGCATGTGCCATTTCTCATCGCTCTGAAGAGACTTAAAAGCAGATTACCATCATTGCCCTTTGCCAAACACATTCAGAACTAAAGTCAAAGTACTAATTTTTCACAAATAATCATTTTTAGGGGACAAATGGCTGGTGATTGGCAACAGGTAACTTTATTGAAAAAGGCAAACAGAACCTGATACTTAACAGTAAATATAAAAAAAAATTTGGTGTGGTTTATCTCCAATTTTGGAAGCTCTGCCTATTTAATTAAAACTAGTATAGTAGAGGAAGAAATCAAGCAGACCATTCATAAACCAGATGACATACACCATTTTTTCATCCCTAAAAGACAAAATCTTATAAACACAGTGTTAAGTAAAATACATTAGTAAAACATACTAAACTCTACTTAAATTAGGACACATAAGGAAATTATGACAATTAAGAACTGCGTGAGATATTCTGCTTTCCTTGATTACAACAAACATGCAAGTTAACTTAGAACTTTGAAAGTCACATAATTAGATATTCTTGACCAATATGAAGCAATTATAGACTGCAAAATGTAATTGCAAATGCAGAAGTGTCAACTCCATGATTTTATATTTCACTTCCATGAACAAAACATGGAAGAAAAATAATTAATGCTGAATAATTAAGTTTTCCTAGTCACCCCTCAGACCCAGAGACAATGAAAGCGTGAGTATGCTTTCAGAGGTTGGCAGTCATGCTTTCAGTCCTATTCCCAGCTTCATACCTGAATGAAGACAAGTCTATGCCATGCCTCAAAAGCAGCCCTCTTCCTACAAGTCTTTTTCTGCCATTTCTCTCTGTTTCCTCTAATTGAAGGTACAGAAGTGGCCTGTTCTACAGAAGCTGCTTGTCCCTTGCCATACAAGGAAAAAGTGCTAGGCCACTTTACATTTTCCAAAACTGAAACAGGTGGATTACCAAAAAGAAGACAAAAAAACCCAAAGCCCCTTCTGAAACCCCTCTCCCGCCCCAAAAAGGAAAGCCACTCTTTCCAAAAGGATAGAGTACTTTCTTTCATACGAGAGGCAGTTATCACACAACTTCAGGAAAGGAAGGTAAAGAAGCACAAATTCTGAGACCTCCTTCCTGAACTGCAGCAGGCCAAGGAATTGGCGTAACTGTTAAATGAAAGTATGGAGAAATATCTCTGTTCAGCAGCCATGTGAGTGTCCTGCCTGGAGTAAAGGAAATGCACGGCAGAGTGTAAGAGTGCATGATTCTTTCAAAGTAATCAAGTCCAATATTTTCCATTTTGCCTTGGTAATTTTCTTCCAGGACTGAAGTTTCTCCCCCCTCACCCCTCATTCAGCTTAAAAGAATGGACAGAGTAAATATATCCAACCCCTGAGAGTCTCAGATAAATATGTGTAAATACACACACAAATGATAAAACTAGGAAATTTTTATCAAGTCTGTGTGCCGGTTATCCCTACAGACATCACCTGCTCAGTAGAGAAAATGCTTTTAGACAATTATAACACGATTCTCAGTAACAAAAACTAAGTGGTGTTATACAGAAGGAAATAGCACAGCATTATCATTACTTAAAAAGACTGTCTTTTTTAAATGAGTAGTAGAAAAGTGACAGTTACATTTAATTTTCTGTCTTGATGGGGACCAGTAGGGCCAGAGGTAGAAGAACCATGAGGGGCAGAAACAGAAGGCACTAATATTTTTGGTCTTTCAAAGTAATTTGTTTGCTTCAAGGATAAACTGAAACTTTCTTTGACCACCTACGAGTTTTTAGATACGTAAGAAATGGTCTGCTCATTCTACAACAATTTATGTTGTGGACATGTGCAACAGCACCTGCAACTGACAGCATAGATACACAAGTCGGAGCAAAACAACACCTTTGCAGAACAACAAAGTATGTAACAGAACAGCATAAAAAGAAAGATTTCCTTAGCTAAATTAGTGATCACTTTGTAAAGTGTCAATGGAGAAAGAATAGCACCATTTTTCCTACAAAAATATCAATTATTTGAATAACTAAACTGGGACCAAGTAAGAAGTCTCTCAAATTAATCACACTGCATGAAATATTTTGTAATTGTAGCTACTTTAAACTTGCTTCTCTTCTAGGGAAAATACTTGTTTGTGCCTTACTGAAAGGCTAATCAGAAACATGCATTGATAGTCTCAGCACCTTTAAAAATATATACTTTTGKTTTTTGGCTACATGATACTTTGATACTATGATAGCAGTCATGTCAGGAGAACTTAATACACTCTTAGAACATGCTCTAAGCTGCAAATTCATTCCTCTTTTTAACCTCATCCAGAAGTAAGGCTGTTTAGCTAAAATGCCTAGTACTAACAAACAAATTAAAAACTGTTAAATTAATGATTAATAACTTGTATTAATTACTTTATCATTCCCTAAACAGGTTATTGTTACAACTCCAAATTCTCCAACAGCAGAAATTCTAGAAGTTGTATTCCATAAGAAAGAATTTACTGAACAGTATCAGTTGTGTTAAGGGGGGAAGGAAACAGGAACAGAAGAGAGGGAGATATCTCCCCATACACATGTAATGTAGTCATCAAAAGATGTGTTTACAGTGCCACAATATTTATCTTAGAAGAGGAAGTTACAATCCTCTCCTTCCAAAGAAACAAGTATGAAAAAGCAGAAGCCCTTTAAGTACTACCATTGCCTAATCTTGTAGTGGGCATATACTTGTTGGGGAACCAGGGTGTACCAGCTGGCTACTTCAGTAAATACTTCYGGAAAGAGAATGATACCTACTGGCCAGGAACCTACATACTACTATTTAAGAGTCAATATAACGAAGTAGGAATGATAGAAAAGCAACATTTCTGCTGGCCAGAGGCCCTTCTTCCAAATGTGTTGCTTAATGACAAACAGTGACAGAAGGGGAAAAAAGATGACTAAGTAGCACAACCTGGAGGAACAGTCTCTGTTATAATGCTTGTTCTAGTCCCAAGAATGGAGTTCAATATGCTCCATACAGAGCATACTTAAACAGTGGAAATGAAGTGGAAATTTTCAGAATTTCGCTGCATCCCAACCTTGTCGATAATGACAAGAAACAAACAGAATTGATTTTTTTTCTCCCCTGCTTGTGGAAGCCTAGGCAAGCCAAAGCTGTAACAGAAAAACAAAGCGTCCCAGTGGGAATCAATGCAATACATCCCAGAAGTTAGAAAAAAATTCTCTCAGTTAGAAGTTGAGTACCTCAAAAATGCATTAAACAGTGCAACTTTCAACTCACTATTGATGAGCAGCTATCTTGCATTCCCTGTCTGTGTGGCAGGCCCATATATGCCATTAACAAAAATAATACTAAACCTGTCCTCACAAAAACGCTGTCTCAACATCAGTTCTCATTTATTTATATAAGAAATATTAACAAGCCGACTAATCAAAATCATTTTTAGGAACTGTGAAGAAAATTGCCACAAAATATTGCAGATCAGTGTAACTAAATCTTGTTTATGAATATCCYTAAGATTTAAAAAATAAAAAAAACAGAAGGAAAAAGGAGAACATAGCAGGACACTAGCGATAACATTCTTATAACAGTTACAATATTACTTATACACAGAGCAATCAGTGTTATCAGAACAAGGCAGTCCTGTAATAGACCACTGAATAGGAAAAAAAAAACCCCTTAAGGCTGCATCTGCTTGCTAACTTCAAATCTAACAAGTTATGTTACTGTTGCTGCCTAAATGAAGAACGATTCTATACCGCACAGCAAGTAAACCTTTTTTCTCATTCTCATCCCATTCAGAAACTCTTAAATCTACCAAGACAATGAAAGTACATACCAAGTAAAAACTGATCCAGTGTCACTATGCACACTTAATTATTTTCACTAGCTGCCTGAAAAAGTAGTAATTTGTGAACTATCAGAGATGCTATCTGTGAATGTCTCGATGGATGTGAGCAAGTTTTGCAGATTTTTGTTTTTCAGCTGTGGAAACAATATAGAAAGTACCAGGAGTCATGCAATACTTGTTGAATGATCTTGTAGACAAGGACTGTACTAACTACTGATTCATCACTGTAAGAGGGCTTAAGAGCAAGATACTGCAGTGTATTGTGCTACTGGAGAGACTACAGAACTCAATTTTTTTAAAAGAATCATTTTAAGTGAGCTTCAGTTCCTCTATAGAAATGTATATTGAAACATCACTGAAAATACAGAAGGGCAACCTTTGAGTCTACTCATAGAAGACTATCACCTTACAAACAAAAACCTACTGTCTGAAACTGCTTTTCTGAGATGTTACAGTAATCTTACTATTGTTACATTTAAAGAGATTAGAGGAAAAAAATTCTACCTCCTTGCTTTCCCTACAGTATTGTTTGTACACAATTTTTTTTTCTTTTTTAAACACTCAGTCCACATTGTAACAAAGGCAGTTTTATAACCAAAGGCTCTATCCAGTTGATTTGTAACAAGGTTCACTTAACATACTTTTTCACCATCACATCTGCTCCGCTACCTGCCTGTTGCCTAAACAAGCTTAAGTGCAAAATGCGATGCTATTCTTTTTTTTTCCTAGATTCTCTGAAAAGCAACCAACACAGCTATTGCACAGTTTCTGTGTGCCATAGGTGCACTTAAACAACGGTATGTCCCATGGAAGGACTCCAGGCAAATTCAAAGTTTCCTCAAAATCCACTCAAGCAACATTTTGAAGACAAAAAGAACAAATTTATGGTGGGTCAGGGTGGTATAGAGCACCAGCGAAGTGGGGGCAACYGGACAGTTCCCCTGCCACACTTGTGGTTTTGGATTCCTGGATGACACATGCACAGTCAGAAGATGAAGTGATGCTTCTGGGATGTAGAACTCAACAGGATGCTGGGAAGAACTGGTCAAACCAGCCACACAAACGTGACTAGCGCCTTGCACATACTACAAAATGCGTGCCATTGAAATTATAAAAAGACAAACTGACAAGCCTCTGGCATGGATGAAATCAACTGACTGTGGTGGCACTGATAGCTTTTATCACCCTTCATGCAGAAATAAGACATGTTAGGAGCTTAAAGTTGTAGTAGAGTGAGGACTAAGTCAATTTTTCCTGTTAGCACAGATATCTCCACACTGCATCAGAAGAGGAAAACTTCTTTTTGAATTGGAAAACATGACTATAAATAGCTCCTGTTAGCAACCCTGCTCCTGAAAGTCCTAAGACATCGCTCTTARTTCATTTTCTCATAAACATTCTCAGAATTATGAACTGGAATTTTCCAAGCCCATGCAACATGAAAGAGGACTAGAACCAAATACTTAATGCCTTTTGTTTCTGTCATCTGCCCTCCTAAATGCAGCACCCCAAAGTGATGCAGCTGGTGGCTAACACTATACTTCATTTCCAGAACAGCTCAAGTGGACTACCCAAACCTTCACTTGCACAAGGACGAGCAGTCAGGTATCTAACTCCTCCCAGCACACTCTCAGCCAGCATTCCCTGCAAACTGCCACAGTGACTACATGAGAGGAGGAAGTTACCACCACGTGAGGCCGGTGAGCAGCAGAAGCAGAGGTATGGGGCTCACAGAGGTGTCTCAGAAGTGGTGTCTGGCTTACAGCACAGCCAAAGTTGGGCCGTGTTGATGTACACCACCATGTAAGTGCCAAAAAGGAAAAACTCAGGCATTGTTGAAAAGAATGAGAAAAATAAATTCTTTACTATTTATGTTAAAATATCCTGCCATTTCATGATAACTTTTAAAAGGAGAAAATATGTGTCTTCTCTTACATAAAAGTACTAGATAACGTTTGAAAGACATAATTCTTAAAAAATAAAGATTCACGCTCCTTTCAGTCTAAACAGTATATAAAGCCCTACTGTTGACAGCAAGGTCTGCTAGAAACTGCAAATGCCTCTCACTGTTTTGTTTTTTTCCTATTTCCTACTCACTTCAGAGGAAAAATTACTGAAAGTTAATACATGTTTCTCTTTTTCTCTTTAGAAGAACTTTTCCATAACTTTATCTAGCAAAATACAAGGCACAAGGCTCGATGTATTTTATCTCTTTTTTTCTTTTGTTTAAAGTTGTAGACATGATTAAATTACATACACCTAATGAGATCTAAGCACATACAGATTATTGACCTGAGTTTTGTCAAAAGAGAGATCACATTTTTGTTTTGATGAGGCAATAAAAAAGGCCGCTCTAACAGCAACTCTTCGGATGCCTGCTCAATTGAAATACTGTTTCTCACTTTTATATAGACATCACATCGCTTCTAGTTCTGTACAGAAGTGATGCAAAAGCACTTCCTTAAAGAACATATACATAAGGATTTCTGTTTTCTGAAATTCTGGTAATGCTTGTARGATTCCAGAGAGAATGTGAAAGGAGGAAAATACAACTATGCACTTTGTAAGGTGTGGTCTAGTTGTGGTTTCTTTTTTTTTAAGTAATTTCAGACATTATTTCAGTATTTACCTGAAGCATTTTACAAGTTAACAGAGAATCAGGTGGATGGTATGCTAAGTAAGCCATAATTCAAACATGGCTCAGCTGAAAGCAGATCTGATAGACCATTCTACTGCTATGCAATTATCACCTAGCAATATATTCAGCACTTCAAAAGCATCAATGCAGCACTTTAACATTTGTAAATTAAGTAAGTTCATTTTAAATAATTGCATTTTAAAGATTAAAACATCCAACTGAGCCATTTGTTATCCAAAGAACTTAAACCGCTATTAYTGTCATCCCACTTTAGATTCAATTGAGCAGATGAGAGGGCTGACTTGTGCAATGGCATTTTCCAGACATTGTTAAACTTTCACTCCAAACAGCTTTTGTTTCTTCACCTACTTATATTGAGAAGCTGAATTTCAAAGGTAATTTCAAAAGTATTTCCAAATCACAGCTGAAAATTCCAATACGACTAAATGGCTACAGTAACATCATTATTAGGTAAAAATAGGTGAAAAAGTGATTCCACGGCAGCTACAATAAGAATAAATCCTTATTTATTTTGGGTACATGACTACCACCAATAGCCAGGAGATACTGTTARAACAGACTAACTGATCATCATTGTGGTTCTGTCGTTATGTTGGTGGCAAAGTAGCCTACTACAGCAAATTCAACACAGCATTTCTACTGGTTCACCTTATTGAACAATTGTTTCAGCTGACTTTTTTTTCTTCTTTAGATACCTATCTGGAATAGAGAACCTGATTTGCGACAGTGAACATCATCACTTCTCACTAGACATGCATGTGGTTTGTTTCAGTGGATTTTTTAGATTTTTGTAGTTAATACTTTGAAAATGTTTGTCTGTATGTATTACTCATTTCCCTATCCATACCAGTCTACTTTTAGATCACCGAGAAAGAGATGCTACGTAAACCATAAAATAAATAGTACAGGAAAAGCATATACTACTGAAACACAAGCTTTCCCTTGTGCTTTCCMTCTCAAGCCTGACCACATTCAGGAAGACATTCTAGAAACCTGAAGGCTATTTAATCCACTTCCCTCTCAACTTTTTAGCTTTGACTGAATCAGTCAATAAGACTGCCAAGTAGTACAGCCCACCACCTATTAAAAAGGAACCAATTCAACTCTGCTTGCTTCACAGCAACATAACATACAGCTAATATCTATCCAAAACTTTCTAAAAAGATACAATGGAAGCAGCAGGCAAAAGATAAGGCTTATTTTTCACACCTCAATGTTACTGTACTCAACCTAGAACACTTCCCCAGTTTTAAAAGTAAAATAACCATTTTTTTTTAATAACACAAACTTCATGATCTGCTTACTTTGGTCAATGTTACCTCTGCTTTCGACACCAGTAAGCACACCATGACATACAAAAATGTTTCATAAGATCTAACTACAATTCCAATACGTTACAATTGTATTTTCATAGCCATAGGTATACATACTCTACATGCCATATTACAGTACTACATGTTAACTTACCATAAGATTACTTAAATCTCACACACACACCCAGCTCCAAATCTCTACAAAATCCTAGCAGTCTTAATACATTTGCATATGGAGAACAWATGAGTTTATTTTCCCTATTCCACCTGTCAAAAAATATTTTTTGGGGAAAGAAAATTATAATAATAAATTAATCCATTGGTGTGAGTTTCTGAGGARCTGCACTTTAATAAATGTATAAAGTAAAAATCATGGCATGCATGATTTATCTCTTATATATTGGGGAGAGTTCAACAACTTGTTAAATCTAAACAACAATTCACTAATACAGGGCAGTGCATGTATTCACCATTCAAATTACCTGCTCATCAAGTAAAGATTTTTGGCATAAATGTACTGCTCAAAAGAAAAGGAAAAACAACAACAAAAAAAACCAAACMAAAAAAACCAGACAAAACTMACCCCCAAAAGAGGGGATCTAAAGTTCACCTGTCAAATGTAAGAAGACAAATATGTTTGTTTTATCAATTAATAGTTTAAAGCCTTTTTTAATCACCGAAGCAGGAATATGTGGAGTTGGTTTACTGATGTAAATCTTCCGGCCCAAATTCAAACAGAATTAGATAAAAATGCTACTTTAGAACTAAAATAAGTAAGGGTTTTAAAATGGAAATGCTAATTCATAAACCATGAAGTCATTAGTGCAAGTCTGTGTTTCTTATCTCTTCTGTATCAGAACAGTGAACCTCTAAGTCAATATAAAGCACAGCTGAAGGTCCAGTGTTCTTCACTGAGTATGTCRCATCATAGTACTAAACCAAGTAGATTTTAAACTTTCTGCACTCCAAAATAATCCTGCCTTTCCTCCCTGACCTGACATACAGTACGATTTTACAGCTAAATCTACAATTTTACAGCAATGTTATAATCTTGAAGAAAAAYGCAAAGAGCTGTGAGCTTTGTCAACTGGTAAATTAACTGGCTTATATTTAAAGCACGCAATAGCAATAACAAGCATAAAGTGATAAATCCTTCCAAATTATCTGCAGTGAGAGCCTTATCCTGATMCCACCAAAGACGACATAACCTCACCTACTGCAATGGAAGTGCTGGATTACTGAAAATACCTTCTTTATATCTTAAAAAGAGGTTAATGAATCAAAATATTTGACACTTCATGTGATAGAGGACTCCTCAAGAGAGTACAAAAGATTATGAAGTAAAGCTGAATACATTCCGTATACCAGCTAGTAAGAAACAAACAGTTTAAATTTACAAGTACCGATCTCAAAAGCAATGCCGAAGAGAGAGTGGCATGTACAGGACAATTAAGAGGAGCATGTTCCCTCCATGCTACTATTAGTGAATGTAACGCTCCACTGCTGTAAGACAGTTGTGCAGAAAAGGACGGGTGCTTGCAAAGCTCTTTGGTTCAAATACTGTCGTTTTTTATTTGCTTCTCTAGTATTACTTGAATGTTGCTGGGTTTTGTCATTCTACTGTTAAAGCTGTTTCAGAAAAATCTAGAGATCAGAATGAGCAATTCTAATTATTCAAAATAAATTYATCTTGCAATGAATTTTTGTTCAACACTGAAACTTCGCTGATGCTGCATTCTGAGGTTTCTATTTCAATAACTGAAAAGTGCATGAGCCTCCAACACGGAAGACCTAAAGAAGTCCCCTACAAAATCTATCTCTGATCTTACAATACAAGATATAATTACTTACATTATTACCTATAATTAGAAATATATTGTTCAAAGATTAGAGACTGTAAATGAAAGCATGTGGCTACTCACCTACAGTATACCAACTAGCATCTGTCAACTTGCTGATAACAGCTTCTTGGAAGGATCCATCGGGCATTTTGGTTTCAACCATTGCACCAACCTGCAAAAAGGAGTATCTCAAGGTTACATGTAATCCCAAAATCATATAATGGAGAAAAACACATGTACACATTAAAAAAAAAAGTCTGCTGGAAGAATTAAAGACTCATTTTAGCTAAATGTTACTTTGTAAAATTTAGTTACTTGGCTGGTAAGAACAAAGGTCCTTAAGCATGAAGGCTGAACTGCAAGTAGACAGTAAAGCAGTAAGAAACTCGGAACATCTAATTTCAGCATGACTTACATCATCACAAGAAATAATAGAAGAATAATTGGAAATAAATATTCAAATATTCAATCAAAGTAATTATTACTTTATTACTGATRTGCATGCAATTACTACTACTTCTTATCCTTTAAACATTGTTACACTGTCAACTAGATCAGAATGCCAGTAGCACCTACAACATGCATTGGTGTTCTTGCAGTAGCTACAGAAAAGACAGACAAAAAAAAAAATCTCCTCTGAAGAGCTCTATTTGCAGTCAGTGTTTTATAATGCAGCTATGTATTTTAGTAGACAACTGTTACATATAAAAATACAAACCCACACATATTTTTACATAAAATACAACTATTTTAAAATGCAGTTAGAGCAATCATATTTACTATTGTCTAACAGGCTCAAACTCAGCTTCATAATCAAGCTCTCCATTACTTATAAGAAGTTTTGTGTCCTACAAGATACAAAAATCATTGCCTGTGCAAAACTGTTTGCGTATGGAGTATACTACATGGAGAAGCATAAACAGCCTCTRAAAGCTACAAGAGTTAAGACTAATTACTCAGAATCAATCTGACCTAAAGCAATGAGCCTCCTCCCGTTGATTAAATTCTGTAGAACAGGTACCCACCTAAACAGCATCAAAATTTTTAACTTTACAAATCAACTATGTGATTACAAAAAAAAGGCATGCAATATACATACCCTCAGAGGTCCTTTCACTTGGTCATCTTGCACTAACTGAGTTGAGTTATCMCCCTTCAGGACCACCTGAAAGATATTAAAAAACTTTTTAATATAGATCTTATTTTTAATAGCATACAAAAAGCATATGAAGCTGTATGTGTAATAACAATAATTTGGAAAATAAGATCTTTATCAATCAAATGGACTCAAACATTATTGAATGCAAAACACTTGGCATGGACGGTCTTACTGACAGGAAGCCCCAAGTATCACACTTAGTATTTAATCTGAAACATGACAATTAAAAAACAGGACAAATAGAACATCAGCCGTTCAAAGGCAAAGAAAATACGTTTTGATTTGAGTTTGGATATTGATGCAATCCAGGGCATACCTGGAATTGGGCTTCCAGATCAGAAGATTAAGCAGGTTTTTTCTGTCTCTACTTCAACTGTAGCACTTTACTAACAACACACTGAGTACTAAACTACAACTAAAATAAAAAGCTCTTTTTATTAAATACGTATCAAAAAAATCACCGAACTGACCGCAATACAACCACTTCTGCTACCTTGAGCAAGAGAAAGTTTTTATGGTAAAGATGGGAATCACTACAAGTATAATGAAAATAAGGATCAGTTACAGTGTAAGTAAACTATGCTTTTCCCTTTAAAATCCTATGTTTGAGAAGGTAACACTGATGAGACAGTGAATGTAAGCCTATGCAATTCGAATCCCTGAGTTTGCAGAGACTCAGTTTAGAAACATAAAAGATGAATATTTAAATGTCAACACCGTTAACTGTTCCACTGCTGTTTGTTATAGCAAAACCACCTATGGTGTTTTAATAAAAAATTCCTATTTCTTTTCAGGAATCAAAAGTTATAGGAGTTTGCTTTCTACCTATAAAGACGTCCAGTTTTCTAGCTCCCCCAATTATCCCCCAACCATAGTCTACACTGTAGCTGTATTCATAATTACAACACTAGCGGCATGGTAAAATAGCGTTGGTATTAACACACATTCAGGCTAATAATGCAGTTTATACAATTTTTATTTAAAATTTTATATCGGTTTTGAAATGAATACAGGTTGTCCGGCTACTGAGGAAAAGACTACTGGACTTTTTGGACTCTTTGCACTCCTGGCAAGTGTGCTGGGGCGTGCCTACATGCTCTTAATTACAATATCAGGCTTAGCTTGTTAAAACTTCAATTGTTATAATATAATTGAGATACAGTGACAGGAATTTCCACCAAGTCACAGCAGCCTCATATACTTCCAAATCTTATCATGGAGTAATAAAGCAYAAGATTCTAAAGAGAAAAAGAAACCCATACCTATTAACAATCTAAATACTCCATCAGACTGAAGATACAGATACAAAATCRAGGATGTCAGACCAGGAAGGGCAGCACGCTGCTTCCTGTGGAGCTTCTCATTAACGCAGATTTCAAATAACATCACAAATTTCTAAAAGTACTCATTAAGAACAGGGGAAAAGACTCCAAGATCTGAACTGTGTTTTTCTTTCTTATCATGAAAAGSACTCTGATAAACTGATACGGTCTATATACGTAACTGACAAGGCTGATAGCTTGTTCTACTTGATCTAGTCATTAAAGCATACAAAAACTTAGACGTGTAGTTATAAAAAGWAGCTTTCATCTTTATTTGTTAGGGGGTTTTGCGCCACTAATGCCTTATTTACATATCTTGGACAGTAGACAAGAAAGTAGGAAGTGGGAAGATTTTGACAAAACAAAGCAGAAGAACAATTTCTGTATTTACTTTAAATTCTTAACTTTTATTTAACTATGTTTTATTCTTGTTTTCCCATAATAGCATTAACAACGGTACTGCAACACCAAAATAATGACTTTCTTTTTTGGTTGTTTTGGCATAAGACCTGTAAATGTGAATGAATATTATGTGCCAGTACTATGCATGTATAGAAACTCAGCTACAGCCAAAGCACGCTGTTTTAGAAGCAGTAGCAAGATGCTCAAAACTTAACAAATGTTATCCTGGACATTTCTAAAACCTGGTCTAAGCATTGACATCTTTTTTGCTCTTATGTTGATTTATTTTGGCACTGCCTCTTAAGTTCCAAGCTATAAAACTGAGAATGTCAGCTGGAATGAAATGGAACTTTTGCTTCTGAAGAGGTTGCTCTTATTCCTTATTACTCATGTAAAGCCATAATCCTCTATTTGTGACATCAAAACTGATTGCTGTGAAACTGATGCATTCACAAACAGAAGACATCTGTGATGAGGAAAAATGTAGCAAGAATAGGTAATCTGAAAGCTCCTTCTTGTTCCAGCATCCTCCTAAAAAAATTAAAAAAACCACCACCACCCCTCCCCCAAAAGAACAAAAAACAAACAAAACACACACCAAACCCAACCCAAATTATGAGAAACAACATATAAGTGTTCTTTAAAATTCATACAGTGAGGTGATGAACATTTATTAGTTTTCAGGACTCCTCTGACAGTCCTTTCAACACACGCTTTCATAAAATCAGCAACAACCACAGCATACTACCTTGACTTTCACAAGCCTTTTCACTGTCTTAATCTTTGCCTCACAGAAGGCACCACGGTACTTGGCACTGACATCAGTTCCCACTGTCAGGTAGGCAGGCTCATCTGCTGCCTATTAAGAAACAAAAAATAAGAACAAAGTTTAGTTCTTCTCACTTATTTTTACAGCTACATCATTACATATTTAATTTTACATCTAAACTTTTAGATCTATTGACTTTTAAGTGATAAACAATGTCTGTACTCAGAATTGCAATCAGACTGTTCTTTAAAAGATAAAAAAGAAACCAACAAACAAGTTACAGGAAGTTTTGTTTTACCAGTGATGTTGACAGCCCCCCCTCCCCAATTTTGTCAGCCTAATTACTCTCCCAGAAATATCTTTGAGGGTATTGAATTGATGTTTGGAACATCTCCTTATAAAAAGAGTAATAGCATATAGGAGTGACTATTAATTCAAGTCATTACTATACAGCATACAAAAGGAAAATATTTCAACTGCAAAAAGGCAGTATAAAAGATAGTTGTATTTTTTTCAGTTATAAGCAATCCAGTGACACAGATTATTTTAAACATTTGAGATTGCTATCATCCCAATACTTACAATTAAGTCTGTAACATTCTATATATAGGATTTTTTTTTTCCTGCTGACTAAAAGGAGACCTCTAGAGAAATTTGTTGTAATCATTCAAACTGCTGTTAACTAGTATTTTTCTTTCCTGAAATGCCTTTATCAAAGCTTAATTGCTTATGCATTTTAGGAGAGAGAAATATTTCTCATCATGTTTTCCTTAATCTGGACTTTATTACTCAACATTTCACTTCACTGTGCTTGTAGCAACTGATAAACAAGGGCAAAATTACCATGTTGAAAATGTCTATCAAGACAGGAAATGAGCACAGAATATTAAATAGCTTTTTCTGTTGTGGTTTTTTTTTTAATTGTTATTATTTCTTCAACTCTGAAGGCAAAAAAAAGTTTTTTTCTCTTTTGTGAATTATACTGCAATTGTTAAGCCTTTGTACTGAAAAAACCGGCAACAGCTAAGGCGGGACAAAAGCTGTGGTTTTGCAAACTTGCAATAGCAGCTGCTGATACAGGAAGCATTTAAAGACAGTAGCCCAAAGGACAACAACTCAAAGACGTTGTGAATTTTCAGACTACTACTGCATGACGATAAGAGCTTAGCTCACCCACACCTCAGCTGGAGAGCAGAAACAGGATTTGCAGCATGCACCGAAACCCCGGCCAGCGTTATCCTACTGTTGCTCAGCCGAGACGCGCGACTGGAAATGAAATCGCCAGAGCAGCTGGGGGGGGGGGCGGAAAGGCAGCCGTTCCCCGCTCCGCAGTTAGCCTACCTTCATCTTTAAAGGTTATTTGAGGGATTCCAGCTCAAAGACTTCTCCTCCCCGCGAGCACACGGGAAAACACTGCAAAACAAGAGGGGGGGGRGAGGCGGTGAAGGCTCACCCGCGCGAGCGTGGGTCTCCCCGTCAGGGGGCGGCCGGGCTGTGAGGGGAGCCCAGCGCGGGCGGGCGGGAGCCGCCGCCCGTCCCAGCCCCGCCGGGCCGCGGAGGGAGCGGGGCCGCGGCCGCCGCCCGCCGCTTCCCGCCCGGCGGCCCCTCGGTGTGTCACGTCGCCATTGCTCCCGCTCCCCGCCTCAGGGCGGAGGGGCCGGGGCGTGCGTTCAACCCGGGAGGGAAACCCGTCGCCCCACACGGGCAGCTCCTCRCCGGGAGGACGGCGGGGCCCGCCGCCGCCTTCCCCGCCCCTCACCCGGCCCTCGCAACTTTCTGCGGCCCGCGGAGGGACGCGCCGCCGAGCCCCTCCTCCCCGCCCCCCTCACCCGCCGGCCGGRCGGACTTCTCCCTCCCGCCCCGCGGACACCCGCCGCGGCCGGCCGCCCGGGCAGCCCGCCGGGACGCCGCAGCCCCCGGCCCGGGAAGGCGGAGCGGGGGCGGGCCGGCGCCGCGCGGCTGAGGGGACTGAGGATGGAGGGCGGCGCGGGCGGGCGGTCCCCGCCGCCAAGCGTCGGGGCAGCCCCGGGGACGGCGACGGAGGGAGGCGGCCGGGGCGCTCGAAGGGGGCACGGGGCGGAGTTCGGCGGGTAAGGGAGTCCCCGTCCCCGCTCCCTCACGGGGTGGAAGGGCGCGCTGGTGCGGGGGAAAAAAGGGGGAGCTCCCGGCGCCGCTCCGCGCCCCCTCCCCCGGGACGGCGGCAGAGTTGCGGCTGCCGAGGCGCCCGCCGCCCTCGCTGCCTCCTACCTGGAAACTCGGAGCGAAGTGGGCAGCCCCGCGCTGCCCGGCCCGGCCCGGCTCCGCCGCGCTCCCAGCGCCGCGGCCCCCTCCGAGACGACGACAGCCCCGCGAGCGGCGGCGGCTGAGCGCGGCCCCGCTCCACCCCCTCCAGCCCGGACTCGCACCGAATCACCAGCGCCGAGCCCAATAACAAGCTGTTGAGCAGAATCTGTCCTGCCTGAACTCCCATTGGCCCCCTCGTGACGCCCCGGGGGCTCTGCCCCGCCCGGATTGGGCGCCGCGGACAGCACCCCCATTGGTCACAGGGTGGCCGGCAGAGGGCATTGGCCAGCTGTCGACGCAGGTAGCGCCACGGAGACTTTTGATTGGCGCTCCGAAGGAGTGCCAGTCGATTGGAGGAGGTTGAAGTGAAGTCAGCGTTTCCTCGCGGCTGATTGGTACGAGCTGGATCCGGATGTAGCTCTGGGCGCGGTGATTGGCCACGACCGGGGGACAGGAAGGSGAACGGCGCGATGTGATTGGTGCGCGCCGTCTCTTGGAGACGCGGTGGGGCGGGGACGAGAGGGAGGGAGGGGGGCGGTGGGGGGCGGAGACGGCGTCCTGCGGCGGCGGCGGCCCGGGGCACGCAGAGCGCATGCGCCGCGGTCAGCCTCCCGGCGCCATTTTGTGTGAGGCTCTTTCCCATTTTAGGCCGCGGGAGGAAGGCAGCGGGAGTGGTCGGCGCCTCTCCCGCGGGGGGAGGCGGGGGAGCTGCGGGGCCATGCCCTGGCGGCGGCCGCGGGCAGCGGCAGAGGCGATGGGCTCGGCGGGAAGCCTCGTCCTGCGCTCTGAAGAGGCCGCACCTCGTTTCTTCCCCGCGGCCCACCCCCGCGTTGGATGGTGGTGGCGGCCGCGTCGCCCTGTCTCCCGCTCGGCGGCGATGGCGCAGGAGCGGGCCCGGCCGGACCCGGAAGTGAAGCGGCGGCCATGGAGGGGCGGCGGCGCCTCTGGCGGCGCGCGGCGGAAGCGCCCGCCGAGAGGGCACGGAGGAGTCGGCCGGCCGAGCGGCCCGGTGAGACACGGGCCCGCCAGCGGCCCTCCCCTGCTGCTCTCCTCGCGGAGCTCGCCGGAGTCGAGCGGCGGTGCCGAGGCGGCCCGCCCGCCGCAGTCGCTGCCGAGCGCCCCAGCAGAGACACCGCCGGGGCTGCAGGTAGGGGCTGCAGGCGCCGCCCGTGCCGTTTTCCCCTCACGCCGGCCTCTCAGCCGGTGCGGGCGGGGCACGGGTGGCTGCGCTTCCCTCGGAGGAAGGCGTTGCTCCGTTGCCATTAATCATCCCCTGCTGCCCATGACGCATTTGGGGTGAAGCCCGGGGAGGGGGACGTGACCGTCTCTTGCTGCCCGGTCGCTTGTGCACATGGTGTTGGTGGTTGTGATGGCCGCCTGGCCTCTTGCCAGGCGGCTGAGGTCATCTCTTCACAGGAAGACGCAGCGAGGACAGGGGAGGACTAGTGTTGACGGGGCTGAGTGCTTTTCGGGGTGTATGGGGGGAGTGTGGTCCTGTCCGGTCCTTCCCTACCTGTGATGGATGCTCTCTGAAGGTGCAGTCTTACAGGGCAGGATATCTGCACCTGTCGAAGGGCCTCTAAAAGAATCTGTTTTTAGGGGCTAGCTTTGACACCACTGAACAGTAGTTACTAACTGAAGCCTATAATAAACTATATATTTTTTTTAACATTAGTTTCCCATTTTGACGACTTACATAAAATTTGCTCTATGGTCGAATGTGATGCACATCCATTATTTTTCCACAAAGTAATGAGCATCTATTTGATAGTGCTCGCTCTCAGCTACAAGACATACCTTAGGTTTATCTAAAGCAACAGTGGAGGGACATATCAATATAGTTAAGAGATCTATTGTGCTAATTTGACAGAAATGGATTGTTATTTTAGGTGTCATTTCTATGTAAGTTCTGGTTTGAAGGTGGGTTTTGTTTTTGTATTTTTATTAAATCTGATGCTTTGGAAGGCAGCAGGCAAAASGACAGTTCTCCAGGGAGTTTAGTGAGCAGTGAGTATAGTATAGATAAGCTCTGAAGGTTTAGAAAGGCATGATGCACACAATGCATGTTTAGAATTGACTGCGTGAGATGTCTAACATGAGGGAAGGGTAGCTCTAGAGTTCTGGTGTTTGGCTCTGGGTTGCAAATATAAAGATGTTTGAAGATGTATACAAAATGTATAAAGGTTTGAGGCATTTCTTTTAGTGATGAGGGAACTTCAAATTTGTGCTATAGTTCCACTTCGTGCAGTGGATAAACTGAAGAGCAAATTATTGTTTAGAATATATTAAGTTTAACCCAAATGTTAACAAAACTTCAAAAATTCACTTTGAATGTGAAGTTCTCATCTCTCTGTGGAATGTATTGGCCAAATCATGACTTAGATTGTGAGCTTTTTTTGAGGCACGATTTGTATTTCTGTACTAAGTATAGTACCATTCAATAAATAAGTTTGTGACAAAACTAATCAGTCTTGTTTCTGATTTCTAGCAGAAAAATCCTGTCCACCTGGATGTATCTGTTGCAGCTGGCATGCTTAGGAAGTTCGTGGCCCATCACCCATCTAGCTATCGTGAGCAAAAGGACTCTCTTTCTATATAGCCAGTCAGCAGGAGAGGTGACTTGTTCTTTTATGGTATTTAAAGCACCTAAGAATGCCTAGCTAGGCAGCTCAACAAAGAGCAGAAACATTCTCACACAACTTGGGGATGATGTCTAGTATAATGGAATGAAAAAGCTGTGCTTTTGGCAAGCCAGAGGAAGCGTCTAATTTTAGTTTAAAGTAACTATTCATTGGAATATGAACTTCAGAACTCAGAGTTATGCCATGATACTGAAATTTTACATCCTAAATGTATGTCAGTGTTAACTAGCCCTGAGACTTCAAGACAGATTGCCTATACTGGATCCTGACAGCTGTGCCCTATCCCCCAGTGCGATCCCTTATAGGGAAACAGTTGAAATGAGTGGAAGAAATGAGCAGCGGACTTTTCTCTTGAGAGCCACTTTATCATGAGCCACTCTGTTAACTTTACAAAGTTAACACTTTAGAAGCTCTAGAATGAGACGAGCATAACAATTCCTTCTAGTGTCTAATCTCTGTGTAAATTGACATGCTATAAAGTAGAAAAAAATTTAACATCGTTGTTCAAAGCAGCAGTACTTGTATTATGTGTACTTCGTTAGTACCAAAGGTCTTGTAGATGCAGTACAGGAGGTTCACCTGGGGATATGCATTTTGGTCTTAGCTTGTGCGAATTAGCACAAGGCTTCTTCATTTAAAAACAGGTAGTACAAAAGCATCAAGGCACTCTAAGCATGATGCTAGTCTTTGGTCATAGGTAATTCTAGAGCTTAAGTGATGGCTGCAAGTAATTATGTACTTTAAAATGACTTTGGTGTATTGCAGAATGTACAGAAATTTTGCCCAAAGTCTGTCATGTATGTGGCACTCCTTAGGAAAAGGCAAGTACAGGAATGTCTGTATCTTATTCTTTATAAGAATAGCAGAATAAGTAGCAGCCAAAGAAAACTGTTGAATATATCATGTGGCTTCCTTGAGAAGAGAGACAAAATAATGAGATTTCTGGGATATGCAAGATGTTTTAATTCTGTAGTCACATATTGCTCTTGGCATACTGCATTCACACTTAGATAAAAGGAATACACATACAATCACAGCCGAAATATTCTAGAAATACTAGAAATATTGATTCTTGTTCTAACATGAGCTTCTTTGTATGTATTGAAATACTCTCTTACTTTGTCAGACTTTGCAGATGTTCAGGACGCTTTTAGCTTCTTTTATTTCTGTCTCAAGTGTTTAGTTCTCCTTTTTTTTAAATGCTCTTCCCTTTGGTGTTTCTATTCTGTAAGTAAATAGGCAACACTTTTCCAGTGGTGGTTGAGCAAGCATCTGCCTTGCGGTTCAGAACTTCTGTCTGTGTGGAACTGCTGTATTTTTGTGCAAATGGAGGTCAGATGTATGCTTCCCACAAAGCTTTATTATCTAAGTGATTGTAAGCTGCTCAGACAAGAGTGTGTTGAGTTGTGAAGTACTTAGTATGCAGGTATAAAGAAAATATCCCAATGAATGTGAAGTTCACAACAGAAAAGTTCCATCAGTAATAGCTGGATTATAAAAGTGAAAGGTCGAACCTTCTTTCCTAGTCATGGAGAAAGTTGTGCTTTACTGTTAAAGCAGTAAGTTCCTTCATATTTATTACCGTGTGTTAGAGAAAACAGAAAAAAACCACCAAACAAAAACACCTGGTAATGCTAAGTACTTACCTACAGTTTCCCCAGCTCTGGCACATTCCTGTCCCCATGTTTAGAAAAATGGATATTTAGTTATTCAAATGTAACCATGCATGCTGTTTTTCATCATTTTGTTGTGAGTGTTGCTGCTGGAGAAGACACAAAGTTTAGCAACCCTTAGGAAGCCTGAAATAGTGCATTATATCCACTGAAGTTTAGTAGTGGTTTCTTGAAGCTGGTATGGGTATGTTTTGCAGCAGTGCAGTATCTCTCCTGGATATGAATAATCATGAAAATATTTACGACATAGAGTACTCTGTTGTAAATATTTGTGACAGAAAAATCTCAGAATTGGGTTTTCTGTCAGCTCTGTGGCTAACAGTAATATTCACTTTGTAGTTGCTTTTTTCAGTAACGCTAGTAAAATGATGTAATGAGCTCAGCTTGTCAGAGTAGCTCGTTAGTGGCTTCAGAGATCTCCAGGGAGAAGTAGTCCCATTTTTACTGAATAAACTATGTCCAGACTTTGTTGTGCTTTGTGGCTGCAGATCTTAACGACAATCCCATGTGTTATAAAATGTGTGCAGAAATCAGCGATGCTTTAACTGATGTGTGTAATTAGCAGCCCAGCACCAAGAGAAGAGGTTTTAGTTCTCAACTGATGCAACTGCTGCTTTCGTTCTAGCCTGTTAGCTGTGTGGGGTGTTTTGGCATGTATCGTGCAATCTTTTAATTCCAAACATAAAATGTTCCTTTTTTAAGACTGATTTGGTAATCTTGTATTTGGACAGAATAAGAGCTGTATTGTGAGAGACTATTTTTATTCTTTCTGGTATGTAATTTTCTWCTATGATAGCTAACATTTGTATCAAATGTTAACATTAGCTAATTTAGCGACTATGGAAGAAGGGTGCCCGTTGCCAGGGTTTACTTAAGATTGAATTCTAAAGCCAGTTTTTGCATGTTTTGTCATGTGCTGTTACATTATCTGAATATAGATGTTTAACTTCTCTTCTGTTGCCTAGCAAAGGGATGCAAGATTAAGATCCACTTAATTTCTTGTATTATTTCTGAGGGCTAYGAGTTCACATTGGTGACAACAGTGAGGCTATTACAGCTACGCTGGGGAAGTCGTGCAGTGTTGCAAAACAACAATGCACGGTACTACAGAGAAGCTGAAGATTTGTACAGCAGCTTTAATTTAGATGTGGCAAAGGACTTCGGTTGTCATCATCTGCAAATAAGTGACCAGTCTGTCTTTCAAAACTTGAAGTAGATGCTTGAAGTCAAATGAGAATTTAGTTACTGTTCTGGGTAGTAATGTTTCTTCACGTGACTGCTGAAAGAGAACATCCTTACGTATTTTTCAGAATAACAGTTTATCTCTGAATGCCAGCAGTAAAGGCGAAGGATTAGATCTACCTGTTGTTAGTGAGTAATCAAACCTTCTGTTTCAGGCTTTATGAATAACTTTTTTCGTGACAGGCACAAGACACTTGTTAGTACTAGAAATGTATCCTATGCATGTACACATATGGGGTATGTTAGTGCATCAGCCATTCCAGTATTGTAAACTTTAATTTTTAAAACTCTATTTTAAAACTCTATTTACTTTTTAACTGGCTTACAAATTATCTCTGCAGCATGCAGCTTTTTTCACTAGATTCCAAGCTGTAGAATTGTTACTGATGCAAACATTTTCTGTGGAAGCTTTGATCTTTCAAGGTGAGAAGAGATGTTTTTTCTACAGGATTGGGGGGGTGGTTTTCTGTGTAAATATAGTCGGTCACCAGTCTACAGAGCAAACACAGTTTTAGTGTTCCTGAAATAAACTTAAGTTGAAAACATTTAAACTTGCATCTGAATCTCTAAATAGTCTGTATTCTTAACAGAGTCAAATCTTGTGTATAAATACTACTGCTTGAGTAACCTCCCATCTAAGTCAAACATAGACRGTAAAACTTGAATGCAAAAACTCTGTGTTTTGGGAGTGGCAATTACATATTTCATTGCTATGAAAACTAACAGGAGAAAAAGTCTTTAAAGTTTTAACATTTAATGAAGTTGCATGTGGTATTTGAAGCACCTTGCTGCAATCTTCTGAATAAGTTAAGCTTGTGAAATAGAAGGTATTCTTCCTTAAATATTTAACTTCTGATATCTACTTTGGAGCAACAGTGTGGTCACTTTTTCAGCCTTTTGTGATACCAGACTGGGAGTAAATGTATACTGAACAGGTGTCCAATGCTATCCATATCTAAGATGTCGATTGCTGCTGATGTTGGAGAGCTGAAATAGGCTGTTGTTTCACTTTGGCAAAGAGAACTAACTCTGGTTGGATTAATTTCTCAATACCTGTGTTAGTAGATGGAGGGTTTTCTTGTTTTTCAGAAGTGGTTCTGAGTGATCTGTCAAGGCCAATCTTAAGTAAGAATCATCCTCGCTTATGCTACCTGTTGCTAGTTTGTCTTGGAAGGCTTCCTCCCCCACCCCCCCATAAGACTTCTTGCTGCAGAAGTAGCCATGTTAAAAAGTACAAGAAGGAAATAAAGCTGTTAAGAGCTATGTTCTCCTATACACAAGCATTTTCAGACACTGCTAAGTGGCTTGCTCAGTTTGGATTTTTACTGAAGTATTATCTTTCCATACTTCTAGAGATAAAAAATAAGGTTCTAATACTGATGGTGAGTCCTTGGACGTGGTCCACCTGCCAGCATAGGTGTCACTCTGAAGCTTGTCTGCACTGATAAGCTGTTGATTAAAATAACGAATTGTTACAGATGCAGGTTGTAGAGCAACATGATGCCACTGAATCGGGACGGTAGATGCCTGCTCTTTCCTTGTAACTAGTCTCCAGAAAGCAGTGCATATGCCACTAAYAGTATGCAGCCCAGCACAAAGCAGCAAGCACTACTTCTGCAAAGCGTGGTTGCTCAGCGAAAGCAAGCTTGTGAAGGCAGTGGTTATGTGGCCCTTCTTATAGGGCTTCTGCTTGTCCAAATTACTTTAATCACTTAGGGTTAACTTACTTTTCAGCCTCAGCTAACAAGACTGCAGTTGGTCAGTATTGATTCTTTTCAAAAAGTATTAATGCCCTYAATCTTTTGAATTAAATGGTTTTAGCTATAAGTAGGTGCTGTCAGTGAGCATCTACAGTTTGGCCAGTGATTAAATTCTGAATTTTTTTGTACTTGGCTGCCTTTCTCAAAAGATACTTTTTATTTGTGTATACTGTTTGGAGGATATTATTACAGGTAGCTAATTTCCAGGTGGCCAGGGAGTTAGCTGACCAATCAACACTGTGTAATGCACACTTAACCTGTGAATTAATTGCAAGACCGTACTGTTGACAGGAGGTTTGTACCTTCAGGGATATGCTTTCCCYTGCAGTGCTTCTGTGTAGTCTGTCACCCCATTAGTTACACCAGTATAGCTGTAAACACAACCMCTGAAATGAGCTGTGTTGTGTGACATCCAGAACTCTGAAAGAACAAAATACACGTCTTTTTGGAGAGTTTAATTATTCTGGATCAATGAAAGATCTTTTATTAGTGTGGAAGTGATCATCTCCTTGCAAGCAGCACAATGGGGGACAAACTGGTATGAGCATAGAAACAAGCATTTGGCTGGGGGAAMTTTTTGCTGGTTAAACAGACTGACAGGGAAACACATTAAGCTACATTTTGATTCTGCCTCCTAAAACAGTATTTCAGATTTGTTTCTATTCCTGATGTATATAGAAAGGTATTTGGGAAAAATAGCCTCTCAAGTGGTGTGCTTTGTAGACTGTGGAAACACCTARAATTAGAGCTGAAATTGAGCTTTATGAAAGCATTCTGTTAAAGTCATCTAGCACTTCCTTTGCTGCTCTTGACACCTGTTAATGCAGTCTAATGTAACAGGTCTCTGTCCTTCCCCGAAATAATGAAATTAGCAGATTTCCTGCTTTTCTAAAAGCCCTGCAAACAAGATAAATTTCACTTCCAAAAACTTAAGTGTCACTTGGGTGGGTTTTTGGATTTTGTGTGTGTGCATTTGGAATGTATCGGCTTCTGGGTGAATTAACTATAATTGAACCTACTATTAATCTGCTGCAATTGGAATCTTAAYGAATGTATTTTGGATATGCAGACAATACATATACCAAATTATATCTAACTTTATGCAGCAATAAAGCACCTTATGTTCTTTCTAAATTCTTACTTGGCCTGTCTTACCAAGTCACCTAAAATGGTATTTTCACTGGGTAGTTCTTCTACTGTCTTCAGGGAAGACTTCACGAGATTTCAGGTTTTTCTGTATCTGATTACATGCACATGTTTGCACTATAAACTATGTGATGCTGCTGCCTGCTTTATTCTAGTTGTCCATTTTTGGTTGGCACAGCAACTTGTCCATTTTTGAACAACTGTTTCGGAGGCCTTTAATAGCAATGTACCGAAGATGAAAGAGCACTGCATGGTGGTTGCTCAGTCCATTGGGAAATAGGAGACTTGGTTTGAGCTTGGTTGTAGATCCCATGTTTTCATTCATAGAATGTATTTACTGGACAAACAGTATGGCTAGACTCTCACCTCTTCTACCACCTGTTTTCTGCAACTCTGATAATTAGACATAATAGGTAGCAAGATCTTTTATGATGGAAAGTTACAAGCAGTTGGTGTCTCAAAATAGCTCCCAATTCTTGAGTAAAAGTAACTT
This sequence comes from Oceanodroma leucorhoa, assembly GCA_030449065.1. NCBI lineage: Eukaryota > Metazoa > Chordata > Aves > Procellariiformes > Oceanodroma > Oceanodroma leucorhoa. The sequence continues at coordinate 5,990,742 of JASVER010000057.1, read as the reverse complement.
CCTTGCTGCATGTAACTTGAAAAACTGGTGGGTGGAGGAAAAGCTAGTCCTTGTCTTATAGGCATATGCAACTGAAGGAAGAAAACGAGGGGGAGAGAACAGTCTCCATACTGTATTTTTGGTGCTATTACAGTCTCAAAATTGTCATGACAACTAATACTATTTTTCTCTTCAGAATCTTGAAACTGTGCACTTTATTTTAAGGTCATGATTATCTTCCAGCTGATAAATGCTTAAGATGCGTTGTTGAATTCACTGTTTTGTGTTCCCTTCTATGGTTACAGTTTTCTCTTAAGGAAGAGACTTGCAAAACAGCGTATGTAGTTACTCCAAATCTCCTTCCTTAAGGTTGACTTGGACTATATAGCCAGATAGCATCTCAAGCAGTATTGCGTCCGCATGGACAGTCGCACTTCCAGCACATGGGGCTTTTAACCTCAGGCCATCAAGCTATTTTTGGTGATGAAAAGGAAGCAACAAATGACCTGGTGCTTGGCATACTTCAGATCTGCATGAGACAAATTGTTTGAAATGCTTCCTTTCTGAGAGTCAGCACCAAATACAGATTAGTAGTATTTCTTTTGGAGATACCCTTACGAATATCAGCCACACAGGAAATTTTACCTATGGGTTACTTCTATGAGCTGTTCTTTAAGCTTCTAACAGCTCAATCTTACCATAATTTCATCATCAGCAGAGTCAGTTGTCATGAAGGTATTATCCAAACCGGTAATTTTTTTGGCCATGTAAAGGTAGTACAAACAATGAAAACTGATTATCCTGATGCAATAGCCTAAGCTTGATTTTTGAACTCTGCAAGTCCAGTTGCATATTCTAAAATCTGCCCTGGTGCAGTGATGGAGATATGTTTAAGTAAACTAGACACTGGAGCCTTTTTTTTTTTAATTTGTCATCTGCAGTACACCGTAGTCCCCTTTTTAATTCTCTGTAACAAGGCTTCTGTATGTGGACTTGCTGACGAAATAACAGGGAATGTGACACATCCAGTCCTATTAAATATCACAGTAGTGATTCATCAGGTGCTGAGTAACAGTCAGTGGATGTATGAAACTTAAAGGGAGAGGAAGCATCTTGCTGTACATCCTCTTGTGTCATTGTTGGATCTATGTATTTCTAAAATACTCCTTGGTGGAGGGATGACTTTAAGCTAAGAGATGAGTTGGTCTATATAGTCTTAATTTCCTGGTGTTCTAGTAAAGCCTGTGCTTTGGGTCTTAAGCAACAGCACATGCCATTAAAACTCTGAATGTAAAATGTTTCAGCATGGCAAGAACTGCAGTTATGCATTCCAAGTGGGTATTTGACTTTCTGCTCTATTATGTATTCCCATAAATGGCCAGAGTCTGGACTAAGTACGTTACTTGTGGAGCCTGAAGCAAGAAGTGCTGCTTGGTATGGGCTAATTATGCTTTTTCTGATATCTTCAGAACTGAAACTTCCCAGTGCTTTGGGCAGAAACAATCCAAATGAGACTGTTAAGAATCACCTCTTGCTCAAATCTCTGATTCAGAAACTTTTACCCTGCCCATTTGTTAGCCTTGCAATGCATTTTCACATGTCAATGTTACACTGCAGTTATAATTGACCATTTTCAAGACAATTATAAAAGCTACTTTTCATTTTAGGGAAGGGGATCCAAGCCCTACTTTTGTAGGAAAGCATGCTGCGTCTGAAGGCTGGTTCTGGGAGCCTTCAGAGGTCACTGCCAGAGGCTGCTGCTGCTGTTGGGTCTATCGTATTGGGCTTGCGTGTGTTGCAAGCAGCTCTGAATCGGGTCAGCCAACTGGGCTGCCCTGGTCCCTTGGCATATTAAGAGACTCACGGCTCTCGGAGTGAGCTTACGCAAAAGTAGTAAGATGTAAGTAGGAGCACGTGCTATCCTTGGTCTCAAGGAACAGCTCTTCCGGAGCTTCAACTCCGCAGACTCTGAGCATAATTACTTTCTCCAGACATGCCCCACAGCTGAAGCTACAGGAGACTGACTGGTGGAAGCTTTCAAATCTTTGTTTAGCTACCCGATCAGTTGTTGTTCTCTGGGCTTAAATCAAACTCTTCCTCCTAGCTACTGTTTAAGCCTGGAGGGTAAGGGAATATCTATAGTACAGCTAGATTTTTTTTTTTCCTAGTCCTGTACTTAAAACAGCCTCTGCTAAAAATAAGTTGTTTTTTTTTTTTTTGTTGAGATTTAATATTCTTTTCTCTTGTTCTATAACAGATCTAGTCCTCACTTAAATAATAATCTCAGATCCAGGTTGAGCCCTTCTGGATCTTAGCTTTCACCAAGTGATTTGCCTCAGACCAGCTCTATATACTTAAAAAAAACCCCCATGGTCTTCAACATTTAATCAAAGTTTAACGATGGTGTGCTGTCCCACTGCATTTTTAAGTCTTTATGTGGGCAGCGTTGCCATGAGTTGCCACTTCCTTCTTTTTGGAAGACTTCTTCCCCTGCTCAGCTTCCACTGTTTGACACAGCAACAAGTAAATACTAATTCTCAGTAGCAAAATTCATTAAAATTGGCATTTAGCCTATCACGTGTGGACTAAATTAGTGAAACATTATGATGGCTACTGCACAACTGTATAATTAAGCATTCTTAGGTAACTAGCTTCAAATTAGTAAGTTACTTGTTAAATGCAACATGGTTGTCTCATTGGTTATCCCAGTTTGAACTGCAACGAGGTTGAGGCTACAAAAAATAGCTGTAATGGGGGAGTTGGCAGTAGTTTTTCTGCTGAAATGAGAGTCCTTTTGGACTAGAAATCTATTCTAATGTTCCCTGGGCCTTATTGTTAAAAGGTAGCAATGCTTAATTTCAGATCGAACAGAAGCCTGCTAGCTTTCTGTTTCTAAAGTTAAGGGAAACTTCAATACTAAAATAGCTTATTCAGTATCTTCCTGCTTTTTTACTCCTTGAGCCCCCTCTCCTGACTAAATGCAAATATTTTTTCCCCACCTTCTAAGGCTCACTTTTTTCCTCTTTCCCCATCTGCAGTCAATGGAAATGGAAGTAATAGGTAATGATCAATTCTCATAAAAAGGTTGAGCATATACTCTGATAACTTAGTGATTTAATTTGGAAAAGAACCTGACAGTAATAATCACCTTGGTTTTGTTTAACTAAATGTTGCCATGACAGGCAAGACTGCTGTGCAGCACTTTGTATGTACTACTATCCACTGCAAAATGCATGTACTCTTGAATTGCTTCTCATTGGACTTCACTATACACCCTTCCACAACAAGCAAAATGTCAGAGCATGCTTCTTCAAAGGAGCTTTTCAGATAGCTACTTATTAGAGAACATGGCAACTTGGAAATTCTGAATAAGCAAGTAGGTGGCTCTGTTCCTACCTATATCTCTTCATGTATTGTAGAACATCTTCCTTCCACTTTATTTTGTAAATATACAAAACTGATCTTGCTCTTCTCCCTTAACCCTGAAACCTGACTTGTGTAACTGTTGTTACGCTTCCTGTCCCTAATTCTGAATGGCTGTCACTGAAGGGCTTGGACGGATGTGTGTAACCGCACATGAGGATGGCTTTTAACTTCCACTTAGCAGTTTGTCAGCAACACTTTAGGTATAGGATAAAGACAAAGTGAAGAGAATCGAGTAGTTCTGCCATCATATACAGTGAGTGGAAGATCAGCCCTCAGCTAATGCTTTAGAGTGCTGATTAGAGTTTCCTGTCTGGCACTCACTAATGAATCAAACAGCTGGATCAGCAGTAAACTGCAGGAGTAAATTCAGTTTGGAGAAATGCAACACAGAACTGAAGGCTGACTCAGTGTAACAGCTCTACCATTGCCTCGGGAGGAGACACTGAAGGAGGCTGTCTGTCATGGTCATGATTAATGCTGGCTCAGGCAGGCCTGATCAAGAGTTCTAGCAGCCTTTGAAAGCCATGCCCAGCTGGAGAGGCAAGAGTTCAGGTAGCTTAAACCTGAGACAGTCACTGAGTATCAAGACAGACCCACCTGTGTCTGTTGACTTTCCCTTGTCACAAAAAGGAAGTAGAACCTGTGTCTTGTAATCCCATTAGAAAGGAGACTATAGGCAGCTAGGTGTTTTTTCAAACAGAAAAAAACTGTATAAAAAAAATAAACCTGTAAGGGAAAGCTTTTGTTTTAAGGGCTGGTGATCATTAGCGTGTAGTACTAAAGCTGAGGAGTTTGATTCATGAGAAAAGTACACATTTTAGATTAAGGTGACCATTAGAATTTTAACTGCATGTACAAACAAGACTTCAATTTTAACTGAGTTTTAAGGTGGTGAACAGAAAAGTTTGTTACCTTGTCTTTCAAGACTTTGAAGTGACTAGAAAGCAGGAAAGTGTGTTTTCACCTTTTGTGAAGGTCAACAATTGATAAAGCTTATTCAGAAGTGATTTAAGAAACTACAGCTGAATGAAGCTGTTTAAAAGTAATTTGGCTCTTCAAGCATTAATTCCAGTTACATTGCTTAATAGATCTCACAGCTTTAGAACTTAACACAAGGGCTACTTTAAACTGAATTAGTTTTTAATTTCTCCTACTCTTCAAATAAGCCTAGGCTTATTACTTCAGATTAAAATTCCTTTTCCTGAACTCTTTCTTGTTACGTAGGCTGTTTGGAGTTGTCAACTGTGCACATCACCTTAATCTGTAACCAGCTCTTTTACAGTTAGGTATGTTCTCATCTCTTCTGCCAAGAGCAATCACAGACTGTGGCTATGAATGAATGGCAAATTGTGATAGTGGTTAATCAAGGAATAACTGAGTACTGGTTTTTAATATTAAACTATGCAGTATAAACAAGAGACTTGTCAAGTTTCTAAGCAGATTGTTTTTCTGTACCTAGCCTGGCTCAAATAGAGTGCTGTACTAAGAGGAAGCAATACCAGTGTGATTCAATCTTTCCTTCTTAATGCCTGTTTTGATAACAGAGTACAGTTGCTGCTTGATGATGCTGGCCTATACTCTTTTGAAATAAAAGCTAACAGACAGTAAAATGGAAAATTTATTAGTGCAAGTTGGTCACTAGGTTTCTTCCAACAAGTACATAACAGCATCCCATGCTTAATACATTATAAACAAACCTGTTGCAAGTTAAGAAAAGTTGAACTTGTCTTGAAGTAACAATGTGTTACATATTGTCATCGTCTGATTCATCTTCCTCTTTCAAAGATTCCTGTTTTAAAAAAAAAGTCTAATTAAAAAATAGTTTAACAGTTGTTTTATAATTCAGCCTATAATAAGCAAAATGAGTTTTGCTGTAGCTTCACAATCCTCTCAATCTGTCCAAAGCCTTGTATTCAGCAGGCTAGTTCGTATCTTTAGGAGGTAATACTGAGCACCATCATTACTTTGAGAACAAAAGCAAAGCTGTTAAGTACTGGAAGTCTAACTTTCTCCAGCTGGTTATTTTTAAAAACTGATCTAGGCGACATGACTTACTACCTCTCCTACTCACTTATGCCATTGTTGAAGAGTTAATCCATTTATTTTTGAAGGAGAAACACGCCACCTGTGCAAGCCTGCTGAATTACACTGTTTTTGAAAGTAAGAACTATCCCTGGATTACACTGTAAACCTCACTGTTCTCCCTTCAGAATAACATCAGCTAACGCTGAAGTGGTGTGTGTTGTAATTATACATTTTCCAGCCATCACAACAGTAGAAGCCTAACCTTCAGTGAGTTCCTTCTACTCTAGAAGTCAAGTGAAGCACTGAGGCGACACCAAAGTAGGACCTTACCTTGGCGTATTTTTCTGCTTCTTCCCTGATGTCTTTGGGAACAATTTCATGTTTTCCATTGGTTACTGCCAACAAAAAGAGTACATCTTAAGTAGAATTCACACAAAGACCTTGACATACAGAGTGAATTTAAGAAGCAATGTTTTACTTTAGTTGCAGAAAGTTATAAATTTTCTATAGTGTTTATAGAAATTACAGAAATGCATTACTTTCTCCAACCCAGCTGAGTTCCAGCTCAAAAGCTTTATCCTTTACTTCATCGTGAACTATGTAGATTCTGAAAGGAACAGACAAAGTACAGATTAGAACAGATTGATTAATAGGCTAAATATACTTTCTTCCTTTCACAGATTTCTTCTGTTGAAGTACTCTTCTTACAGTTAATAGAAGCTCTCCCCATGCTATCTCCCCTGCCCACACACACACAAAAAACCCCATCAGAGAATTTTCCAGGCTTAATTGCTAGTATAACAATACATGAAATTATTACAGCTAAGATGCAAGTTGAGATGTTCAAGTTGTCTTAATTAGAACAAACATTAAGATTCAAATACTGCAGAACCAAGGCTACATCATCATTGCCTGCTTCTGCTAGATTAGTTATAATACCGTTAGAGTGTCCTATATTTCTCCTATAAATCTTATTTCAGTTTACACTTAAGACTAAATCCCAATACTGTAATATCTTGTGTCTAATTAGAAGCCTGTACATAGATCTCCATATAGACTGCCATACTTGTGGCAAACATGATGGTAATCAGAATTTAAGCTACAAGTGGTATTACAGCATATGCAGTACCATCCAGACTAGTAAAATCACTCCTTAGTCTGTGGGATAAAAATGTTACCCTATAATAGCAATACTGATTTGACTGCATCATAGTATTCAGTCCTCAGTGGCAGAACATGAAAACAAATTATAATAACCCTGAGTTGAGACATACACTCAAAACAATAGTAGAACTTACAATAACCTGTGGCTTCACTTGTTGAGAAGGTTGTACTCCTTAGTTCATTTCAGAAACCATTAATAAGTGAAAAGCAGAAAAATACCAGCTATTTCTAGCCAACACAGAAAGCTTGGAGATAGTGGAGAAAGGAAGGATACCTTCAGCACCACACTTAAGTACTTCCAATTAAAGTTTGATAAAAGTATTGCGAAACAAACATAAAGAACAAAGTTAAGATTAGTGTGCAGGGAAATACCACTATATGCTTATGTTCTTCTGACACCCTTCTGTCACTGTTAGATTGGACTTACTGATCACTGCCTAAGATGATCTATAGGCCTTTCCTAAGTGTTCAGCTGGTTACAAGCCTTTTTCAACGAAGTGTACCATTACAAGCTCTTAAAGAAATCATTACTCTGGAATCTGGCTAGTATTTTAGGGTTAAAAAAATGATTAAAAATCTTTGCTATCTTGCTAAATGCTACTAAGGAGCTGAATTTGAGCTGAAAAACAGAACTATATCTAGAGCTGCTGTTAAGTTTTGAGCTGAGGCAGAATTAAAGAACAGAAGTCTTCATTATTTGAAAATCTGTGCCTTATTTGTGCCATTTTAGAACTGCTTTGAGGTCCTTGCTAGGCTTTAAGAACAGAGATCCCACAAATTCTTTCCTCTAGCTGCTGCCACGACGGCCTCAGACACAAACTCTGAAATAAGCTCACATGCTGCAACACCAATGATAGAAGCATATTTATTACTTCTTTATAACCTTCTAAGCAATAGCCTTAAAATGCTGGAGATCACAGTTTTGCAGCTGCAGATTATTAAATTTGTGACAAGCACAGAACATGTCCCTAAAGCATTAAAATGAAGTGTTGTTRAAAGGATACTTGTATTTGTTTGAAGAGATTAATTCACAAAGTATTTTCAAGATAGTTTACTACTGGCCAATGCATGCTCTACCTAGCAGAAAGTCTTCTCTCTTCCTGGTATCTTTTTTCCCCTCACTAGTACATGACTTACTGAATGGTACTTTTTTTTTTCCCCTGTAAATACACTATCCTCACATAGAGTTTGTGGGATAATGTTAGTGACTACATGTGATTCTATCACTGCTGTGTTGTCCTAAATGGCATCAGTAAATAGCAAATTAAGTATTTCCACTCTTTTCATATGGTATCAAGCTTTATCACTTAAATGAGACCAGCTATACCCTGTATACATCTTTAAACAAGGAATTATACTTTGCTTCTTTCCTAAGCACTTGAGTCTTTTTTCAGGCAAATAGAAAGGCTGGGTCAAAGACCTCAGCTTCATTTCTGGACTACTACTTAATGTCTGAAGCATCAGTTCATTGTTCAATCTGCATAACAAAGTGTACAGCTCCTTCTTTAGAACTGGGACACCAAGGAGTTTCCCCATTTGTCACCTGGTTTATATATTTTAAAACCAGTGACTATATTCAGACAGTTTAACCTCTAATCCACTGCTGCTACAAGCTGCTCCTATAAAAAGCAGCAGATGAGATCAAAAGGCATATTTTTCACATCCTTTGGCATTTTTCAGTACTGAGTAGCATATCCCATCTCACAAGAAGAGAAAAAATATTAATAGCAGAAGACTAGAGTCAGCATGAGCACTCATCTARTAGAAGTGAAACCTGGTACCCAATTTAAAAGGAATAGCTTCCGTTTGAAACCATAGCAAGCTCACCAGTACGGATTTTTGTCGAGTTGGAAAAACAGGTTGGAGACTTACATTTTTGCGACCTCTTTAACAACATCACGGCAGGTCATTTCCTTCATCTGTAGACAAAAAATACGCAGCTTAAGAGAATATACTGTTTTCCATTTCTGCAAAGCCAGAACATGAGGGGGGCTCCGCACATGCCTAATGAGCTTACTGTTCAGCAGTGATAAAAGTGACAAAAAGTTAAGACTAGAACCAAATTCAATCTCTGCGATGAGTCAGCCTGCTATATGCAAGTCATTCTTCCAGTGAAGAATTTTACAACTGAAAGATTGCATGAAAAAAACTGTTTAACACACTCATCAGCTGGAAACTTAGAAGCTGAATAGAAAACCTGAGCATTGTAAAAGCTTGACTTGTTCTTAGATGCTTTATGATCAACTGACATGCGTACAATCTGGGGGAGGCACCATATTTCCATGTATAATATTCATATTCTTTCTAGGTAGTATAGTAATACTTTTGGTCTTACCAACATTTTATGCAAGCAATTTTGACTTTTAAGTAATGCCCTAAGAGGAGAACATTGTTCCAGTGTTAACAATCAACTACATGCCTGAGCAAGGTATCAGCATCTCATTTTCTGTTTTCTCTCTATCAGTCCTCTGACAGTTTCACAGTTAATCAAAACAAAGTCTCTTGCCAATTTCCAGAACATAATAAACTGATGTTTTGTAGGTCAAATCTCTTGCCAGTCAACTCTCCCAGACTATGAAGCAGTAATATATTCTACTATCTTTCATTAATTCAGGATTGAAACAAGATTAGCCTCATTTCCTTTCTCAAGGTTTCATTTGCACAAACCAGACAGATGTCAGCCTTTGATACTGCACTCGCAAGAATGCACCTGTCATTATTGATTGAAACCAACGGGCCATTAGTCACAAAATACAGGCCAATACATTACACATTTTACTGACACTTTCCTTAGCATAAAATGATTTTCAAGTTCAAAATAAATTATCGTTTCTTTTTTCCCCCCATTATTTACACTGAGCTCAAAGTGTAAACCATTAATTACATACAGTTTACCATCTCTTCTGATTCTCAAAATGCTTTCAAAACCATAGTATGGAAGCTAGTTTTGAGACACTGGTGAAGGAATTTAGACAACAGTCCTTCGTTCATGTTGAGTGTCACAGCACTTTCTGGGGTGAAGCGCACACCCACGGAAGCAATGGGCCAGAGAAGAAACGCCCGTGCCTGGCTGGGCAGACATGCCATCCAGTCCCACCCCAGGAAGTTTCCTAAACAGATAGAGACCCACTGCCCCAGCCCTTACCTTTGTGACACTCGCTCCATAACACACACAGCACTGGCTGCCGTGTACAAATATAACTTGTGTCACACAAATATTTAAATTACTATGTATTTATACATATAAAGTTAGTAGTGAAATAGGAAAACCCAAAGGTCTGCTACTATCACGCCTATTTACAAGAGAGAAAACTGAAGTAAATTTATTTTTTGCCATTATCCTTTTCCCATCCCAGGTATGTTAATTCTGCAGACAGTAAGAGTAAACACTCTAACAGTTTATCACAGGAGTTAATTACAATTATGTCCATATATCAAAAAGTGGTACGTAGCATCAGAGCTGCACAAGAAGCACTGTAGAAGAGATCACAAGATTCAAGTACTCTCCACACGACTACAAGCCTTCCCACGGCTGAAGCTATCAGACATTTGCATAAGATGCAACAGATGCGATCAGTGCAGTGTTTTCTGCTTGCGCCCTCAGCTACACGAGGGTCTCCCATACTGTGTTCCCTCCCAGACACACAGGTACTGCAGAGCAGATACTAAGGCAGGTTTAAAGCTTTGACTACCTGCTTGCCTCTTGCTTTCCACCTGTAGTCAACTCTTCCACAGGAGCAAATCTCAGTTGACAGGCAACGGTATCACCCCACAAAAGCTTTTGTACTCGTGTCTTTTTCCCATTTCAGTTTTGACAAATTCATCTCGTCAAAATTAACTCTGATCTGGAAACCTGCCCATTCTACGGTTAACAAAAAGCATCAGCATGCAAGACTGGACTTGCTTCACATTGCTGTGACAAGATCATATGCATTACTGAAGTCAAACAAGCCATTAAATAAATAAATGCAGTTAAGCAATATGGCACACCACTGTTCCCACATACTAAATTTTACAGGCTCTACTGTAAAGTTCAAGCAATACACACACTTATTTGCTGTACAAAAACTCAGTCAACAAGACACAAGTTTTTGAAAATTCCAGCACTGCACAGAAAATGAATTTTTTGGGGGTAGATTATATGTTACCCAACATTATAATTATCTTTCCACCAATTTGCACACATGGAAATTGAAGTTATGATTTCCCAGATGCCACGATTCCAGTATCAAGATCAGATGATCTTGTAGGCTTCTGACCTTTTTTGGTATTCAAGCATCTGACCAGATTCAAGACTGAACAAAGCAAGTAAAGGAAGATTGTAATTTTTCCTGTAATGTTTCCGTTATGATGCTACAGCACCATAAACAGACTATTCTTAAGAATATAACCACCATATGAACTCTGAACCTTTCCATCAACAGCTGTGATGTACTTCTCCAGACCGAGACCATAAATAAGATGCAAGCAGAGTATAAAGTGAGAATTACATGAGACAGACCAGGAGCAAGATTTTGTCCCACATTAACTGTCTCCAATTCCAAGGGTGTCAGATACTAAAACATAAGAGAAGGACAGAAGTCTTTTAGGATTCTAACAAAGTTCTAAATCAGCATAAGGCACACTTCAGTACATTTCAGTAATCTCCTCTCCACAGACTAGTTTTACACAGCCAACTGTTTGCGTGTTCATTCAGAAGGCTACGAAACAACTTCTCGGTGTGCACTTGCAGAACCTCCTTGTAACACTTGACAACTTACACCATTGTGCAAGCAGGAAACACCAAACAGAAACAGCTCTTTTTGATATCAATGATGGTGTGCCGTATACTTGTACTCTTCCCAGTGTTCACAGCACTAAAGTCCTTTTCATCAGACATGTAAAGATGTTTTGAAAGGTATGTTACAGTCAGCAACGACAAGCTACTTGAACACATCTTTTGAAAAAAGGCAGTACCTCAACACTAGCCAGCTGGGAAACACCGTCTTACCTGGCAAGGATTTTATTTTTCTCCATTACATTTTCAGAGTCATAATATTCCAGCGGTCATTCAGTATTCTGCAGTTCCACTCATTGTCCTTAACAAGACCAGCTTTTTTCAACTTTTTAAACAAAAGGATCATCTAAAACCTTTGGAAAAAAATAGATATACCACCCTGTACAATGCTGCCCTAAGGTTTTCATTCACAACTAAAARCTTAGTTACACTTTTATATTCACTCAATTACTGTGCTCGCTGACATGCATGGGAGTGTATGTTTATGCTTCCTGTTTCAAACATGTACACTCCCTACGGACTACCCATCGCCCAGGGGCAAGACTTGGGAAATACTACTAGTAGTGAGGCTAAAACATCTCCTAGAACATACGAGGAAATATTCCCTCTGCTTCTCTTGTATTTTAGATGTTTTAGGCATCCAAAAAGGTAACATAATAAGCTAGGAATATTTGTCTTGAAACAGCACAACAAAACTGTAACATCATACCTGAAGTTTTTCTATCTCTGTTTTTGCAGCCTGCCTGGCTTTACCAATGGCACACCCCCAATAACCCTAAAAAAAAAAAAAGAAACAAAACATGCACATTTAATTAAAGACTAAGGCCTCTACAGTTCTTACTCTCACTTAGCATATGACAACCCCCACCCTACTCACATAGCGAGAGGCTAATATACAGTAACCCTTGGTATTGTTTTCTCTCAGGGCACATTCCCAAATTGTTGAATAGAACCCAATTACTAGATTAAGTACTACCACTGTTGACAGAAAACAGAAGAGCTCAGTAATTCCTGGACAGAAACATACCTGCTCAATTTGTTGCAATAGATAATTTTTTAATTGTTATTACAGTAAATGGAAGAGCAAACTAGAATTAGAGAAGTTCTACAGGATTAAAAAAACCCAAACCCACCTACCATGAAAATATATTGAAGTGTAAGCACATAAAAATTAAGCACTTTTATTTCCCTCAACAGCTACGGTATTGGATATATTGAAAGAAAATTTAAAAAATCAGAACAGTATGAGTGTGTATCATCCTGTGTATCATACACAGCTGAAGAAGCAGCAACAATTAACAAAACTATCTATTTTGATTTGACCTGCTGTTAGCAGCCAGTGTCAGAGGAGCAGCCCCCTCTCATCTGAAGCTCTCTCTTCCCTGAAGTATTCTATGAATGGGCTGTCACCACAAGCCTTGCCCTCTTTGGGCAGTGCATGGGACTCTTCCCTGGATAGAGCCAGGTGCAATGAAATCCCAAACTTCTGAGAGACAAACTTTAGAACTAGTTTCTCAGAGACTGTACTTCTAAGAAATACACAATGCGTGTTTAACAAGCACATGCAAATGAGCGAAACCCAGCTCTGTTCATTCTAAGCAGTGAATCACCAGGGATCTTCCTAGGCAAAAAGAGAAAAAATTAACAGCTCTTTTGGAATAGCACTTACTATTTTCCTAACTAGGAACTTCTTAAAAGGAGAACTTACGCCAAAATGGAAATATTTTTGACACACTCACGTATGAAACTCCTGATGGATCAATCATGTATAGTTGTGCACCATCATCATCATCATAGGACCCCAACATGAAACTGGAGGGGAAAAGTGAAATTAGAAACATTTCTCCTACCACCTCACACAGAATTACAGAGACTACACCAACTCAGGTTTCCTACATTCTTCTTGGAGCAAAACTACTATCCTGCTACATTCCATTAAGCAATTTGTCTCAACAGTTTAGTGTTGCCATGACAGCCAAACACCTGCAAGTTGCCAGAAACATTCTACTTATCTGTAACCAGACAGCAGATCTGTTTATTAGTCCCTGTGTACTAGAACTGCACTGTAGTTGTAACCTACTCTTTAGGTATCAGGGCAAGCAGGATGACTGTAGAGGAAAGTTCTGCTTTCATCACTGTCACAGACTTAATAGCATCAACTCTTCAACTTTAAAATTCAGGGACAAACTGGCAATCTATGTAGACACTTGGCATACTGTTATGCAAATCTGAATTCTTCACCTAAGGTTTTACACACACACAAAAAGAAAGAGGAAGGAAATCTGTTTACGAGATGAATTGTAGGTTACTAATTCCAAGTTTAAAAAAAGACCTTAGACAAACTAAGTAGTCCCAGCAATTGTAAAACAAAAGATCTTCACAAATAGTGTATGTTTGAAAGACTTACCTGCAACCAAAAGGTCTGACAGCACTGTATAGTGTGTATGCATGCACATACATAGCCACTCTGTCCGCAAGATGCTAAGTGGAAAAAAAAAAAAATTTAAAACTATATTTACAGAAAGAAGTAAACCTCAAGTAATAAAATGTAATTCTCCATGTCATAGAATCATAGAATCAGTTAGGTTGGAAAAGACCTTTAAGACCATCAAGTCCAACCGATAACCTAACACTGCCTAGTCCACCACTAAACCATGTCCCTAAGCACCACATCTACATATCTTCTAAATACCTCCAGAGATGGTGACTCCACCACTTCCCTGGGCAGCCTGTTCCAATGCCTGACTACCCTTTCAGTGAAGGCATTTTTCCTAATATCCAATCTAAACCTCCCCTGGCACAACTTGAGGCCATTTCCTCTCGTCCTATTGCTGGTTACATGGGAGAAGAGACCGACCCCCACCTGGCTACAGCCTCCTTTCAGGTAGTTGTAGAGAGCGAGAAGGTCTCCCCTCAGCCTCCTCTTCTCCAGGCTAAACAACCCCAGCTCCCTCAGCCATTCCTCATAAGACTTGATCTGTCCTGGAGATTTTAAACTGAGGTAGACATCATCTTAGCTAACCGGTGTAACCAAGACCAGGCAATTCTGCCTAAGGGGGCTCCCCTACCAAGTGTTTGCACCAGACTTTTTTTTCTTCATTTTTAAAAAAAGGCTTGGTTTTNCAGCACCTCAATGTCCTTCTTGTAGTGAGGGGCCCAAAACTGAACACAGGATTCGAGGTGCGGCCTCACCAGTGCCGAGTACAGGGGCACGATCCCCTCCCTGCTCCTGCTGGCCACACTATTCCTGACACAGGCCAGGATGCCGTTGGCCTTCTTGGCCACCTGGGCACACACCGGCTCATGTTCAGCCGGCCGTCGACCAGCACCCCCAGGTCCTTTTCCGCCGGGCAGCTTTCCAGCCACTCTTCCCCAGGCCTGCAGCGTTGCCTGGGGTTGTTGTGACCCAAGTGCAGGACCCAGCACTTGGCCTTGTTGAACCTCATACAACTGACCTCAGTCCGTCCATCCAGCCTGTCCAGATCCCTCTGCAGAGCCTTCCTACCCTCAGGCAGATCAACACTCCCACCCAACTTGGTGTCATCTGCAAACTTACTGAGGGTGCACTCGATCCCCTCGTCCAAATCATTGATAAAGATACTAAACAGAACTGGCCCCAACACTGAGCCCTGGGGGACACCACTTGGGACCAGCCGCCAACCGGATTTGACTCCATTCACCACAACTCTCAGGSCCCGGCCACCCGGTCAGTTTTTTACCCAGCAAAGAGTACACTCGTCCAAGCCATGAGCAGCCAGTTTCTCCAGGAGAACGCTGTGGGAAATGGTGTCAAAGGCTTTAGTAAAGTCTAGGTAGACAACATCCACAGCTTCTTCCTCATCCACTAAGCAGGTCACCTTGTCACAGAAGGAGATCAGGTTAGTCAAGCAGGACCTGCCTTTCATAAACTCATGCTGACTGGGCCTGACTACCTGGTTGTCCTGTCAAGACTAAGAAAGTCAAAAAACCCGAGTGAACTGCGCCAATTTCTTACCTTCAGTGGAATATCGTAGCCATAGTTAGATCTAAAGTTAGAGGCCTCTTCTCTGGCTATGTCCGCCAGAGAACGAGCATCTGCCAGAAGTCCTGCTACTGCCTGAAATGAGAATTGTCATCAGCTAGGTCAAACACACCTTGCAATAACTTATTAATAAAATCAATGTACAAAAGTCTTATTATGTGACTTAACTGTGATCTTTACTGAATTCTATGTATGTCTACAAGTGAATTCAATCAAGCTGTTCATCTGCTAGCAAGCTCAAAACAGTATAGAATTTTTCTGTAGGAAAAGTCAATAACCAAAATTATCTGCGTGTTAAATAGTGTCTTATGATTTGCCACCACTACACTAACCCAAACAATACTTCATATTATAAATATTCATATTACATATGAATTATTATTATTATAATACTTCATATAATACTTCGAAAAAGACAACCATAGCAATATACTATTTTTTTTCCTGTTTTGTATGACTACTTGGATTAGAAGCAAATGCAACTCCCCGCCTGATACTGATGATGTCACCAGCAGATAGTTTCAGGCATTTCTGTCACACAGTAACAACTACTTGATATCATCCTGACATCACTATTACGGATTAGCCAGTAATCTATACACCAGTCTTCACAGAATCCAGCTGACTCCCACACTGTTGAAAGAGAATCTTCTGGGAGTTGGACTTGATGATCCTTTTCGGTCCCTTCCAACTGGAGATATTCTRTGATCTGGTACGCAGCATGTTTTCCCCTAAACACATCTTATTTGTTAACTGCATAAAAAAGGACGACTTTAACACTTGTGCTTACATTTACATTCATGTTTTAGCAACTGGAGTGCTGGAAAACATTTTTTAAAAATTTAAAATAGTCTCAAAATATGTACGTGTCTTCTATTTTAAATTTGAACTTAACTTCTATGTGTGTGTGCAATTAAGAATAAATTACAGAAAACAGTAAAAAAAAAATCCACTGGCATTTCCAACTATGTACACAAAAACATTAACATTACTTTCTTAATCTACTTATTATTGATTCTGTGATACATAGATTTCTACTTTTGAGGGGAGTCCCCTTCAAATTATGAAAAACTAAAATAGCACCTTACCATTCCAACATGTCGATCGACATTAAAGAGACGTTTATTGGAACCCTCTTCATAAAGCTTGGACAGAACTAGTTTTTCTACTCCAAAGACAACACCATCTTTGCATCTTATCCCAATTGCTGTACTGAAAGACAAGATAAATGTAAGTTTCTCACACAGAACTGTAGTGTAAAATACATAACGGAGAATTAACAAAATACGAGAAACAATGACATAATTTCCCCAGAAGTAGATTTGTTACAACTCCACTTTAGCATTGAAGACAAGAGGGAAAAAGAAGCCAAAGCTCACTAAACCTACAAACATTTTCTTAAATCAAGGAGAAGGGGGCTGCCAGAATTCCCTACCCAAATAGTTTTGAACAGACTATACGCAGTGGTGGCATTGTTTGGAGCGACTGCGTAGCCACTGCCCCATCACTGAGCTGAACACCACTAATATGAAAGCCATGGATGGTTTAACCTCTCCTTTTGGTAAATTCACTGTTGATCTAGGAGATGTGACAACTCTTCCTCTAACCCTCAAAAAGTGCATCATCAGGCATAAATTACCAACCGTGGCATGAACCAAATACACAAAATACTTTCACTGATCCTTATTTGGCAGCCTGTGGCTACAGACACTTGGGTGATCCAGTCCATGCCTTGCTGATCAGTCGTCTCGCTGCTGCAAGAGCACAGCTGGGATTTTTGCTTTATAGCATCCCTTTGCATATACTCAAGGGAAGACAGATAATCGCAGAGAACCTGATGTAGCTTTAGCAGAACTTGGATGCCCTCTGTTTCCTGAGGAACACATATGAAGTTAAAAATTTACGAGGCCCTGAGCATGTCAGTCTTTCAGTGCCTCAATTCACATCCATAACATAGGCATTTAGGTACTGCTACAGCTCCACTACCATAACAGCTAAACACCTTACACATATTAATGAGACCTGCAATCAGATTTTGCCCCAAAGCATTAAATTTTTACTGCCCTTAACACACATGAGTAAGTTTACTGCCTTCCTTTGCATTCTCCACAACATATCTGTTTCTAGCAAGTGATTCCTAGCAAGTGTGAAAAGTGATTTCTACCCAGTAAAAGTGATTATACTACTGTTGCACTTAATTTGAAGCCTCCTAAAATGAACCTAGGGACACAGTTGCTCAGAACTAATTTTAACAACATAATTTTATCTGCAGTGCCATCGTGCTTGTCCAGTCCAATTACACTGCTTTAAAAAAGGCCAACCAACAGATAGAGATGCAGATATTTGTATCTTACCTACTATTCTCCACAGCTTTCATAGCATATTCAACTTGAAATACTCTGCCATCTGGAGAAAACGTGGAAGCTGACAGGTCGTACTGAAGAAGAAAACATACTACTCAGAAAAAAAAACAGTTATATCCCAGTATTTTCAGAAGGAGTTTATTTATTTAAAAACGCAAGACTGTCACTCGTGTGACACTGATGGCCACGACGCGCCAGAAGCAGGCTGCCCCCTTGCATAAGGTGCACGAACAGCAGCAAACACACACTAACGACAACAAATCATGGCATCAGTGCTGGATATACCCGCACTTCAAACCCCGTCAATCCAGACGTTGCACAGGTCTGAAATCACCGTGCATTACGCAATACTTAAAACCTACGGGAACTTTCTGCGTGCCTTTCAAATTTATTTTACAACTTTTGAAAAAAAATAGACGTTTCATAACAGGAATACGTTTGAAATGCCGAGGCTATTACGCACATAGGCAGGCTCACTCCCCGCTGGCAGAGCACCACAGGAGCGCGGAGCTCTGGGCTGGGCCCAAAGGCAAGAGAGCGCAGGGGCTCCGTGAGCTCCCGCCGAAGGACCCGCGGCCAAACCCGAACAGCAGCCCTGCTTTATTCGGGCCAAAGGAGTCCGCGCCCGCGGTGGAAGGCGGTGGGAGGCCGCGGCTCAGCAGCCACCCTCGCAGCGGCAGGCCCGAGGTGACAGCCGGCCCCAGGCCACCGAGGCGGCTGGGCCAGACCCCCGCCAGCCCGGGGAGCCCTGTGCCAGAGCTGTGCCCTCACCCCGCGGGCAGAACAAGGCGGCCCCTCCACGGCCGCCCCCCGCTCCAGCGGCGGCAGACCCCCTCCGGACCGCCTTCACCCCCCGCACCGCCGGAGCCCGGCTCAGGGGAGACCCGATCCCCGCCAGCCCCCGCCCCGGGCCCCGCGCCCCGCGCCCCAGCCCCGCCCCCCGCCTTTGGTTTCCTCGGCCTAACGGGCCGCAGTGACTCAGCAGCGGCGCCGGCCCCGGCCCCGCTGCGGCGAGGCGGCCGAGCTGACAGACCGCCCGCGCCCCGCCACCCCCGCGGCGGCCGCGCTCCCCGGCGGGGGCGAGCGCAGGTGGCGGCTGCTCGCCCCGCGCCGCCCCCCCCCACCGACCCGGTCCCCGGCACAAAGCGGACCCCCGCGCCGGCGCCGGGCGGGGCGGTCTGACGGCGCTGCCGCCAGGGCCCGCCGGGCCGCACTCACCCCGGTGCCGATGGAGCTCATGGCGGCGGCGCGCTCAGCCACAGCCGGTCGCAGCCCCCCCCCTCCCGCCCCGGACCTCGCTCACGCTCCCGACCGCCCAACAACACGCGCTCCTACTGGCCCCCGCACCGGCCAACCAGCGCCCGGCTGAGAGCTGGGCGCAATCCCCGGCGCTTCCCGGGGCGGGGCCGCGCGGCGGGTYGCTGACATCAGCGCGTCATACGGTGAAGGGCACGTGGGGGGAAGCAACAAGCAGCGCCCGGCTAGCTCAGTCGGTAGAGCATGGGACTCTTAATCCCAGGGTCGTGGGTTCGAGCCCCACGTTGGGCGCATCGGTTTTGTGCCCCTTTGAGGGGCTCCGCGCGGGAAAACACCGCCTCAGCCCCCTCCATCCCCGCGCCGCTGAGGGGAATTCACCCCCTGCTCCGGAGGGACGCCGGGAGGAACCGTCCGTGCTACAGCCAGGGTAATTTTGGCAGTGACTRTAATAAATAGTGGATTGCAGCAAAAAAAAAAAAGTTTTATAAATGATGTGGCTGCAGGAATTGAGTGTACATTAATAAACTAGGAGCYGTGGAATCCCTTGAGGGTAGAGAGGACTTACAGAGAGAGCTGGATGGACGGGAGGGCTGGGCAATCACCCACCAGGTGAAATTTAACGAGCAACTGCTGGATTCTCCACCTGGGATGGGGTAATCCTGGTTATACCTACGAACTGGGGGACAAGAGGCTGGAGAGCAGCCCAGCGGGAAGAGATCTGGGGGTTTGGGTTGATGGCAAGTYGMATGTGAGTCACAGTGTGCCYTGGCAGCSCAAAGGGCCAGCCATGTCCYGGGGCACATCGAGCACAGCGTAGCCGGATGGTGGAGGGAGGCAACTGTCCCACCCGACACTGCTCCCGTGCGGCCCCACCTCCAGCCCTGGGGGCAGTTTTGGGTGCCTTGATATAAGGACAACAAACCATTAGAGTGTGTCCAGAGGAGGGCAACCAAGATGGTGAAAGGCCTTGAGGGCAAGATTTGGGAGAGGCTGAGGTCACTTGGCTTGTTCAGCTTCAAGAGAAGGCTGAGGGATGACCTCATCRCTGATGGGTGACCGCATYGCAGTCTACAGCTTCCTCAAGGGGGGCAGCGGAGGTGCTGATCTCCTCTCTCTGGTGACCAGCAACAGGACACGAGGAAACGGGACGAAGCCGCGTCAGGGGAAGTTCAGATCGGACATTAGGAAAAGGGTGGTCAGTCACTGGAACAAGCTCCCAGGGCAGTGGTCACAGCCCCAAGCATGTCAGAGTTCTAGGAGTGTCTGGACAACGCTTTGGYCATATGGTTTAGTTTTAGGTAGTCCTGCAGGGAGTAGAGGAGCAGGGAGTTGGACTCGATGATCCTTATGGGTCCCTTCCAMCTTGAGATATTCTGCGATTCTATGAAAAGGGAGACAAGGAGAATGAGTTAAAGCCCATTCCCTCAGAGACCAGCTCCCACAGATGCAGGACTGACAGCGGGCAGACTGCAGAGGGCCGTGCTYATGAATATTCCAAAGTATTCCTCCTGTCAGCAGGACTCGGTTCGGCCGGAGCTGTTTGCTTGGCTAACACCAACCTTCAGGAACAGCATCCAGTCCAGAATCAGGAACTTCAGARGAAAAACCTGCAGTTATTGCAGGGGGTTGTATCTGTCACTGTCCTTCCTGATAAAACACTTGAGTTCACTGTGAATTTGTCTGCTGTGAGGATCCATCGATCCCTGCCCTGCCAGGGAGGGAAGAACTACATTTAGGCTGRAAAAAAAAAAARMCAAATCCCTTTCTACATGATAACACATTTAAGGTGTGATCTGTAAGAGCTTTCCAGGGCTAGTCATTCTGAAAAGCAGGTAGTAGTCTTTCCTCACCTCTTCGATGAAATAAGAATCCTGTTTCTGCCCTTAATGGGTCATGGGACTGTGCACTTAAACCTGCCAGTAACATAGGAGTTAGGATTTCTGGTTGTTGCAGCGTGAAACAGCAGCTGATGAAGCTGTTCAGTGATGCAGAAACCCCACAGGAGAAGAGAAGAGCGGGCAGAACGAAGACAAGGTGGCAGAACATGCTGGGCTTGTGAAAGGTCCTAGAGTACAAGCACACAGCAGTACAGAAATACCCCTGAAAAGGGAAGGGCTAAGAATATTCTGAATTTCCTCAGCTGCAGTCTGCTGCAGTTCAGGAAAATGACATCATTGCACCACCACGAACACAGGCTCCGTAGGAGTTCAATCTCCCCTGCATATCCTTCCCACTGAGAGCTACTTATGGACATGAGTAATCCCTCCCAGCTCCACGGGACTCGYGCCGATGGCAAACTCTTCTCTCAGAAGCAAGCCTCCGTAGGCTCTGGCTCAGTTTTTACKGAGGCAAGATACAAGCTGGGTCACGGAGCTGCATCCCAATTATTCAAATTATAAATGAAAATGAGCAGCAGAGCTTCGGTCTGAACGTTCTTTACCCAGGCATAAGGATGGCTCTCTGCGCTTCACAAAAAAATAGCCTCTACTTATCAAGCCTGTAATCGCATCACRGATTGTTTATAACAATTTGTTAAGTGAAGAACAGGGATGCAGCAGGCTGGTCTCCAAAAACTGCATTTTTATCCATTCTGCTTTATTAAGCACGACGRTTGCAATCATATATACTTTCTGAAGTCGCTCAGAAACCTACTGATATCCCAAATCCTCATCAAAGACTGCGCCAGACGGGTCAACCTCATGCACTACGTATTAGATTCCACTGCTCCTCCCTTGTTCARGAGAACCAGACCTCATCCACAGGTTTTCCTGCCAGAAGCAGCTGGATCCTCGAGTCTCCTGCCCAGCCCCACAGGTGCTAGACCTCGGGAGAAAGGCTATGGCGGGGCAGTGCAGCCGAGCAGCGCACCGCACAGCGGGGCCCTGCTAAAGGGGACGCTCTCCACTTGCACCCAGCCCCGTAGTCCTCGGTCTCGCTGCARGGGAGATAAAAACGGTTTGGTAAGGGGAAACAAATTAAGAGTGAAGGTCCTAAACACTCAAGAAAACAAGGGAAATCCTGGTATTTGAGGAATCTGCTGGGGAATGAACATCCCCAAGGATATTAAACCATTCAAGGATCATAGGCTTTTAGAAGTAAGCAGAAGATGTAAAAGAATGATAAATACCAGACACGATGGGAACACACCTATCTAGCTATAGCGTTTAGTCCATTTTTCCAAGTCCAGGCCTGACAGACAGAACACAACACAGTACATTTTGAAGAACCTGTTTCTGCGTCACAGCATACCATTCTCATCCTCAGGCCGCCACAGAAAAGTTCTTGTGCACGGCAACTGCAACTTGTTTGACCTGGAAACCCCAAAAGTGTTTGCACTGACGTGAGAGTCTCCAGCCCAGAGGCACTGGTCAGGCCCCATCGTGCTTTGAGAACTAAAAAATGATCTTTAAAAGACAAACCTCATCCCAGGACTATAGAATAAACATTAACAACTACTCACAACCATRCCTGTTTATTTTTCTATGCTGTCTGTGTAACAGCCACACAGCTCTCTYGAAGTAGGAAAAAGGCAATTTAAAAATACACCTGCCAGCACTTCTAGAGAGAAATCATCCATGGTAATACTATCAGATCACTGTTAGCAACCAGCAACGTCTCACCTATGACAGACTAACACTTTAAGCAGCAATTCCTGTTTTTTGTTGTTTTTTTCTGAATTTGAAAACCATTAAGATAAAAAGGAGTACGTCCCACCATGTGCCAACTAACACCATATGTTAAGGTAAAGCATATATGAAACGGAATGACAAAATYGTGCGGAAGCTGACTTAAATGCCATAGCACACAGCGCTGCGTTAAGTTGCACCACAAGAACGTTTCCTTAAATATATGCTGAACTTCAAGAAACGTGCTTTGAGAACGACAGCAGGCAGTTAGCAGACAGCACGGGAAATCAGTCACAAAAAGCATGTTTGTGGCAATAAAAGACTCCGCCACCCCCACTGCCTCCAATAATTTTATAAATACGTGTCTCCCCACACTTGAGAGAAACAATTACYCCTCAGAGTAGGATTTAAGCCTCAGTAACCACCAGATACCAGCCGGGTCACCACTTAGTCAGCGAGTCAAATTCAGCACATTGCCGGCAAGTTTAGCGGTATTTGAGGCCAGGGGAAACCCCTCTCCCAAGACGCGGTGCCGCTGAGATGCACTGGCACTGCCTGGAGCGCCCACCAGGAGCCACAGYTCTGCCTGCAAAGTTAATTCACAGCAGTATTATGGAAGGATAGTGAGAATCACAACAAACCGACCCAGCAGCACTAGCAGTAGAATGGAAGCGTATGTGTTTGTTTTCCCACGGGAGCACTCCTTCTCCTTCAATATGTAAAGTTACAGCATTGCTAAGAGCCTATTAATTAGCCAACAGTTCCTAAATATAGTGTTAATATCCAAATGTACTTTTTTTTTTTCTTAAGCAATGAACTCTGCATTTTCATTTAATACATATTGCTGCAGGACAATGAAGTTTAATATTTCTGATGGTGGGAAGGAGGGCAAAAGAGGTTGACATTTCAATAAGAGACTCAAGATTTCTTTGCACTCGTTTATAATTCTTACATGGTTGATTTCTTTCTTGGAGGAGAGATACTTGGACAGTTGTTAGCAGAGAACTCTTCGGCCTGTAATTCTCAAATAGTGCTGAGCTAAAACTCTCAAAACAGCACTGTGTCCAGGGGAAATACTGCTCCAGCACCTTTGCTAAACAGCCCCAAACCGTTTCCTCACATGTGATTCAAGGGTGGAGTATTTTAATACAGAATTTGGCAGAAGAGCTTTCATAGATGTTTCCCACAGTAGACTGTCCTTCATTCTTCTAAGCATATTTAAAATCAAAATAGCTTCAAACAAATTCTCTTAACAATGTCATTTACTGTACAGATAAACAACAAACAACTCAATAGGCTACAACTCATAACGGCATAGAATTTCTTCAGCAGAGGACAAAATAGCATAGTAGTTGCCAGAGTTCAGTTTTTAAACTACAATTGGACGTGGACTTAAATAGTGTTAGTACCTACCACCATACTCCCCCAAAACATCCACATTGTTCATATTTAATAGTGTTACACACAAATTACATAATACAAAAAAAAAGCCAATGCATATATATCTACTTGAAATAGATGAGGAGAATCCTTGTGTAGCATTTAGGTGCTTATTTCTCAGTAGAAAAAGCCCTCTTCATCAATGGTGGGGGTGCTTTTCCAACATCAAACATCATTTCCAGTGGAGGATTATTAAGACAGCACCAGTCAGGTATGCGGCCTGTCTGGCTGTAATATTCTTTGGACACAGACCGGCTCCCAAGTATGTCCTGAAGTGCTCCAAAAATGGCTCCTACATTATTGGGGGGAAACAAAAAAAAACCAAACATGTTGCATTAATTTGATGTACTGAATTTCTTTTTCTACTTCTTCCCATCACGAATCTCCACTATTCTTTTTCAGCTCTGTCCCCAAAATTAAAGGAATGAAAGGATCTAGCCACTTTCCTTTTCAGTAGCCCAGCTAGTCCCAAATTACTTCCATTTATGTCCCCTGAAAGTAACTGAAAGCAAAGAATCATCTAGTCTCTGCTGACAGCAAAACTGGCCTAGCTGACCTGCTTCTTACGACAAAGTTTCCTAGAAGTTTTAATTTTAAGCACTTTAAACAAACCACCTTGTGTTTAAGGAAATTTCCTCAAAAAGGGTGTCACACAATACTCGTAAGAACTTTACACAAGCTGTGAATCCTCTATTCAGACCACAGCAGCTGACTAGCACTGCCAGTGAAGAAAAGTATCAGAGAACTTGGTGCATGTAAGTCATTCTTGTTTGCTAATCCTAAAAGTAAACTCAAAAGGTTTTAAAACTAAAATTTGATAAACATTTACATTTCATATGGAAATAAAATCTACTTTTACAGTTAAAGTTAGTTCTCCTCATACATACCAGATGGGCTCAGCTTATATACCGAAAGTTTAGAAAAGCACGAATTTTTCTCAACCTCAGAACCTTCCTGAAAAGAGCTGCTAGCATCGGAAAGCCCTTCTTTTTCCCTAGCTTGCCAGTACAGCATCCAAAATCCATTGCAGAGTTGCTGTATTTGTTACTGGCACTTGGGAACAGCACAGGGAGTGAGTAGCCTCCGGCCTCTCCATAGCTCACAGCTCCTCAGTCAGTAATTAAACTTGTTTTTTTAATAAGCAGATCTTCCTCCCTGCTGCAGACACGCAGCAGGTCTCTGCTCTGCCTGATCACTTCACTGGTGCCACCATACGGCAGTAGCCCTGTACCACACTTCAGTCAACACCGCACCTCCACACCGCTGTTTCAAATTGCAAGTCACCTGTTTAAAGCTCCCATAACCTGCAGTGCCGCTCCTCTGCCCTCCCAATGTCCCTGCGGGAGCTTTACTCCACGAGATTTCTTCCAGGACGGCATAACAATTCCACAGAGCTCCAACGCAGCATAATTTCAATAGTTTGCCTAAGTTTTACTGCTATTTATTCATTACAAATCCCACTTGGAAGGTCTGTTTTTCCACTTTGTACCTTTGCTTAACAGTTGTTTTCATTCTTACCTCCCAGCCAGGCCACACAGTTGGGTTTGGCAGGYGGAGTGTGAATTCTGAAGGTTTTAGTGGCAAGTGTTTCTTTGTATTTCGGTTTCTCTACCAGGTACCTGATTTCAGCCATGAGCCTGTGAAGGAATCCTGGCAACATAGCGGTGCCACCAATAACTACCAAGTTCTCTGCCAACTGCTTCCTGGTGTCTATGGGACACTAATGAGGACAGGAACAAAAAAACCACTTTAACTAAAGTTACATGTACAAGCATTCAAAGGTCCTTCTACGCACTTCAATTGTTGTTTACTCATACTTAGCTGAAACATAACCTACAACATTTTTTATCCAGACTTTCCAAGAAAACCGGGCTTAAGGAACTGCCCAGTTGAGGCTTACATGAGCACACTGAGTCCCTCTAAAGCCCTTCAGCTGAGACAGGCAAAGACAACAGAGGACAGAGGTATCAATGACAATAATTCCCATGAGTTCTGGGACAGTATGTGCCAGGGAGAGGTGAAGCCTCAATCAGTGSTCTCGGAGAGGGAAAACTGTTACATACGAGACTGACTCTTTTTAGCTCCACGTGGGAGAAAGGTGCTACAAAAGCCTCAGTGGCAGAAAAGGTTTCTGCTGGAGCTTGCCTTAGGCATCAGATAATCCAACCAGAAGACACAAAGGCATGAGAAGACCAAGCTTTGTCAGTTCTGCCCCTCACAAATGGATCCACGCTATCCCTTTGAAAAAAATTCCAGACTGCTGCAGTCCTCTTGTCCAGCAGAAGCAACTGGATGTTATTTAACACTTGTAAATTTAACATTTGTCTTTCCTCTGGCCAAAGAACGATGCAAGGTAAATGCCTAGAGGYACAGAGGTGAGCGGTCCAGGCACAGATCTTGTTAAACAATTTGTTTTCATATGGAATTCTAATTGAAATGTTTGTCATGTCATCCAAGCCTATGGCTATCCAATAAATTATGTCTCAGCAAACTAATTTAAATGGCATCAATAACTCCAGGAAGTCAACTTTAATTAACATCCATAAACCACCATATAATGAAAATTTCCATTTATAGTGGTTTTCTAATCCATTTTTTCCTACATATAACAAGAAATTAAGCGTTTGTATATGCAAAGAAARTTTTCCATAATATAGCTAATACACTGCCTATAACAGAGATGTCCAAATTAATTTCGTTCTATCTTAGGTAAACCAGCAGTCTGCAGGACTCGAAGTCTAACTCTTAGCAAACCACCTTGCAAAAAGAAACAGAATACCTGTGTCATTTCAGTTTAAGCAGTGTAATTCCTATAACACCAAGTATTAGCTACTCCTTTGTCATTACATACATAGATCCTCACTCCCAAATAAACGCAAGCTAGTTTATTACTTCTGCTGATGGGAGAGCACCATTGAAGTATACCAAAGAGTAAGAAAACAATCACGGAGTGGATGACACATTGTGACTTACTACCCCCCAGAAACCCATCATGTGGCAGAGCCCTAGGAGTCATGCTGTGCTAAACTTTTTCAACCAATCGCAACCTGCAGTCAGAAGGGTGTTACTCTAGAAAGAGTCATTTATAACAGCAGGTTCTCTAAGGCTGGAGGCATTCAATAAATTGTTTATAATATAAAGATACCTGAATGAGTGAATCTAAGATCAAAGTGGCAACAGATGTCTCTTCATTATCCTGTTCAAACAGTATTTCAACAACGGAGTCTCTGTTGAAAAGACAGGAAATGAGCGTTAATGAGAAGCAATACTACTCTATGAGCTAACGCTCACCAACAGCAGGGCTGGAAATAACTACAGACTTCCTGCTGACAACACATCATCACTACTTCTTCTGTCATACAGCCCATGCACCAGGCAGTGCCAACGGGGAGGAGACAATGCCCCGTTCACGTCATTAAACCCAYCTCATCATCCTGCATTAATACTCCATTTCTGTTTCCCCCATGCCCCCAACCTGGAGAAGCTGACACCTCTTATTATGGGCTTGCACTGTGCCCAGCACAAAGCCTTAATTTAAGAGACATTAAAAGCATATGCAAGTGTTTCATTAAAATTCAATTTTATGAAAATTTATGTGCTTTTAGAGTTGAAAATATATCCTCCTGAAGATAAATACCCTGCTACAGTACTTCTCACCTGATGGGGCCAACTACATGGAGAATCTTTTCTCCATCTAAAGGATAGTCCACGTCTGGAGGCGGTGAAGGACGCTAGAAATAAAGACATACGTGCATTATTTTAGAAGCCAAAAAGGCTACATCCACTTCAAAAGACTAGGATAAGCTTCATCCTCCACCCACCTCAGCGCTGCCATCAATGTTGAACTTGGCTGCTTGGATTTTCAGCCCACGTTGCAGATCACTCACAAAACAAGTGCGGACTTCATAAAAGAAAAGAAAGGGGCAAAAGAGAGACTTCATTGGATCCTTTCACCACCAACAAAGACAATAATTTTGCTTAATTTAGAGRAGAACACAGACTTCATTCACTTGCCCACCTGGGGGGAGTGAGCRAGTGGCTGTGTGGTGTTTAGTTGTCGGCTGGGGTTAAACCACRACACTGGTCCAAGACGTTATCAAATAAAGGCAAAGAAAAATGGTCTCTACATTTCAGCAGAGTTCAGATGCTATCTAGACCACGAGTTTAAATGAAGCTGACACCGAAACTATGCTAGGACAGGCAACATTTCTTTCTCAGACAAGCTACATAAGATTTAAAGACAAAGGGACGTTACTAATCGTGCCTTCGGCTACCACAAGGTGCCAGGGGTTGTATTCTGCTGTCAAACACACCACTGCGGGTCTTGCACCATGGCTTCAAATGAGATATCGCTTGTTTTCTAAACAAGCTGTAACCATGCAATATTTTTCCTAGTGCAACTCTTCAGCACCCTAAGACTTCCAGAGGTTGTTTTTTTTTTTCTCCAGGCAACACTGACAGAGGACAATTTCATTTGTATCCCAGTTATTAGTGTTATTATATACTTATTTATTTGTACCTGGCACAAATGAGTATCTTCTTCGTAAATGGCTGTCACAAAGAAACAACCCTTCAATATGCAGGCAATCATAATTTCAGCCCCAGCATATTATATCTGGTTCCAAAAGACTGCATAAAAACCAGAACTGATCAGATAATTGTGTTCAAGTCCAGGAATTAGAAAAGCAACTTCCATTTGACAAAGCACCAGCTGCATTTAAGTTATTTTGCGTTTGACTGATGGATTTCTTCCTAATTTGGCCCAACAGATATATACTAGTTGCTATTTTCTACAGTTACATGTATTTTTACATCTATTGCACATGAAACATTACATAGGAATCCATCCAAGTTCTGCCCAAAGATAGTCTCTATTTTTTCTGGTGTAAATGTAGTCCTTGACTCATCTTGCCTACCTGATTAACATGCCAAAATGTCTTTTATACACACTTTTTTTGCAAGATTAACTTCAAGGCAAATTGAGYCTTCATAGTTAATTTATAAACAAAATTAACTTAAAATATTCTGATGTCATGATGTTTGCAACCAAAACATATCTATGAAAAGAGGTTTTGAACATTAGGTCTGCTAACTCTAAGTTCCATGTAGAGTACACACTGTATGCATTCACATGCAGCAAACAAAATGTCAGTAGTTAACAAATGCAACACAAAGTTAACCTAATCTGCTGATCATAGGATATATACAACAGTGTAATACTCGTTCTGYGCTAGTCTACCAAATGTATCTACAAGCTACGTCCTAACAACACATAGGCTAAAACTGAAAGAGGAATTCAACGTGGTTTTGGTTTTGCTTTCAAAGAGGAAGAACACTGCAAGTTCTTCCAGTAGGTAAGAAATATGTAAACAGAGAAGATAAAATAAATTCCTAAATGTAAAGTATTGCASAATTGTTACTATCATACTCTACTGCACAATTTAATAAACTAGAGTTTCATGAAGCAAACTATTTTACCTTTTATATCCTCTACTATGTCTTCTGGAACTGAGCCTGAAATAAAAAAAATAACTTAGAACAAAAGCTTTTTAAGTAGAAAGAGAATTTAAGAATGAAACTATGTTCGAACTACATTTAGTACATTAAAGTTTCACTTTGACAGCAGCTTTTAAAGATTTCAAAGGAAGAAAGAATACTAAGAACAGAAATAAAGCTTGTCTTCTCTCTAAACATACTGAAAAACTACTACAGAACTTTTATCTCAGCCTTCATTCAAACCTGCTGTTATGAGTGGCATATCATAAAAATAATGTACTTGTTAAATASGGAGAAAGAAGTCATGCAAGCAGGTCACAGAAGATGCGGTGAATACTAAACTCATTTTATTCACTGTTAGTATTAATCCACTTTCCCCAGTGCAAGTTCATAGCACATATGCCACATCAAACAGACCTTACCCATCACAGATGGAAGGCTTTGTCCTTTGGCTAATCCTGTATCAACTGTGCACTGCTCCAACAACTGATATTCCAGTTCCCTAAAACATTGCACATTAAGTTAGTTAAAGATAGCTATTAATTAAGGCTGATTCTCTATATTATGCTTAAGGGACAGTATTTATTCCCTTCAGCTACATTCTTCTAAATGTAAACTGAAGCAGATCTGATTTCCACAGCTTTTACTACATCAACAAAAGCCAGACAGTGACAACTTTAAAAATCGGATTTAAGTCACGTTCAATAGGAATCTTTGGTCATTAGTCAAATATGAACTTTCACAAATAAATCATCGGTAACCTGGAATGTATAACTGTGAACTTACTTGTGGATAGCCTTTCCTCCCAAAGGAAGAGAACCCCAGCAGCTCAGAATCGGAATTCCCTCATATATCTACCCGAAGATCAGGAAATTGTCCTTCTTTGTTATGAGTTTTCAGTCTGCTGGAACTAAATGCTTTTTCTCCTCAACATTCTCTTGCATTAGCTATTTGAAATACTTTCTGACTGCTTTTCTCCAAAGCTAATTTCTAGTATATAAAGGTTGGAGTTATGAACCACCCTTCCCAAGTTTTGAGGGCACACAGAAATGTGTGCATGTCAGCTGTGAAGAGATTCCCCAAGTCATGATATTTTATAGTCAAAAGCTGGACTGGATGGTCTGTTCCGATTACTATTTACCACACCTGAAATCTATAAAAAATCATCTTGTCACAACAGCCTTACTGCTGAAAATTTTGTTTGTGTATTATTAAAGGATACAGGCAGCACCAAGCTTTCTGCATAGCCACAGTCTAGCACCATGGCAGAATTGATCCCAAGCGTCAGCAGAGACATTAGATGACTTGGAGCAAACAAAACGGAAGGTACCTGCATGGAAATCAAAAGGACAATTGACAGAAGAGGGGAAAAAGAAACAAACCACCCAAAGAACTGATGCTTTCCCTGAATGTCATATTAAAAGSAAAACCCAAACAACTGTATCTTGAGGTATCCATTCTTAATTTAGTTTTTAAGGTAGTGTAGTAATGAACAAAATACAACAGGATTCTAAATTACATGTTCATCTTATCTGTGGTACATACCGGTGACTTCAGTACTAATGAATCTTGGAATAAGCTTGTAAGAAAAGCAAGTTTTAACTACAGAACTCATCTTAAGTCATAGATCAGGTTTCTTATTGTCATTGAAAAGAAATCAAAGAAACTAAAACACAGCTACTTGAAATGTTGTATAAAGACTTGAAGATGTAAACAAAGGTGCCAGAAAACCCATAAAAGCGTGCCTTATGACAACACACTGTGGCACACAACCTCACAGCAGAGGCTTTTTACAACACTCTCCCCAAAGAAATGTGAAAACTCAAGTCAAAATTACATGAGAATTACTTCCTTCTCCCAGAATTCCATAAATTGAGTTTCCTGGATAGCGACAGTTCCTTTAAAGGAACACCTTGAAGTATGAATTAAATGAGCAATTTCAATAAATCCTGCATTTAAGGGCTACATTACTGATACTTAGCCCAGAGACACAAGTTACAATATCAAYCCTGTATTAATATGCCACTCTTATTCTTTGCACCAAATGGAAATACTAGCCAGAGAGAATTAACCTCACATGAGTATTAGCTGGCTTCTTAACAAGTTAAAGTCTCTCCATCAAAATATGACTTTCCAAGTCACGAGTCATTTTCGACAACCAATTTCGCATGGGAGTGCTTTATCTGAGACKTATTTTTTTCCCCGTGAGAGGATCAGTAAAAAAAAACATCAAATCACTCAAATCTTTCAGCAATTTCAAGCCATCAGAAAATCTTATCAATAGTAGGAAAGAATTATGCAGAAGTTTAAGATTAGTTGGTAAACTGTGTTGTGGAAGCACAGTGAAGAAGTACTGCAGACAAACTAGTTTCACCACTTTTTACAGAAGAACCTTAACSTTTGTTCTATCTGAATTGAAGAAGTATGGATTCACCTCCCAAAACATTTCCTGTAGAACTAAGCAAGAATTAGGTTCAGAGTCTTCTTCAAAAAGACTGGTTAAGCAGAGAAGATAATAAATTTCAGGTAAACTCTTATCTAAATGAGTACAGCCAGAGGTTAGATCATGTGCTAGGCAAAGATATTGACTCCGGTAGAAGTCATGAGATTTGCTGACAGAGCACTAACAAGTGTTTAAATATAAATTCTGGCTTCAGGCAGTGCTCAATGGGGATTATTGGATCTGTCTGGAACAGTGYGATGTGAGCTGTATTTTCATACAAGCCAGAGAAACCTTTCGGATTCTTGTTAAGAGCTCCTGTTTTGTGGCCTCATGAAGTCAGAATCAAACAAAAATGCCCTTTAGTCCAATCTCCGAGCCCCACTTCCCCAGACGACCACCAGCTTTTTTTCACCTTCTTTCTGCCTCTCTCATTCTTTTGGCACTATCTTCATTTCTTTGTCCGCATCTGGTAGTGATTGTAAGTAAAATTTCTACCGGCAAGTGCTACGCTGAGCACACGCAGTAGTTATGTAAAACACGTACCTCAAAATGCTTGAAAAGGACTCTTGTGAGCGTGTCTCTGAAATGTGAAGGGCACAAGACAGATTCTATGATCACAACACGGCGGTCTCTGGGATTCACCAACAGATGTCTAAAAAAGGCAAGATGTGTAGAACAAAACTGGTAAGTTTAAGCACGTATTAYGAAAACTACCTTATTTTCATATTCCATTCTCCTCAAAAATCCTAAAAATTTGCATTTGGATAGCATTTTCTTCCAGCAGATCCCAAAGTCTTTTTCCCAAATTTAAAAAAAAAAAAAAACACAACACTTTCCTAAAAGAAAGTTAGYAAACCGACTTACAGAAAACAAGTTATAGAGCTATCTGCCAGCAGGCTGTAGTTCTGAATATCTGTTATACAWTTCTAAATCAATATAAAGAAATGCAAAAATAGGCATGCATAATAGCCATTAATGGCTTGTCCAGTGTTACACAGTGTGTCCGTAGAAGAAGAAGAATGACGATACAGATGTCCTGATTTCAGTGGAAGAGGATGGAATTGTCCTGATTTCAATTACAAAGCAATGATCAAGGACAGGGAAAAAAAAACAAAAAACAAAAAACAAAACAACCCACACCAGAAGATCTGYGGCACAGAAATTAAGTACCTGTTTCCCTACGTCAAGTGATGATTTTTAATGTGTAAAGATAAGGATTGGAAGTAAAGAGAAAAGACTAAGTCCAACTTCATTATTCACTAATGAAATCCACTAAAAATACAATAAACAGATGTATTACTGAGGTAAAAATATTCCACAGGTTAAGATTCCTCCTTCCAAACCACTGTCATGCAGAGAGAGTTCTGCACCGATATAAGATGAGCTTCAGCCCTACCAAAATCAGTACAACTCCTTAGGTAATGACCTTCCCCTATCAAGTCCTTTACGAATGCCACAGTTAAAAGGCAACTTATCAAATACTTTTTATTCCTAGGGAGCAACTCATGCTGCAGGACACTAACTCTTTGTAATATAACCTGAATCTCAGCACCACTGAATTTCTCCTGCAAGAACACACTCAGGCAGCCACCTGCAAAATCTTTTTTCTGTTTCCTTACTCAACRAGACAGCAGTCTCCAGTCACACTTCCAACACCTCAATGTACTCAGAAAAGAGCCRCAGAAGGCTTGAATAACTAACACCCAAGTATCTCTTACCTGAAATACAGCATATGGATAAATTCCTTCAGATACGAATACAGTTCTTCTGTATTAATATTATACTGAACAACTTTGACAGGCTGTGAAGTAAAAATATCCACAGTCAGCTTAATTACTAGGCAGTGATTGTACATAAAGAAATACATATATGGCTATATATATGTGATAATATATTATACCTAAACATACATAATCTGACATGTATAAAGAAATACTCACTCTTGCCTGATTTGCKCTGTCCTTACCAATGCATCTCAAACTCACCCTGTAACTAAACTCCAGAGTTTATTAATGCTAATTTTTTGTACTGGTAACTTATCTCAACATTAGTTTTCCAAAGCTGCCATCCTCTACTGAAGGAAAAAAAAGAAGCAAGAAAAAAAAAAAAAGCATAGTGGCAAAGAAATTTCTCAATAAATGYCCCAAACATAAGCTGCATGGGTGATGAGTACCAATTAAGATCAGTGTATCTAGTTACAATCTTTTAATTGCAGCAGTTATAASATAATGAAAAATAGCTTATGATGGACAGAAAATGTACCTGCAAATTCTTTCTATACCATAACATACCAAACATTGTAAAGGTAAAACAGTTCACGTAAAATAGTTTACCTTTGCGACATCGGGTTTCTTTATTTCACTAGGAATAATGCATCTTGGTCCTGTTTCTCCTGCAAAACCACACCTAAAAGAAAACGTTGAAAACCTTACCATGTGAAGTCACTATTTAACATATTGGGCCTAGGAATCATCAAAGTAATTAATTAGGGRTATTCCTGTGACTGCAAAGAGGTGTTTTGCACATAGCTTTTCTATCTAGCTGTTTTGAATGAGGAAGATTGTATATCTTTTTATTGACTCCCTCYCAGCTGCATTAAACAAAACAAGTTTTCTTTACTTCTGTAAGGATTGTAATGCTCAACTCTGATGTGCCTTCTACTTTCCACTGAGTAATTTTCTGTTTACAATCATCCACCTGCAACCTTCCTTGCTGCCTATTAAATTTCCAAAGAAACACCTTTCTGTGTCCTCCATACAGGCCCACAGTTTTCACTGAAGCTCTCASTAAACACAGGCAAGATTAAGTTATTGCATCCTCTTTAAATCCTCATTTTCTGTGACATTTATTTAGAAGAAACAAAAGACAAAGACTTAATGACCACAATCATGCAGGTCCTGTGGCCCATTTCACTGCTGACCRGCACCATTCCATTGACAATTTTTTCCTATTTCCAGCCTGTTCAATACTTTGAAATGCATTTCCTTCACAAGCATCCTGGGTGATTTAAGGCATTACTGCCTCGAGATGACTGGTTACTGCTCCAGAACTCCTGACAAAACATGAGAGTTCTGCATCCCACTTAGATGCAACATAATAAAAATAGTAGCAACTCCAWAACAAACTTTTTGGAAACTCGTCTRGTTTTCATAAAGAGGTTGCACCTTAAAAGACACAAAAACCACAGACTGAAGAAGGCAAATGAAAAACWAAAGAAATTCAAGAGTTGATTTTAAGAAACTCAGTGCCACCCCCATTAACTACAAACATCAGAAGAAAACTATGGTAGAAAACACTAGTAGAAAACTGTAAAGCCACTCGAGTTCAAGTATTTTTAATGCAAAAGGTYAATTAATACTTTATTTTGGTATTTGGCAACTGTCAACACGCTTCTTCAACACTTCAACATTGTTTCAGAAAAATTCTAAAAATAGACGTAATTCAGAATTTAGTTTTTTTCTTTGGTCTCCCAAAGAAAGACTTGTGCGGTCCCAGTGTGCATACGCAGTTGTCCTTGCCTGTCATCCTGACAATTTTCGAACTTTTRGTTAATTTCTGTCCTTTTCCAAATAAGGCTGATGCCTCTCATATAATTAAGTTGCTATCTCTTCTACAAGAGTGAAGGTTGGAAACAGACCCTAAAACCACATTATTCAAGGGAAATGTTTTTGCATGAGAGCATTTTATTAAACAAATAATACCCATGGGATAAAACCTCACAAGCACCCCAAATTTGGGAAAAGYTTGCGATCAGCAACACAACATGAATCCACAAGAAGCCACTTGTGGAATCACTTGTTTCCATCTGTGAAGGTTTTGTTAAATCCTCTCCATAACCACACCGCAGTGATTTCCAGATAACGAAGCCTGACCGCTGGTCTGCAATTACAGAGTCACTTGAAAAAACAGCCAGTACAACTTAATACAAAACCAAGTTTGGACAAGAAACCCTGTCTCTGCGACTCCTGCCTCTTTAGACAAGCAGAGAAATCCKCAGCGCTTCAAGCAGGTAAATGCAGCCACAGGCACGGGCCTAGCCTAGTACGAGTGGCATGCACCTGAGCAGGGGCTTTTGTTGCAAGATAATCTTCTTTTCTGCACGCAGGCCGCCTCTCCAAACAGGCCACTGAAACCCAGGCCACATTTCTGGAGTGTCTTAAGCCCGGACRTGGGGACGGATTGCTTAAACAGCCCCTTTTCCACGAGGACTAGGCGTACCTGGGACACGAGCGTGGGGGGAGCTGGGRCTTTCCAACACAACGGGGTATTTTGACACGGGCCGGGCAGAGGCCGCATTTTTGCCCCACGACATAGATTACTAAATACTGAGCACTTCTACTTCCACCTCGAGCTACGCCCTTTTTTTTATCTAAAACACAAGACTACAAAATAAAGCTGTTATTGTCGGCTTTCTACCACGCAAATCACCACAGAAAGGGAGTGGGGGAGGGGGGGGGGAAACCCCCCCACAATTATTCACCCAGACGGCAGACCCGCCCCATAACCCCGACACTGACTCCACGGCGAAGCCTGTCGCGACAGAAAGGGGGCGGGCGGGGCGGGAAGCGCGGCGCCACTCACTTGGTGAAGGCCTCGCCCAGGTCTATCACCACGGCGGTCTTCTCCCCGCCGCTGCCCAGGCCCTCGTAGAGCGGCATCGCGGCCTCCCTTCACCTCAGGCGGCGGCGCGGCGGGGCTTTCCTCCCGCCCAGCGCGGCGCGATGGGGCCTTTCCTCCTCTCCGGCGCGGCGGGCTGCCCGCGGCGCCTGTCCGGYACCCTGCAGCGCTCCGAGGGGGCCGGGAGCGCCCCGGCCTTCCCTCAGCTCCGCCCCGGCGGCGGGCAGGGCCTCTGCGGGGCAGAAGAGCGGTTGTCCCGCTGGCCGAGGCCCCTGAGGCGCAGCCGGSTGATGCGGGTGCCGGCGCGAAGGCGGGGTGGGGGCTGGGTGTGAGGGCGGCCTCGCTCCCGTGAGGAGACCCAGCGCGGGGGCTTCTCCCGCCCGAACAAGATGGCGGCGGTGCCTTGGTGGCGAGAGCTGGTCAAGTATAAAGCCATGCATAAAGCCGTGCTGTGGGGACGCGTTAATTTATACCACGCAGCTCATCTAGGAGGGGCYAGGCATGGCCTGTCTGCGCCATCCGACCGTGCGCCAAACTGTTTCTTGTGTCCTTCCACAGCTGACGCGAAGCCCTCGCAAAAGCTTAAACCCGCCGTGGGCCCTGCAGTGCATGCTCTGGCTGCCACGACGTTTAAGGCGAGAGCCATTTAATACGAGGCTGAATGCATAGGTAGCCTTAGGGCACAGTATCCTTCCCCTCAAACAGAAATAAAATGTCGCGGGGCAAAAAAGCCCAATTTCCTCGTGGCTCCGAGAGAGTGGTGATTAGGAGTGAAGATCGGAGTTTGCAAATACAGTGAGGATAGGAATAATAAATAAACCCCACCATGGTAACCCATGCTTTCAAGACAGGGATGCCTGTGTCTGGTAGACAGGCGGTAGAAGATGGTGGGAGCTTCTGATGGTAGCTATGGTGGGAATCAGCTYGTAGGATGCGAGTGCTAAAAATGTAATTTGAATTAGTTCAATTTTAGCCATTTTCATGAAAGCATATCGTTGTGCCAATGCAGCTGGGTTTTGCCTTCATCTGTCTTTTTTTTGAAGTGGGGGAATTTATTGCTGTCCGGACTTTCATAATCACAGAGCCACACCACAAGACACATTTTGCAAAGTTTGTGGGAATGCTGTATTATCTCAAACCCTCACGAAATAACAGGCTGTCAAAACCAAGATCTTACTCAGTTTTGGAGCGAAGGAAAAGCTGYGTTTGTGTGCATGTGTGTATGTGCCCATATGTTACAATGAAAGACTTCGACCCAGTGTTGAGGTTTTAACCCCATCAAGGTTAGGAAATGTTTTTCTAAAAGTTTTTCTAAATCATCTTCATCTCTGCATTATAGCTAAATGTCAGCTCTGCTACAGGTGAGGCAGTCACCATTTGCTTACAAGTTATTCAAAGTGTCTGAAATATGCAGCCTTGCTTAGATGGTCTTGGTGTTTCTGGTCTGTAACAGCCATGTCATGAGAGCCCCTTGGCGTCAGTTTGTGGGAACGGGTTCTATAAGTACCTCAGGACGTGGATGGAGAGACAGTTATGCAAAAACAGACTGAAGAGAGGAAAAGTATGTGCCAAAAGGCAGCACGTGAAAGTCCCCCGAGAATTAGTAAGCCCCACAGGCTAGCAATCCTGCTGAATCTGCCAGAAATAAACTCGGAACACCAAGAGTTTGCTGCATCTGTGCAAGGCCCCCAGCATCAGCAATGGGTTGTCTAACACTGACTGCATCCACAAARGCGGTGGCTGCTCTATGCTGAGAGAGAGAACAGGATTATCTATACAACTGATGAAACAAGGCACTCTTTGAGGGACTTTGTGAACACCCACCTAGAAGCCATTGGCACATCAGTACAAGCCTCCGTTTCTGGGTAAATAGCTGGGGTTGGCCTTCCAACTGTTGCTCTGGCTGGGAAACCGAGAGAGGGCATGTGTGCATGAGTGAAGTGTGTAATTAGTTATCTGCTATTAATAATAACAGCTGGACTCTATTAATAGTAAGAGCTTAGTCAATAAAAGTTGTCCTAATGAATATTGTCACTCCCTGTGACTTGATCCCCTAGCTGGGAAAAGGGAGTTTATAACAGGTGTTGGCTAGYGTAATGAAGATTTGGGATCACTTGAGAAAGAGATTCCTAAGGTAATGCTTATCCCACTCCCAACAACCACCTCCYTTCCCCTACCAATCTTCCCCTTTTCCTTTCCCCACAGTAACCACACCTGTAAAATCAGCTGCTCTTTAAGCATTTTTATGCACTCCCAGGAGTGTAACTACGGCCCTGATCACATCCCCAAAAGATCTGTCACAGGGTATTTATATCAGCTCAGTGAGCGGGACCCATTTCTTCTTCAGGGAAGCAAAATAAATATTGAAAAAGCTTTTAACTGGTGGGTCGGATCTAGACATTTGCTCATTGCCAGATGGCAAGCCAAGGAGCCTGAGTGCATACGCGCAGGAGGACAAGGGCGCTAATGAAGCAAGAGAATTTCAAAGTAGGCTGCCGTCACACTGATGTGCTCTGTTGCCACTGAACCCAAACTCCCTGAGCTGTGAGCCGCTGCAGCAGTTTGTAGAAGCTATGCTTTTCACGTACTCTGTGGCAGTGCTGTTTGTTCCACATCCACACTTTCTATTTAAGATCTGTGAAGGTGGAGGTGTGGGGGAGAGTCGGACGATGAGTGGGAGTGATGTGAGACACCAAAAGCTGTCGCTGCCGCCATCTGCTCTGTCGCCTGAGCAAACCTCTGCACTAGCCCATCGTTGGGACTAGCGGCTCTACMTAACCGCTTTCTCTTCTGCTTCTGTCACAGCCCTGTCGCCTTCCCCCGTTCTGGTCTCCCTAAAGTCACCTGGGTCAYAAAGTGGGGTCAAGAGTGTAGAGCTGAGAAGGTCCACGTGTGTGCGGAGCAGGAGCGCAGACTGGAGGAGCTGAAGCAGACGGGGCATCCTGGGAGGACTCTGTATATCTGGAGGATGTGCGAGGAATCCAGGCAGTGCAGAGGGAATGCAAGAAAGGTGTGAAGAAGGGGAACTCTGCAGTGGCAAACTCAGGGGGGACTCCTCGCAAAGCCCTTACAGCCCTCATAAAGCCCTTGTATCTCTCCTTCAGATACTATCCCACGACTCGATATGGGCCCATGCATACGACCCATCGYCAGATTCCCATCCTGTCAGCTACCTCTCCTTGGAGAGGAAAACTGAGGAGCAAGAACAAGGCTGTAGTGGTGACGTGAGATGCAGAAACAGTGACGGGACCAGCCCACAACCAGRGGGTTCTGGAGGAGGAGGAATCATTGCCAAGGCAGCAGCAGAGGGTGCCGACGCATGAAAAAATAAACAAACAAAAGCCTGTAGCAATTAAACGCTCCGACACAAGAGTTCAAATTGCCTTATGATTTTGTGTGGTTTTATATTTTTAATGTTTTTTTTWAATTATTTTTTTATGGTTAGTATTTTATGTCCTGCCAGAATATGGAAATGTAGCATATGAAAACAACGATGCCCGAAAATATGTTTAAATGTCATTCTTACAACAGAGCCCTAACGCTGCCACGTTTGAGCAATACCCCAGTGTACCAAGAATACACGCTCAGTTAGAATTATGCCTGGCTGAGCTGGGAATTATATTCAAGAAGCTTTTCTCTGTTTGGGCTTTCTGTTGGGGAAACGATCCCAGAATTCCCCAAGTTACTACCTGGAGTGCTGTCTGCTGTGCCTGGTTCTTTCAAGGACAGCAGGAGGAAAGCCGTGTGGTTACTGTGCCTGGTGAGAATACGCTCTTGCTGACGTGTGAATTTTCATTCTTTTAAAATCTGTAAAATGCTCCTATCTCTGTGATAGGGGCCTTACAAAGGTATAATATAGTATACTTAGTGTTGTTGCTCTTGAAAGACTTGAAGTCTAAAAATTGGAGTAAAAGTTTAGATAATATCTGATTAATTTAAAGTCTAAGCATGATGTTTTCATCCCCAAATCTCATCTGTTTATGTTATCTTACTGCGCCATAGTTACATGTTTACAACACTATGCTTATGTTTTAAATTCAATGTTTTAGGTAAAATTAATTACTTAGATATGTTTTTCAAAAATCATGGTCCCTMCTTGAAATACATAGCCCATCGCTTCCTCCTAAACATATTATCGCTGGGTTAGGAAAGATCAGAGTTTMCTGCTAATCACATCACTGTCTTTATAGTCCATTGGAAATCTTTTCTTAAATTACGTTAAATCAATCACAGTTAACATGCGTTCTGAAATGCCAGCTGCAGCTTAAAAGTGACTTAATTTAATG
Source organism: Oceanodroma leucorhoa (assembly GCA_030449065.1). Taxonomy (NCBI): domain Eukaryota; kingdom Metazoa; phylum Chordata; class Aves; order Procellariiformes; genus Oceanodroma; species Oceanodroma leucorhoa. Next base: position 5,949,822 of record JASVER010000057.1, on the reverse strand, counting down.
GATGGTCTTTCCAGAGCCTAGCAGTTATTGATAATAGAAGCCAGAGACTTAGAAATGTGCTAGGGTTTCATAACAAAATCCATCCACGCCGTGCTGGCTTAATCAAGGAAGCTGCTTGCATAATGTGAAAAGCGCTCGCACTCTCCCGAATTTGTAACTGTTGAAGAAACAGATGGTGATGCTAACCCGTAAGAATCAGACTATAAATACATTCAAGATAACAATATAAATGAAGATAATTATTCACAGTCTAAGGAGATGGTAGGACAATTAAGCCAGCTACTAAGCAAAAGGTCGAGGGGAGTATAAAAAGCAGGATCTCCCTAACACAATAAAAAATTATTCTCTGAATGCAGCCAGTTCCTGCAACTCTTGGAAGCGGTGGTATCCTCTGACAAACAAGGAAGAGGTCGCCTAAGTGTATAAAAATAAAAGAAATTAACAGTAGCCCATTCAAATCAGTGAAAACTCTCTGATTTATGTCAAATTTATAAGACAGTTCCTTTTAGCTAATGCAGTCCTTTTCTTTCTTTTTTTTTTTCAAGATCCTGTTGGTATTCAAGCCACTGGCGCAAAAAATCTTTTCGAATCCCATGCAGACGCGTTATTGTCACAGAGCAGCACCGTGCRTTCGTCTGCAAGGAGCCGTGGTGCAAGCGATGCTGGTGCTTCRAGGTGGCAGCTACCGAACTATCCCGGAGGGTTAAAAGCTAATGTTTTTCWTAAAGAAAATTACTTTTCTGTATGAGTCCTGAAATATGGCAGCTCTCAGTTGAATTAATCCCCGCAGTGCGCTTGCAAACATTGAAAACATAAAAGAATGTGTCCTGCAGCATAAACACTGCAGGCCCGAATGGGTACGGCGAGGAGGCATCATGCCCAGCTAACATTCTGTTCCCCTTAATGCCGAAATGCCTGTCTGCACCCCTGCAGAGACTCGGATTTTGGCTGAACCCTATGCATATTTCAACGGCAAAGCAGCATTATTTTTTCTTGCTCATAAAACAAACAGTCTTTTGTGTCCCTACATTGGATGGCTTTGTCTGTGAACTCGCTTTTAAGCCCCCTTAATCCCTATATACAGGCTAACTGAGGCGCATACCCATTTTTTCTCACAAAATCAGATAGTTCATGCTTAGGGCCAGCTTTAGATATAACAAAAGAGCAATTGCTCAGAGATATGTTGTAGCTTCTGGAGCTCAYGGAGTGTCTCCTCACCTTTTCCCCGCACACGGGTTCAAGGGGATCCACTTATCAGCTCTCCAAAAGGAGAAAGGAAGGAAGCCCATGGTCTTTACTGCTTGGGGTTCTGTTAACAACTCGACCTGGTTTCTGCTTTAGGATTTCAGCTTAATTGATTTGAGTATTTCCGACACAAAAATGTGTATTTCTCTGCTCATAACCATCCGAAAAGTTGTCTGCACTGCCCTAAAAATCCCCCCAAAGAGGAATAATGAAAACACTGGCGGTGTCTGGATGGAGAGCATCGCGGTCTCGCACTAAAACGCAGTCCGCCTCCCACCCAGGTGTCCTGACACCGCGTGTTACCCATGGCAGAGACCCCGTTTGTCCCTGTGGTTGGGGGCTTTCAGCCCCTCTGTGTTAGTTTAGTGAGGGCTGTAGTGTGAGTGATGGAATGGCAGTACCGAAACTGCACTCCTTTAAAACCTCTGGATTCAGGGGTTTGGTTTAACCTCAAGTTTTGAGAAGCAAAAGAAAGCTGAAGTTTTCAAAGTCCCTCTGGGTTATTATCTGAACTACTATATTTAAGATGATGGAGAAGCAGAGGGTTTAATGTCAGAACAGTGCTGAGGGTTCGCTTGCTTTGGGGTGGTGTATCAAGTGCTTTTTCTATTGTCAGCCTAATTTTGTAGTGGAATATGTAGGACGGGGGAAAAAATATCCAAGCACTACAGGGAATTRACAGATGGTTCACGTTTTAGCTGAGACTCCAATATGCATGGGGATGGCTTCCTCAGCACTTAATTTCTGGGAAAATTGTAGTATGCGGTGTACTTTGATATTAACTGCCTTGATTTTGTTAAAGGCTATGAAGAAGARCGAGGGCTGTACCGTGTTTCAGTTACGGAGGTGAGCATTGCTCCTCCCGGGCTGTATTCCCAGAGCAACTGCGACTGATTCCCATGACCTTGGATCAGTCAGCAAAAGCCTGCTTCTTACTCTGAAAAGTGACTGTGTAAAAATGGCACTTTCCTACTCAGCAGATCTGGTCGCTGTGTGCTTTCCAAGTCTGCTGACTTTAGTGACAAAAGTAAGTTTTTATGGCTTTCCTGTTCTGTGAGCACTGCAGAACCACGAGAGCTGGGGAAGCAGCAGCTGGATCCTGTGCCTCCTTGGAGGACTAGTTACTGTAGATGACAGCCAGCAGTGGGGCTGCACTGGCCTTGCACAGCTTTTCTGTTAGTGCTAGCGGTGAGGAACATGGAAGAAAGGAAGCCAAGTTGATCTTTTGATTGAGTTTTAATTGCAGATGGCATTTATCAGGTTTGCAGTTGGAGGAAAAAGAAATCCGTTCATCTGTAAGATGATTACATTTGAAATAATTGATTGGCCATAAACTTSCTGATACCTTTTTCAAACTGGACTCGTTTTAAGCATAATTCCSTCCCTAGCAGGGGATACTGTTCTGGCTTTCCCTGGTTCAGACTCATTGCCACTCCATTCCAATGGCTGTTGTTGAATGGGAAGAGCAGGTCCCTTTAAAACAGTGCTACCAGCTGATGTAAAGGTGAATTGTGGGATGGAGATGCRCACTGATTTATGTGCTGGATGTCCTCAATATTCAATTTGGGAAAGTCATTCAGCAGCAAAATTAATGTAACTATTTTAAAATTGCCTTTACCTTCTGTGGCATGTCCTGACATACTTAAGATAGCTGGTATCATCTCATCACCTATGCCAGGAGTAGCATCGTAAGATGCAGTATTCTGATGTCAGGACAATGATTTTTTAGTTGCTTTTATACATAAAAAAATATGTCTTCACGTAAATTTTTAAGTGACCCAGTCTCATAATTAGGACATGTTATTTGTGCTTTTTGGTTTGTGCAATAAGGCTGCAACAGCAATACCACCTTTTAAAGAAATCCACTGTATTATATTATTACTTTATACAACAGAGTTTGCTGTTATAATAACACACAGATCTTATAAGGGACTCTCACAAAAATTAGGTATTGTTATTTCCATTTTACAGACAGGGAAATGAAGGCAAAGAGCGGTGAAGTTTGGTTTTGAAAATCATCTAACAAGTCCCATGCTCTTTACCAGCTACGCTACCCGCATGGAAGAATAAACCAGCTTACATCTGAATTTAATCTCTGAATTTCACCTGAGGGGTGAAATTCCTTCTTTGAAGGATGAGACCAATAGGGGATTGCACTGAAATGTCTCAAACCAGAGCATTGGCAAGAAGGGAAAGGAACGGATGTTTCTTAACTTGCTGTGGAAGTGGGGCCGGTTTTGCTTGGTTACGTATATGCTCTGTGGCATACTGAACTGAGTTAAAAATTAGTATTTCCAATTAATAAACCATAGAAATGAATAACAAAACAGTGCTCTCTGGTGATTTCTGATTTCTGCCTCTTTCATCATGCCTCCTTCTTTCAGTCTGCAGATTTTTTTTGTTGATAACGCAGAAGCCCATGGTTTCGGCAGGTTACGTGGGGTAGAGAAACTTGCAGCGTATGGGGAATTTGCAATTTCAGACRGGGAGAAAAACATAGATAACCAGCTATTTTGGTTACAGTGATTATCAGTGAAATATTTAACCTTGAGAGCGTACAGTGTCAATCTGGGTTCAGAGTCAGTCAATGACAAGGGGGAAGTGAAACCCCCTCCAATCTGTTAAGTGCTCTGCATGCCTTAGAGAACAGTAGAGCATCAGTTACACATGCTTTACATTTTAAGTAACTTTCTTGATAATTTTAAAGGTTAGATAGAAAAGRGGTTGAAAACAATATCGCTCATTCTGAATGCCAGGTCAACTGYTAGGGGTGAATTTTGTAGCTACTGAAACCAAGCCTCTGGCTCGAGCCTGGTGGACTCATTGGCGACGGCTCTGATTCCTGGCAGGGGGGGTCTCTGTTGTCCTGCCCCTCTCCCTGCACATGGATGACTGAGCGGCTTGGGAATCAATCCCTGACCCGCCACAACGTGCAGTGCTGCGTCGGAAAATAAGCCCTCATCGATTTTGGTTTGCTGTAAAATCTGGCTACACCGTTAACTTCAGAGRTGGCACCTCCTCCTCGGCTGAGCCATCCCCTCAGTCAGAGCCCTCGGCCAAAATGGAACGGGYGGAACAGAAGATGAACCTGTGGAGAGTTTTGGGTCCCTAATCTGGGAGTTAACGGTGTTTAAAATGGCCACAAAAAAAAATAGCTCTTACCTCTCCCTTTCCCCCGGCACTGTCTCCCATACAGGAGAGAGTAAACATCCTTTCTTTTCACATATTTGTATTTTTTAGAAAGATGTTGCAGAACTAGAGATATTGATTCACGAATAATTTCCCAGATTTTACAATTCATAGATGCAAAGCCAGAAGGGACTATTCCCATCATTTTGTCTGACTGTTTGCTCCGCCAAGCCTAATTCTGAAGTTCTTTTTGATGTCTTTTGCCAACGACTGTCTTTATTGCTGATACAGGCATTTTTACACTTTATTTCCAACTTATGCAGAGGTTAGCAATATTACCCTGAAAGAAATTGCCCTGACCTACAACAAATCTATCTTTTAAAAGTTTTAATATTGGATGCAGAATGCTACCAAAATGAATTGGGTTGGTTCCMGTTTGGTTGAAATCCAGTAGAAAACACTGTATTTCTCTAAATTAGATAGGTAAAACATTGGGGTGAGTCTAGGAAAGAGAACACGCTGCTAATATAAATGTTATTTCCAGTAGCACAACAAACAGGAAAAAAAAAAAAGGAACAACTTCTTGATGAGGAATAGCTCAGTTTTCCTCAATCAGTTCTTCTATGTTTATAGAATCACAGAATAGTTTGGGTTGGAAGGGACCTTCAAAGGCCATCTAGTCCAACCCCCTGCCATGGGCAGGGACATCTCCAACGAGATCAGGTTGCTCAGAGCCCCGTCCAACCTGACCTGGAATGTTYCCAGGGATRGGGCATCTACCACCTCTCTGGGCAACCTGTGCCAGTGTCTCACCACCCTCATTGTAAAAAAATTCTTCCTTATATCTAGTCTGAATCTGCCCTCTTTTAGTTTAAAACCATCACCCCTTGTCCTATCAAATGGATGTTGTTTATTTAGAACGCCCAGTGTTTGACAGGTACGAGCAGGTTAAATCTTACTATCTTATGTGGGAAAAAAAAAAGGAGCRTAATTTTATAGATTATTATAACTGGAAGTACAGAGGGATTCACCGATTTGCTTYATGTGGTAGAGCACGTTCATAGCCAAGTCAAGATTTTGACTCTCCTCTCCCTCTCCTATATCATTCCTCTATTCCATCCTAGCAATTCCCCCCCAAATCTCTCCACCCCAGCCATTTCCTCCTTTGAAAGAGCATGATTGCTGGTTTCTTCTCACCTGTCCCTGCTCACCACGAACGCTTTGCACCTGCTGCAGCACCACTCTGAATGAGTCATTGCCCAAGACGGGCGTATAAAACCCTGTGTGCGCAGCTGAGACCTTGTGGTGCCCCTGACACCAGGCTGAGGGGGAGGTGAGAGAAAGGTAAGCTGGTCTTTTCTTTTGGTTTTAGAGGTAAGGTRTGGGCTTCTGAGCTGCTGTTTGATGAAATGAGTTGATATGTACTCCAGGACCTGGTGGTGTAAAGGTTTAGTGTTTCTGTTAGGCTAGCTGTGGTGTTCTTGGTGGAAAAAACAGGTGGGAGAATGTAAACCAGGAGTAAAATTGTTTACTTTTCTTTTTCTCTGGCCAAATATGTGCTTAAAATAGAGCAACAAAAAAAAAAAAAAATTGAAGCAAGCTCTTTTAATACATGTGTGGGATACTATTTACGAAATCCTCCTCCTTTGCAGAGGGAGGGGAAGGTGACCTTTGCAGCTGAAAACACTGGAGGAGAATCTCTTAACAGCTGGAAAACTACTAATGGTGCTGTAGGCCTTGCTGTTGCATCCTCTTYGCGAGCAAAGAGAGGGAGCTTGTTGGGTTAGACCCCGACCTCGGCTTGGGAGGAAGAGTTGGGTGCTGAAAACTTCATTTTGGTGAAGAAGATGGAAAGGGGAGAAAAAAAAAACCACAACAACCCAGCCAGGCGATGCGGGTGGTGTTGAGTATAAAGCCCACTATGGGAAGGCGGGAGAAGGCGCACGGGCGGAGCGGGCCGGCCCCCGACACCGCCCCACCGGGGCGGTGTCGGGGGCCGGCCCGCTCCGCCCGTGCGGGGGGCTGGGGGCGAGCACGGMGCGCTGCCGAGGTACCGGGCGGAGGCGGCGGGAGGCAGGTGAGAGCGGGGGGTGGGCTTCTCCTCTGCTACCCGGAGGGGGGGGAGGCATGACCACCCCCCTCCCCAAGCCGGATTTGCCGCGTGTTTATTAATTTTTATTTTTTTTTTTTCCTTTGGTAATGATGCTTCGCTGTCCGCGGGGCAGCGCATCCTCGGCGCGGCTCTTTGTTCCCGGTGAGCGGGCTGGTCCCTGTAGCTGCCGGGGGATGAGCGGGGGGGGTCGCCGTCCCGCAGGGATGGGGGGTGACCCTTCGGAAAATCCTGGGGGGTTCTTCTCCCGGTGATTTTTTTTTTTTGTGGGGTGACCGCCGCTGTCCCTCCATCCTGCTGCGGGCCTGGGCTGGAGAAATCCCCGGGTGGTTGGTCGTACTTGATCCGTTGGCGTGGTGGGCGGCTGTAGGGGAAGGATGCACTTGTGGGTCTTTAAGCTCACCTGTAAAAATGACTGAGCAGGGCAGGGGGATGGATCTGTGCCCTGCAAGCAGGCACGCTGGGTGTAATCAAGCCTCTGGCCATCCCTAATCCCATTCCCTTGCAAACAAGCAGGTTCTACCCAAGCTAAAAGGGCCTGACAAGGTGTATTTAATCTGATTTTAAACCTTCACCTGCAGAGACTCATGATCCTCCAGGAGATCTGCACRGTGTTGCTGTGTCTGTGTTAGGTGAGGCGCTGAAATTTCTGAGTGTCTTGCTGATTGGAATCTGAACGCTACCGCTCTGCTCCCAGTCAGTCGGGAGAGCAGCATTTCCATCCTTCTGCTGTTTGAAAACTGCTGCACCCTTTGGTCTCATTCTTAAACCCCCTCTCCTCCCAGTCTTTTTAATCCCTCAGGAATTTGGTAGACCTTTGACTTTTGTGGTGCTGGGGACCTGGCATGGGTCAGAAGCCACGAAGAACTATGCGGCTTTTACTTGCAAATCTGAGTAGGGATTTCTGTAGGTGGTCTGTGCTGTTCTGAACAAAGCAAGCGATCACTTAGTGGTTGGGGAAATAATGCCTAAAACRTGTCATGTCTCTTGCTTCTCAAAGAACTACTGCTGGAACACTAATGCTGGAAGTGGAGGTGATGTATTATGTATTAAGGGGCCTCACTAGGACTGGTAGGAAGCTGTCCTTACAGAATATTAATATCTTGTTTGTTTGCTTGTAAGGATCCGTCCTCAAAGGTAGAGGAAGATGTGCCCCTCTGATGTGTGGTTGTGTCTACATAGTTTTGCTCATCCCACTTGGGCTGTATTGGTGGCTGGCGTGGAGTCGTGTCACTGTTGAGATTTCACTCTGAGCTGTTGGAGATGGCTTAACTAGTTGAAGTCTGTTTATCTGAAATATGTGCTGTAAGAGCATCAGCTCTACAATTCACTTGATTGAACTGGGCAAGGACATAATGTAAGATGAAATGAAGGCATTTTTCTCAGCTTGTGTGCAAAAGTGGGAGTTGGAGCTCTGCAGTGTATTATCTGTTGGCTTTTGTATTCAGCACGAGTAATAAGGCTTGGATAGCATATATTAGCACTCTGGTAACATAGCATCTGATTGCTGGCAGTTGCTTGACTTGTATATTTTGGCTAAATCTTCACATTAAAAGATTTGCAGCATTTTGTCCATTTCACTTATCAATCAGTGGATTAATTGCAGAGCTGTGCGCATTCAGGACTGTTCAGCCAGTCAAAGCTGGCATAATCAAGCTTGTACTTGGAGGTGTGAAAAGCTGTGTTCTGCAAAGGCTAGACAGTGATTTGTCTGAAGCTGACCTGTTCATCTCCTGTGCTCTCTGCTATATGATGCATGCAGCCACTTCAGCTTTGGAGTACAAGTGTCCTCTCTGTGTGGGAGAGGGATTGTTAGAACAGGGTTATTAATTCAAGTGAGTTAAAAGCTCSATGTTTTTTCTTGTTGTTTCAACAATTCAGGAAAAACACAGCCACAACTTGCCAAAGGCAGAAAATAACAGCAAAGGGTTTCTTGGGAGTTGTCTTTGAGTAAACTGGCTGGGTGAAAATCTAAAAAACCATCCTAGGGAGTAGCTGCATACAACTGGGGCAGAGGGGGAGTTTCATCCTTTGCAGCATGTGTCAGCAAACCATTGGTCCATGTAAGGGACAGCTATTGAACCAGGGAAATCTGGTCTGCTCTGTGCTTGTCCCCTTCAAGCCTGTGCTGTTGGATTGACCATAACAGGATGAGATTCCTTCTGGAGTTCCTTTYGTCAGACTTACTGAGAGCTGACTCTTCAAACAGGTCTCAAATTCRGAGGGGGTTAATGGTTTAATAGCTATTGCTAGTGCTAATCGTATGGAGCGAGGAAGCAGCCTGGTTCAGAAAGATCTAACTGGGTCTGTGAGACWGCTTCAGCTGGTGACCAATTTGTCTTTATTGTCCCTCAGCTTGGTGACTTGCCCACTGTACTAGATGGTTCTTTTTCTCATGGGCAGCTTCTGGAGATGCCTGGGTTTGGCACCTGTTTTTAGCCTAGCAGTCCTTTGTGCTTCTTTCCAGCCTACCAGRTGTTAAAAGAAAACTTACTTTTCCATGCTAAAGCTCCTTGGCTGTCTGCAGTTGTGCTGCCTTTGCAGCTGGGGGAACTGCATCTCTTGGGATTTGTCRTTATTAAGTGCAGGGGAAGTAGCTGGTCTTGTCTCTTGCCCTCTGGGTGTGCTTCCTATTTGAAGCAAGGATTAGTTTTCCACCGAGAGCCTGGCCAGTGCTTGGCAGCTGTCCTCCAGGGCTTCAGCTCGGAGAATGCCAGGTGAAATCTGGGGACAAGGAGTTCCTGTAGCATGAAATGCTGAGTTATTCTAAAGCTTCAATCTTGTAAAGAAAAAGCTTAAGCTTACTAGAGAGGAGGTGCTTGGTCAGAGTAGCATGCTCCAGCTTACTGTTATTGCTTGGCTAGGGCTGTGGAGCAGACTGGCTATAAAAATAGCCAGATGGGAGGATAAAAGTATAGCCCAATGCAGCTTGAGTAACAAACTGCTCTGCAGCCAGCTACCTGCTAAAACCTGGATCACTTTTGCATTAAGTGGAAGTGCTGCAGCAAGGTGTCAAACTCTGCTTAAGAAGATAGCCAGGTCACTGCTGTTCATACACTGTCTAATCCAGCCTCTTCCGAAAGCTAAGATCTTAAGCTCTGACTAATCTTCTTTGAAGTGTGAACTTGTGCTGTTATCCTGCAGCAAGCTCCATGCCACTGTCTCCAGCTTTCATTGAAAGTAGAGGTCTAGGTTAGCTTAGATCTAGTTGTTCTGGATTTCCTGAGCAAATAGCTCTCCAACTTTATTTTCACCCTTTACAAAAGTAGGGCTATGGCCAACAGTGCTTTTCAGACTGGRGGAAACAGTATGAGGCTGCCCAAAGTACCCCAGGAATTCTTGTATCAGGCTAGTATAGACTGCTGACATTTTCCTCCTCCTGGCTAGTAGATAGGCTCTTAATACTTTTTTTTGTTTTAATTAGTGGACCTCTAAAAGCCAGCCTTTTAGGGGGCAGCTAAACCACTTATTCACTGACACTCCTGATCCTAGTAAAGATGGAGTAAGCTTGTTGGGAAGAGAGAGATTAATGTTTCAGCACTTCTGCTAACCACCTCCTGAATGTCTTAGGCTATTTGAGAACCTAGAGCTAGAAACCTACAAATGTGTATACATATGCATAATGTATATGACTGCAAGAGAAAAGCTATGGCTGTCTTTCAGGTGCAACTGGAGTTCTGTTAAGGTTTAACCACTGTTAAAACTACTTGCGTAGCCTAAAAAGACTCCTGAATTCTACAGAAACTGTATTTAGATCCAAACTGTTCCTTATTTAAAAAACCAAACCTCTTRATGTTTCAATATGTCTGATCTTAACTGGGGCTTGCTAAAGAGGTGGGGGGAACATAACTTATATTCATCAGCGTGGCAAGGCAGATGCATGTCATTGGGCACTAGCAATTTAACTTGCGTAATATACTTTCAGTGCTTTTTAATTATGAAAGTGCATAAAGGATTACCCTGGAAGAATAGCTGAATTCTGTCAGTTTTCAACTATTTTTTGGCAGGGAGGGTAGAGGAGATAGATGGGTGGCCACCCATCCTCCAGAGAAAGGAGATGCTAAAAATAAAGTGGAAGGTGTGTAYGCTGTTGCTGGTGAACAGCTTCTTGGTGGCTTCTGTTTGTCCCTGAGCACCTGGTGCATGTGTGTGGCCTGTGACAGGGAATTATTCCAGCAGTGCGAACTGCTGAGGGCCAGGGCTGAAGGGAGAGTGGAAAAAGTGACTCGGTGTGCTCTGAGGGCTCAATCGGATAACGGAGCCTGCAGTAGTTGACTCTGACCTGTCTCTCTAAGCTGGTAATTCCAAGGTTGTCTTTTGGGCTACAGACAGCCCTGCCRATCATAAGGGTCTTCAGCTACAGAAGTCTTTCTCTCCTGTGTGGAATAAGAGATGTTTTACAATGGAAATACACATAGCTGTGTGTGACCAGACCAGATATAACATAAGCTTTCTGATGTCTCRGTTGCATTTAGCTGTCTGGGCACATACAATAACACTTTCCAAAAGGAGACAAATGTACGTGAGCAGCAGGACACAGAGGGCCTTTGAGCTAGATGGACTAGTGCAGATGTGGTGTTACTGAGATCCCCCTCCCCAYGACAGCAGTTACCTCTCGCACAGCATCACATGGGTGCATGAGAAGACATGGAGGAGTGATACACCCTTGTGTAGCAAAGCAGTGCCAGGCTAATTGAACCAGGCTTGCTGCTGTACTGTGTGTAMAAATGCAAGTAATACTTACCTACATGCTGTCTGGGTAGGGAAATGAGGAGTCTAGCAAGCTGGGGGACTCATCCTGGTGCCCATGAGCAAGACTGCAGAGGGTGGTCTTTGTTTGTCTTTAGAAGACTGAGGGGTGGTTCTGACAACCCCAACCTCTTTCCTTACTAATATTTTAGTCCTGTGGCTCAAAGGTAAGAGCAGTTCACTTGTGAAACTGAGAACGTACCAGCCAAAGCAAGYGAAGCTATTGATGGTTGGGGGCTTCTTGCAGTAGGGCTTGACTGTGCCACTGACAAGCTGCCTCCTGGAACTGGGAGGAGGACCTTGCCAGATCYGCTGTGTGATGGAGGGCTGTTTGCATGAGACTTGTGTGACCAGCTGTCCTGCGTGTGATGAGTGGGGCCTTGGATGGGATGGTCACCTGCTGTTGAGTGATGGTGCAGCAAGCCCAGGACTGAGGGGCATTGGTCTGGAGGGAGGTGGCTGGGAGCAGACTGCTGCTGCGAGGTCCTCCATCTGCCCGGCAGCCTGAGCTGTGGAGGCAATGGAGCCTGCCAAGAGCAGGCTGTCAGCTGGCTGGATCACTGCTGGGCTACTGGTTCAGTGCTGTCTTGGAAACTCTCGAAGCACACAATGATTATACACGTGAAACCTTCTGGAAGTGCCTCCATGGTGCAGTGCAGCACAAACACTGCACTGCTAATGCAGCGGTGCTGCTGTCYGGGCTGTAGCCTTTCTCCATGGGGCCAAGGAGCTCATACAGGACATGACAGTAATGCAGTCCTAAAGCCTCCTGTTYTTGGCTCTGGGCCTGTGTTGCACCCTATAGACCCACCTTGTTCTCTGTGCAAGTTCCTTGGTTTCCTTCTGTGTCAATGCACAAAATGGTGCTTGCCGTAACAGGCCTGAGACTTTGGTCTGATTGGCCCTGGCAAGCATCAATCCTGGACGAGGAGGTTGATCCTCGTGATATACTTGCAAGTCTGATGCCTGCTGGGTAGAGCAGAGCACTCTACCACTCAAGCGAGAGCTTGGCAAGGTCTGTCTTGGGCTTCAGATCAAGATTGGTTTTGTCTAGCATGAGACTTCAGATTGGGTAGGCTAGGAACAGTAAAATAGGTGGAGGGATCCATTRCTCAGGATGTGTAGGAGGGGTCTGCTCARAACTGGCCACAGACWAGCATGCTTGGAACTTGTCACCCASTTATTTAAGGCYGTGGGTCATTAGGTGRTTATGGGTGTGTGTAATCTTGGTTCCTTTTTCCCCTTCTAGGTCTTGCACTCTGGGCTTGTCAGCCTTGCAGGCTTCTGGGCACATCTCTTCTCAGCTATGAGTAGATCAATAGGATTTAACATCTGTGTGGTCACCTGCAGCATCCTGCTCTTGTCCTCCAGTCCACCATGCCTTGCATCTCAACCACTGGAGGAAAGGGACATGACAAAGGTCCAACATGGCCCCTGGGCAGGGAATGGGGTAGATGAAAGGACAAGCATGCTGAACTTGAAAAATAACCTGRGCCCTTCTGAGCAGACTGTCTCTGAAGAGCCATGTGGAGTGTCACCAGAGCCATCTGGGATGCCCTTAAATGAAGCTTTCACTGCAGAAAGAGAAACACTGCCTGTAAGCCCAAGCCATGTCATCCCAGGCAGCCAGGGCCTGGATCTTCACACCTCTGCTGTGGCAGTGGCTGCTGTAGATGAGGAGGAGCTTGGTCCCACCAAGTCRGAGCTGGATGAGGATGATGCATTCAAGGCCATGCTGACCACAGCYGTGACCACGCTGAACCCTGCTGTCCAGGAGGAGTCTGTTGGTGGCCCCATTAGGGAGACCACCACAGAGGGTGGTGTTGAAGTAGAGCACAGCTCTGCYGGCCTCTCAACAAACCCCCTTTCTGGGACAGCTATGGAGGAGGCAGAAAGCAACTTGCACCCCTCAGCTGCGCCCCAGCCCACGCTGTACCCCAGCTCTCCCAGCTGGGAAACAGCAAGCGACCACCCTGTCATCCCGACTCCCCAGGCTCGTGGTGTGACCTCTGAGGTGGGAATGCCAAGAGCCCGCACGGAGAGCCCTCTGAAGTCCCTGGCTCTGCAGGCATCTGTCGCTGCAAAACATCCCCTCRTGGTGACTGAGGCCTCTCTCCGCCTGGAAGCAGGGACGGGTGTCAGGCAAGGAGAGCTGCCCGCCACGGCTGGCACTGTCACCATCCACCCTATGGACACTGTGCCACCTGACTGGGATGACACAAAACTGGGGGACACAAGTCAAGGGGGAAGCACGTCTCATGAGGAGGTGACAGAGGACCTGGGGGCAGCAGAACCATCCCAGACCCCACAGGTCAGTGTGGGGGAGGAAGAGGACGCGACAAGAGTGCTGCTGTCCCCAGTGTCCCCTCCACCAACTCCTGAGCTTGCCAAGGAGACCAACTGCACAGTGCCGGTGCAGGGGGAGGAGATGCCGGCAGCTTCCACAGGCAGTGGCGATGCTCTCCGCACTGTGAACCTGACGGGTGTAGACGTGGCTGATCTCAACTCGCTGGAAAACATAAAGGCCGTCACAGCAGAGGAGGGGAAGAGCATCCCGCCATCACAGGTGGAGGGTGCTATGGTGACAGATGCACAGTCTGATCTCTCTCCTACTCTGGAAAGCTCGTGGAAAGGTAAAACTTGCCTGTTACAGACACTTGCCTCTAAGTGTAGGTTTAGAGGGGATGCTCTTGGGAATCTGTGCTTCCTTTTAGGGAGATAAAGTGGAGAAAGGTGTAATCTTGATACCTGCAATAGAGGTAGACACCTCTTCCCCCCAGGGAAGGCTATGGACCTTTATGGAGGGGTAACAGACTAAACAGGTAATTCGCATCCATGAAGGACTGCCTAGCCTTGGCTGCTCCTATACACCATGTCCCTGTGTACAGGTAGGCACAGTCTGTTGGGTGGTACCCTGTCCTGACTGTTATGTCAAGCAACTGTATTGAGCTGCCTCTTCTGCTCCTCAAGCTGAGAAGGTGGCTGTAGTAGCAAAGAAGAAAGCTGAGACTGGAAAAGCTGCCACAGCTGAGCCTGGGGTTGAAGGATGTGCTTGAGTGTGGAGATCCCTGTAGAGAACTGGAGTCTCATCAGCAGAGACTTGGTGCTAGTTAAAAAACTTGCTTTCTTAAGGTTCTGCATGTGTGGTGCACTACCAAAGCAGGGGCTTCAGTTTTGGTGCTCACATAGCAGTTGAGGGGGACAGCGGTGGGCTGGTTGTAGGCATCTTGCCTTGACCAGAGATATGTAAATCTGCTTTGAATAACCCTCTGGTATGCCTCTCCTGTGAGTAGGGAGGGAGCCCAGCCTTTGACCCACTGGTTAAACACTTTATTTCAAGGAGGAAAACAGTCCCCCCGAGTGTCCCTTTGATATGGCAAGTGCAAGGACATAAAGGTGGTCCTTGCACTAGCTCACTCCGAAGCCCTGCAAAACAGAAGGGGCAATAATTCCGGGGGGGGGCTAAATTAATTAGCATCTGCAATCACCTGGCTCTMAACTGCTAGCTATGACACTTGTAGTCAGTGCAGAAAATGCAGAGACAGTGGATGGCTGTAAATGCTTCCTAAATCCAGGAATAGGTGAGCTGTCCYGGTAGCCTGTGAGTAACTGCTGTCTTCCATGACTTTACAAGGATKCTCAGATCAAAAGATCTGCCCAGAGCTCTGTGTTGTCCTTTKTAACAAAAGTTCCTGGTGTTGTCCCCGACCCTAGAGTGAAGCTGTGGCCGGGCTCTGACTGACCAGTGTTTGTGCCAGCTCTGTTACCTGCAGGCAGAAATCTTCCTCCTAGACAGCCTGCCACAGGCTGATGGTGTCACCCTGTGCTGTACTTACCTGCAGAGGTGGCACYTTCAGCCCACTGACAATATTTCCACTCAGTATTTAAAAAACTGGTAGAAATGTGTGTGKGGGGGAAGTTCTGGTCAGGTGTTGGGCAATGACATGTTCCTAGGCTGATGAGGAACATGGCTGCTAGGGTTTAGGACTTTGTTTTAATTGCTGGGCATCTTTAATCTTCTCCYTTAGGCTGCAGGGGCAAAAGGATGACTTCCGCTCACTGCATCCAAAAGATCTAGCTTTTGCTGTAAAGGAAGGAAAGCTAATTGCGTGCTGGTGCTGAAACCTGACTGATTAATTTCTAGATTAATTTATAAGCACTTGACTTGTCAGCAGGTTTCCTCTCTGCTGTTTCCGAGATGTTGGGGAAACAACACTATCAATAAGACTTGTGCAACAAAAATAAAGCCTTCTACAAAGCTGAAGTCTCGTAGCCGTGAGAGCYGGTCACTGAAAGCACTGCTCTGGTGGCATCACTTGCTTTGAATGGTATTTCACACCACAGGCCTGCAGTGCTGTGCTCCCATGGCATTGCTCCGCTGTGGGTCCACTTGTCCCTAAGGGACAATTAAGAATATGAGGACTGGTTCTGCTGCTTTTGTTCTTACTATGCACATCTAATATCTCTCTATGCTGCTCTACCCTGGTGATACTTGGCTGGACCTGCTGCTTGCACCATGGCTCTGGAAATGCTAAACCATGGAGTTATATTACTTCAAGCGTCTGCTCTGTTGCTGTCAGCTGTCCTGCGAGTTGGTACTGACATGTGATCTTGCTGTAGGTGTTACTCAGGAGGTGACAACAGTTGCCCAGGAGGCTGATGTTGCTCTGTCAGTTGTGACACTGGTGCCTGCTGCTACCCAGGGAACAGGAGCTGCAAGCCTTCCTCAGGAAAACAGTGGGGAGGACACCCAGATGCCAACCGTTCCTAGTGCCACCCAGATGCTGGTGGCAACTGGTACTTCCTCTATGGCRAACACTCCAGATGTAGAAGGTAGGGTTCTGCTTCAGGGATTGTGGGTTCATTTCCACACAAGATGAGATGATGTATCTGAAACCAGTGTCAATGCTCAGACACTGAAGTCTCAACACACAGCATCCGTATTMTAAGTGACTTTTTTCTAGCCTTCTGCAGGCTGCCTCTAGCCCTGGGCTGCCAGATCCACCATGTTGAAATATGCCAGCATGTTTTTTGCCCCACATAACAGTGGAGTAGAGATTTAAAAAAACAAACCACTCCAAAACAAACAAGACCTCCACATCCATCCTTGCTAGCAAGTTGACTTTTGGTCTTAGACATTTAAGTCAGTTCCTGTTTATGGAGCCAGAGCTCTTACTACTGGAGCYAAAGGCAGTTGCAGATTGCTGATGCTCAGTGTGAAGGACCAAAAAGTTACACTGGGGTAACATGGGAGCAGTGTAAGGTGTGTGATACTCTTGCAAGAGTCTGGCAATCCCTTGGGTGTGGAAGCCTGCGTTGATACTCACTTCCATTGAGGAATGGTGAGTTCTTGCTTCTTGGGTTGGTGTAGCCCATGCAGAAATGCTTTAAGCAGTCRTGTTCATTCAGCTGCTGCCTACTGGCTCAATGTCATCTTGGCAGGTACATGTAGGAGCCTGTCATCTTGACAGGAGTGTAGCAAGGCTGACTTTGAGCTTGAGTATTTCTGTAGTAGTAGGCACCACTGTAATGAAACTGCTGCTGGGCAGCTTTTCTGGTAATTCTTACACTGCAGGGCATCAAAAAAAACCCTGTTTGCATTGTACCTCTTAAATTAAGGTCCCTTTGTAGGGGAGAGAAGGGTCTTCTGGCAGTTTCCACTAATTAATTTGCTTCTGGGATTTAATTATAAATTCAACTAACTTTTATCTTTGCAATAAACAAYTAGATCTGTCACTTGGTTCAGATCTCAACCGGTATCTCAGTGGTCCAATCTTGCTATGGGGTGGTGACTAGCAGTCCTCAAAGCAATGGAAGTAAAACCTAGCTGAGTTCTCATTAAGGGGAACCTCCTGTGATGACTCTCCCGGAGGAGAAGCTTTCATTACAGCAGAGTCACTAACACATCTTGAAAAAGGCAAGAGTTTAACTTCTTCCACTCCGGGCTAAGTTTTTTGTTAAGGGTTTTGTCCTTAAATGGTGGGGTTTTAAATATTGTTGTGCCAAACTGCTGCTGCTTTGTCTTCTGTAGATCTCACAGATGTGGTCCTGGTCACCAGTGAGAAGGCTGTTCCAGCTCCTGGTGTGTTGTCTGCTACCCAGTCTGAACAGACAGAGGAGCTATCCAGCAGAACTGTGGTCCTGGTAACTCCAGCATCAATGGCATCTTCTGTCAGGAGGACAGCTCTTCCATCTGTGAGGAGGATCAGTACAGCTGTGACCTATGGGCTGGACCGCCTGGAGTCAGAAGGTACCACTGATCCCAAGGCTAAGAGGAGGGCAGTTTCGTGTGGAGTGGCACACTTGCCTTGACACTGAGCTCCCCAATTTGTCTGTTTGGCACTCAGCTRTGTGCATATGTTGTTGTTGCTAATAAAGTTGTTGAACAACCTGTCCCTTTCCAAGAGGTACAGGAAGCAAGCAGTGAACAGTGTCATGGAAGGTGCTTGAAATTCAAGTGGTGGTCGTGGGAGGGATGAGGGTTTTCCCTTGGAGAGGGAGSAGCAGCAGTATTGCTGTTGCAGTAGAGGCTCTGTGCACCTGCTGCTGTGTGCATTGGTTGCAGAACCTCTGTACCAGGTCACACTCCTGGGAACATGTTTGGAGAGCTGGAGAGCCCTTGCCACCCTACTGCTGAAGTCCTCACCGCATGCAGTGCAGGGGGACGTTCAGCATGAGATGGCTACCTTGGTGTCCAGCTGGCTGAAACCTTGCCAGGACAAGTGATGCCCTGTGTGACACTGCTGGGAGAGACAAATGATGCATCCCCTTTGAGATGGTCTTCCAACTCAATGCTACCTGCTAAGCTGTTCTCCCATCACTGGCTCCTCCAGCCTTGCCTCACCCCCTGGGCTCCCTTCTCTTAAACTGCTTTTGCCCACTGCCAGTCTTGGAGTCTCTGCTCCCTGACTGTCTTCAGACAGTTGAAACCCAGTGATGCAAATTCTGCCTGGACAAACAAGAGAGGCTTAGGTGAAGTGGATCCTACTCTGGAGTTGGTCTGCAGCTCAGATCTGATATCTCTTCAGCTCATCCATGATTTTCCTGCAGAGAATTGTTTCACTTCTGCTTCTTGCTCTTTCTCCTACTTAAACTCTTCTTTGCTTGCTCATCCATCCAGTTTTGTACTTCAGTGTCTGGACTGACATCACCTGGCAGGGAATTAATCTTTCTGCCTGTCTTGCTCCCCTTCCTTTATCTTGACCTTCTCTTGCCATCGTATTTTACTGCAAAGGTTGGCAGTCCTCCAGGGGTGGTATGCCAGATGGTATTTTTCTTCTGATTAGAGGTGGGGTGCCATAGACAACAGCTAATCAGCATCTTTTCTCTGCATGAAGCAATAACTCTCACTCCTGTCAAGTTTAGAGGGCAGCGGAAGCTGGGAGCCCTCACCCACTGCATGTGCGAGGTGCTGCAGCTCCTGCCCTCTGCCAGGCTTGCTGCTGGCTTTGGAGCCTGCCGTGAGCTCTCTGGGCCTCCAGCTACAGCCCTYGCCAGGATGGATCTTGCGTGTGTCCGGCAGCGCAAGGATGAGGTGCTGATGATGGGAGAGTGGCAGCAGGGGAAGAAGGGCATGTGGTGGGGGGGAAAACCTGATCTTTCAGGCTGGGAAATAAGGTCTCTGCTTAACAAGAGCAGTATGATTCAGAAGGCTAAACTGTTTCTGAGCCCTCTGGGATCTCCTTTAGAAGCCTGGCCTTCTGCACAGGAAGATAAGAGGGATTTCTGTTTCAACTGAGCATTGGTCTCTTCCTATTTAATGAGACTTTCTGCATAGGCATTTAAATAAACACCTTTCTGCTCTGACATAGGACTGCTGCAACTTTCTTGGGTTCCTGCTGAGCTCTCTTATGCAACCACAGGCCTGTTTTTTCTGCTCTTGAATATACTCTAAGCTCCTCTAAGGGCAAATGTGGGCTGTACCTAGGACCAGCTTTCCTAAATGATGATGACTCAACTAGAAGGCTGTGGGTTTCTTGGCTCTGCAGGTGCCTGTTATCCAAGGGACATGGTGCTCTCTGCTGTGCTGTGTGGTTTTGACAACTGGCACAGCTTTTGTGGTCTAAATCTCTTCTGATCAACCTAGACCTTGGTGCAGTGGTGTTGTGGATTGGTGATCCCTATCTTGTAAAATGGGACAAATACCACTTGGGGATAGGCTTTCTGCCTGGGGAGGCTACTGCCCCAATTAAGCACAAAGGAAGMTTTTGAGCTGTGACTCTGCTTTCTAATATCTTTTTCTCTGTAATGGTAATTAGGGGGTACGACATCCTCATGGTGGAGTGGCATTTGGAAGCTTGGTTTCTGTTCCCTCAAAACTACAGTTCCTAGTGCTTACTCTGAGAACATCCAGATGGTGCCAGATACAAGATGTTTGGGAGTGCTTTCCTATAAAGCTGTGCTGAGCTCCAGCCCAGGGTGCTCAAGGTCTTGGGAGATGCAAGGTCAGACATCGCTGCGGTTGCAGGCATATGCTGGAGTCCCTCATGAGGGAGGCTGTGCCTTGCTCACCAGCAGAASTGCAAGGAGCCGAGTGAGCTCGGCTGGTCTCTGCTGCCTTCGGTGGGGTCTTGCTGACTTGCCTCACTGAGGGCCTGGCTCATCATTAAATATAAACCCCTGCTGTTCAGCTAGCTCTGTTTCTTGGGGACCATCTGTGCCAAACTGCCTGCAGTTAATTGCATCAGTATATTCACCTACCTGGCTTTGGATGTAAAACTGCTTTAAAAACCAAATTGCACAGACAAACGTGAGGTGCTTTGAATATGTCTCTAGATGAGCTTATCCTCCTCTGTAGTGGACTCTGGRGAGATTAGCTGGGTAATGAATATCCTCCTACCTTGACTCTGGTGATACTGGTTCTACTTGCCCTCCCTAGCCAGAGAAATCCTATAAAGGGATTATAGGATATGGGGACAGACACAGCAGAGGATAAGGCTTACTTGTCTGGAAGACTTAATTACATATTTTGTTCCTGTGCCCAGAATTTGGGTGTCTCTCTAGCAAGCTAAACACTGCTACTTTCTCTGTGGGGTTTCTAGGATCCAAAGAGATATCTAGCCTACTCAGGACCACTGTGTAAGCCTCCCATCACACTTTGAAAAGTGGCTCTTTTCAAAGAAACCATGTTCCTTTTGGACTAGATTCCTTTGCCATAACATCCACCATGGTAAGTATGGGTAGAGATGGCTGCCCTCCTTAAGCATGGCAGCATCTGGCAGGTATAACTTTCCAAAGTGGCAGGTAGCCTGCCATGTTACCTCTTCTGCAAGATCCTTGCAGTGTTTAGTTGAAACCTGCTGGACAGAGCACAACAGCAGCTGGCTCCTCTTGGCTGTTCCTCAAGCARCTCCTGTCACTGTTCCATATGGGATGTGATGCAGGGATGCACTGAGGCTAAGCAGAAGGTAGGTTAGTGCACTTCCTATGAGGACCTTGAAGGTYATGTCATCTTTACATGCTAATCCTAAACCAGCAGTTAGTACAGAACTAGCCTGCTGCCAAGGGTGGTGCTTCACCCATCACAGCGTGGGTCACCGGCCAGTTCAGTGTGAACAGCTTACRGCACCCTTGCCTGTGGCTGTTGGTGAGGGTGGGTCTGTATCTGTCAATGCAGACTCAAGGTTTGGTTTTCTTGTGTGCCACCACCCTGCCTGGACAGCAAAAATTCAGCTGAAATGGCTGGAGATGGGATTTGTGGAGCAAGGCACATGGGATAGAGAATGGGAAGATGTCTCAGCATTCATCAAACCATGTTAAGGTTAACTTCTGACAGGTAGGGCAGATATCTCTTACCAAGGCTGCCTGGGTGCAGCAGTAACAGCTGCTGCTTGATGTATCTGTTTCAACCCACAAGTCAGTAGAAGCCCTTCAGCTGTTAGACACCCCCCCACCTACTGCCCTTACTGCATCCAAGCTCATCAGGAAAACAGTTTAAGCTCAATGCTACCCACTCCCTGCAGCTCAGTAAGCTCCAGCTTGGCCCACTTCAGCATTAACTTGGGATTTAGGGACTGTTTACTTGTGATGRTTTTGAGATGGAGGRAGGAATGAATAACTGGCTCTTGCTACTCTTCCCATAGGTGTTTTAAAGAGAACTAAAAGGTGTTATGCATTGGTGTTTCTGATGTGCCTATCCTATTTTTTTTGTATCCCTCCCCCCCCCCCCCCCAAAAATCCAAAAATACTGTGTGACAGTGTAAGCCCTAAGGCTGGTTCCTGTTCAGTCATCTAGGCTTGCTTCAAGGTGTTGTTGCTGGGGGTGAGCTGCTTACACAGTTCAGCTTTCATGTAGGCGGCTGGATGTGGAGGGTGCTTAGAGCTTTATAAAAGCAGAAGATGCTCTACCTGTTGTATGAGGTCAGGAACAGTCATGAGCTCTGTGAAAATGGGCAACTCGAACTCAGCTGCTCTAGAGGGAGGAGATCTTAACCACGTAGCTCTTAAATGTGAAGTGTTCCTGATTAATCAGGCTGGCTCTCAACATGCAGCTGGTAGGATGCTGGTCATTAGGGTGGAGAAGTAACCCAGGGGTTGGAAAGGCAGTGTCAGATGTCTGCTGCCTAGGACAGCACAGAGCCCTTTCCAGTACTCTGCCCGGTTAGCTGGCATGTCCCCACCCAACGCAGCGTTTGGCTGTGGAGAATCCCCTCCATGAT
>JASVER010000057.1:5884383-5927665 GCA_030449065.1 Oceanodroma leucorhoa | reverse complement strand
GCTGTCCTGCAGTCATGGGGCATCTCCCCTCTGAACCTTGGCTGTGGGCTTTGCTGGATTTGCTCTGTCTACTGCATTAAAGGCTGTTCCAGAGCAGTGCCRGTATGAAGCTTTAGGCCTTCTGACCTTAACATATTAGTGAGATTTTAATACCTGCTTGTGCTTGGATTTAAACAGTTCCTATTGTTCTTTGCTGACCTGTGTGCTCAAATTCACCCTTCTGAGGAAACCATAGCTTAACTAATTTCAGYGAGAAGAGCTCTGCTAGTTCTCCATTCTCTACCTGTTTCCCCTGCTTCCCCTGCATCTTKTTCTTGTACACAGTTACACAAGCTGGGTGTCATACTTCAGAAGTGAAGGCAGTGGTTGCCCGTTTTCAGAAAATACTTCAGAACTTGTAGCCATTTACATAATTTTATAAAAGACCCTTCAAATTCTCCTTATATTTTTCTTCTGAGCTGTGTCATAGTACAAGGAGCCTTCTTTTTTTGGATGTGAAGGGTATTTTTGCTGGAAATCAAGGCTCTGACTGGGATTGCTATTTGGACCCTGACTGTATGGATTAAGACGTGCCTCATTAAATCTCTGCAACCCTATTAAAAATTTAAATGAGGTTGCAGGAGTGTAAATAAGACAGTCACTTAGCTCAGCGTGGTTAACTAGCCTGATACCAGAATTTCTCACCAGCTCTTTGGATATCAGCTAAATTGACAAGGAGCAGAAGATTTAAAACAAAGCAYATGCAAAATGAATTAATTATTAAATGTTCTTAGTACATGCCTTTGCCTTGCTTCCACTTTATTGCTACCAGTGAAATGGGAACTGCTGTCCTCTGGTGCAGGTTGACCTGTATGTTCTTCACAGTAGATGGTAGTTCATCTCTGATTCTCCTCCTCTGTAGCAGAAAAGGAAAAACAAATTGTGTGACAAATTTTGCATCAAAACCAAGCTTTTTTTTTTCTTTTCCTGAAAGTGTTTGACTGAAGACATCTCTGCTGCTAAATCTGGTGGTCACTTGTTTTGTTTAATGAAATCCATCTGAGTTGAGGAGAGTGATCAAGCCCTTAATGAGTTGGGAGCTTGTAGGTGAACAGCTAAGAGGGTGTTAGGCTAATTAAAGGGTCACTAAGTGGAGGAGTGAGGAAGCTTCTGCTGTGTGTAGCCAGTGTGCTGAGCTCAGCCTTGTCAGCGSTTCCCTGCGAAGGGAGGCAGAACATGGTCCGGCCACCCTGCTCTGCTCCGGATGCACTGGCAGCTCTGACGAAACTAAAACCACGCGATCTCTCAAGTATGCCAAATGAGAGGGCTTTATCTCAAATACCGYATCTGCTGTGCTTTATATGGACTCCAACAGCAAATCCTGCAAGAATCTGTAGGAACAGGTTTCAAGCATCACTGCACTGTCTTTCCCAGGTGTCTGGGAAGTGGCATGTGCCTGCCCAGCTGCTCTCTGGTTACTTCTCTAAGTAACCTCATTCTTCATGATATTCTAGCACTGTTCTGCCTCCAGCAGGTTAGATATTTCTCAGTCTGACCCACTCTGCTTGCTGTTCTGGMCAGGCTGTGCTTGAATTTTTAACTGTATCTGACTTCTCATTTGTCCAAAAAAACCTAGAGTTCGCTTAAATATTACTTTAATGTTGTAGCTTTCCCATGCTTATCTTCAAGTTTAAACAAAAACAACAGAAGMCCCCTAGAGTTGCTATTGAAAGGTAACTGGACTGTGTGAGTGAATATTTTTAATGAGTTTTTGTTTGTTTTAATCTGGGGATTAAGGAGTTCACCCTCGCAGCTCTAGGGAGGTGGATTCAGATAAGCAGGTATGTGGCAGTTTCCTCTGAAGGCTCTGCAAGGAGCATTTTTGTCCGGAGCTGCTGATGGCTGGGGTCCACGTSGGGGGTAGTGTTGCTCACAGGGCTTCTCTGGGGAGCTTTGGGCATCGGGCAAACCACCCTGGAAATTAGTTTAGCTCTTTCATTTCTGCATCCTGCCCTGTGCAGATGGGATGCTGTCCCTCTTGTCGATCTGACACAGGATGCAGTGACTAGAGCACTGGCTTTTTACCCCATCTTCTGGGAAGAGTCATAGGCTTTTTCCTTTTTTTTTTTTTTAATAACAAGCTGTCTTTAAATGGGAGGAGATCTCATGGTGTGTTTCCTCCTGGCTGACATCAACACTCCATGTGAGTGCAAGGACAGGCCAGCAGTGTCATTCTGAATCTCTTGATGGAAATACCCTGGGGAGAAGCACTGCCCTTGACAAAGGACAGCGAAGGCTGCAGAAGGGTGATCAAGGACTTAGAAAGAAGCATGAGCTCTGACTAGAAGTGAGCTGAGTGGGCTTGCAGTCATCCTCCCTTCTGGCACCTGACAGGACTTGAGCGAAAACCTTGGTACCCTGGAGACTGTTCTGCATAATAACAGATCTGCCTCCTAATCTACRTCATCTGTGATGGGTCCATGCTGGGTTTGTCTAGAAAATGAAGCTTAAATCAAATGTTTTCTTAACTCTTGGGCTGCTGGTTGTTCCTTTCCCAGGCAGTGTGGTTAATTGGATACTTCTAACAGACACCATCAAACAGCTTTTTGCAAGAGAAAATGGAATTAATGTCTCTGCTGGGGCTTATTTTTTCGTGGTTGGAAAWAAGTACCATGCCCACAGCCCTTTTCATGTGAAAGCATTTTGTTGAGGGAAGTAAACTCTGTATCTGCCTCAAGTTGTGCCAGGGGAGGTTTAGATTGGATATTAGGAAAAATTTCTTCACCGAAAGGGTTGTCGGGCATTGGAACAGGCTGCCCAGGGAAGTGGTGGAGTCACCATCCCTGGAGGCGTTCAAAAAACATATGGATGTGATGCTCTGGGACACGGTTTAGCGGGCATGGGTGCTGGGCTGATGGTTGGACTCGATGGTCTTAAAGGTCTTTTCCAACCTTAATGATTCTGTGATCTGTCTTGTTCTGCCGTGTCCACTTACAGGTCATGGTCATTAAATCTGGACTGATTTGAATGTCCTCACTTCATAAATCACCTCTTTCTTGTCTTGATTTTTACACTGGYTAGTTCAACAACTGCATACCCCAGGTTAGAAGAGCTGTTCTGGAGCAAACTTGTTATAGTCCATACTGTGTGTTCTGCAGCATTCTGTTGCTTTTCCTTTAAAATAGCCTTGTGTTGCTAAACCTACTCTCTAGCCTGGCTCAGTGTGAAAGCAATTTTGTGGTAAATGCTGCTGGAGATGCAGCTCTTAGGAAKGATTGTTTTCTGATCTTAATTCAGAAGCTGACCTGTGGTCCCTGCTGTAATATCTTTTGCCCTTTTTTTTTTTTTTTTTCCCCAAAAAGCTCTTCAGTGCCTCAGATCCCCAGTGACAAGTGATGAACCAGGACTGAGAAAGCAAGTGTGAATCCCCTCAGATTTGTGGGGGAAGTAGTTTAGGATCAGAATCCAAATCTCTCCTTGTACTGTCTTTGCAATGTCAAAGAACCCTCTGCTGGGAAGCGGCTTCTGCAGCGCTTGGGCTTTGGCAAGCAGAGGCTGAAGACTTTCTGCAGCTCGAACATCAGCTTAGTTCTGCTGCTAGGGGTATGTTCCCTCTCCTGGATGTGGCAAGGTTGTTCCTCTGTTACAGAGAAGCTTTGGATGTGTAATTTCTCTTCTCTTGAAACTTATATGGGTAGGRTTAGGTTATCTTGGTTTGTGTGGTAGGATCCCACCCAACGGATGTGTTCTTCCCAATAGTCCCTTTCCTTGGCTCTGTGCAATAGGCCAGAAGCTGATAGTTCCCACGAGAGGCCACGCTTGATTTGGTCCCCCTTCCAGAGCAAAGCATTTAAGACTACGTTCATGCAGCATGGTCTGCAAATACCCCAGATAGCTTTGCAGTGAACATGGCTGGGCTTAGCTGAACTTATCAGTATGGGCATTTTACCCTGATGATTTTTACATAGCTTCTGCACCCAATGCTTGCTTGGGTGTCTCGACCCACCACAGTACAGTACTCTGCCCAGAAAGCTGTCTGTGCATGATGAGAGCCCATCTATGTTCCTACCAGCCGTCTCCTTCCAAGCTGTCACAAGTGATTGTTCTTGGCAACATTTTGGAGATGTCGGATGGTGACATTATTGCTGRTCATGTGAAAGCAACAGGTTAATAATAAGAGTTGTCCTAGAAAGGCCTTCCTGCCTTGACCGTCAGCTGTGACTGTAAAAGTAATGCAGAAAACAAACCTCACTGGAAGAAAGCATTTGGCAGAGACTTCTTAATGCCTCTTCCTCTTCGTCTGGCAAGAKAAGGTAGTCATAGACCCTCATCCCTAATCCTGTTGTTATTTACACCCCTCTGGTTCCTATACTGCATGCACACATGGGTGACCAAGGCCCAGTGCTGCCGTATRGGTGTGAAGTGGAAGAAGATAAGCTATGGGGTGCATGGTGGACAAGACATTTCAGTCTGCCCCTGCTGCCCTTTTCCCCTGTGAGTGGCTCCAGTACACACAGGAGGAAAAGAAATTTACTCCATAGTTAGCTGCGTCGCCCATCTGTGAAGTGGGTGTTATTTTTCTTACCCTGGTGCAGCATCCCTGGGAGAGGATGGGACTGATTTCACATCATTCCTGATTTCATGCTGCAGAAGAGTTATAGTGGGGGCACAAATTAATACATGACTGCTCCTGTAGCTTGCTCTATCCAACCTTTTGAAGTCTGTAATTTAACACTTATGAATCCCCTTGCTCTGTTGTGTGACAAGACCTCTAGATGGAGGGAAGAGGGATAGTTTTGACCAAAACGTTGCCTTAAGAGGCAGCATCATGATACCTCTTAGGTGGCCAGCTTGGTGTCTCTGGGGCTGTTGCAGAGATCAAAGCAGACCCTGAGTCCTCTGCCATGTTTTGGCCAGCCAAAACWTCTTGAAAAGTAGAATTTTGCTCAATAGTGTGTGAACCCAAGCTTCCCCAGTCACAGTGCAGTTGGGTGTCATCGTGCTCCACAGCGGTCTCCTTTCCTTCATGGGCATTTTATACGGGTAGGTTCTAGATCTGCACTCTCTGCAGCCATCGCTCAGCTCGGAGGAGCCTTTGCTCAGTGCTTGTACAGGAGAGGTCTTGGCATACTGCGTCTCCCTGAAGTAATGCAAAGAGTGGACTCACCACGGGAAGCCAATTAGCGCTGGCTGCTGGTTAATCACAACTTCCTTGGCACTTATCAGGTGCTCCCAGGCACTCAGACCTTACAGTGCTGGGTACCGTATAAAATGACAGCTTAGACTATCAYGAAGCACAATGATGCTCCGCATTACTGTCTAAACATCATTGTCCTGGGAAGGGAAAGGACAGAGAAAATGAGAACTCCAGGTTTTGTTCTGCAACCTCCTTTTTAGGTTTGAGTGTGTTTTCCTCTCCCTCCCCCAGTTTGAATTCAGTTTGTGACTGTGGGTGAATCTGTCACCTTCTAATGAGAGACTCTTGCAGCTGAGGGCACAGCAAGCTATTTCTCTTCTGCACTAAACCTGACAAATGATGGTTTCTTGAATCTTCTGAGGAGTAAAAACGTTTGCAAACATTAGTGGAAAATACTTACAGCTAGAAACATCTCTCTTCAGGGAAGCTTTCTTCAACTGAAAACAGACGCCCTGATGTAACTCCGTTGCCTTCAGCAAGCTTATGACAACAGTGGCTTCAGCTCGTTACATGCCATTGTACCAAAAAAACCCCTTTCTTCATGGCCRTTGTAGCACGTTCCTCATGGCGGTGTTTGCACYGAGCACTGCGCCGAGTGCCTTGCCRGTGCCGCTCCYCCACGGCRTGGGCTGACAGCCGCTGCCCTCTGCAAATAGCAGCTCTGCCAGTAATTCGGATTTCCTCCTGCCTGGGAGGAGCATGGGTTTCTGCAGCTATGTGAAGCCCATAGAGAAGCACGAAGTCYGACAGAAGCCATCTATGAAGCGCTGTTGGTGCTTTGAGTTGCCAGGAGGAAGAGCTGGCCCTGTGGTCCCCTTCCCTGCAGCATGGGATGGTCTGGAGGGGTCAAAGTCCCTCTTTGCAGATGATTTGCGAGGGCCCCGCTGCCATCGTGGGCTGAGGCTTTGACTTGCGGGATGCTGGCTGTTGTCCAGCTGCTTCAGACGCTGCTGGTTGTGGGTTCCTGCTGGGTCAGGGAAATGCCTCATGAAGGAAGTGGGAGGTGGTCTCATTTCTCTCTGCTGAGCCACAAAAGTCATCATGGATATGTATGGTTTTGTAGTGAAAAACCTTTTTTTTGAAGCAAGGATAGGGAGCTTTTGCCACCCTGAAATAGCAAATCCCATCCTATACATATCACCAATGTTGCTCAGTTTGAAGCCCTGTGGTAAAGCCCAACAGTGGCCRTTTCTGGTGACTATTAATAAAGCTGGGAACCCCCAAAAACTCTGCTGAAAAATTGTTATTTTTGTCTCAGACTTGTTTTCTTGGTTCTCTCCTATAGTTTCTCCAAACCTGAAAGTTTCAATGCCTGTTACAAGGTGGTCAGGTCCTTCAAAACTAAAATCTTAGACATACGAACTGGGACTCTCATTTTCCTGGGGATTCCTGCTGCTTGCATCTTTCTTAGGTTGTACCATTGTCACAGCAGGGACGTGTTAAGTGTCTTGATTTTTTTTTTTTTTTTTTTTTCTTTCCTGTTTCAATGAAGGTGAAGCAGAGCTGACTTTACAGAATACAGTACTTATTTAGTCTGTCAAAGAGTGACAGATTTTGGATTTCTTCACTCTTGGAGATGAGTCTTTAGCTCTGCCCTAAACTACTCTTGCATTACCAGGAGAGGAGACGGGATGCYATCCCTCCTTGATAGGTCCACGTGGCACGTCACAAGCAAGAGCTAGGATTCGGTGCATGCAAACAGAATAACAGGATCAGCTTATATGTAACGTATGAAGATTTGTAGACTAAGGACGGCTCGYAGCAGAAACTGCTGTAGGTGCTGTGTACCTGCCTGCTTCAGCGAGCAAGGGGCACTTGTGACCACTGTCAGATGTTCAGAAGTGCTCCTACAGCTGGGCTCTAGGTGAACRCTTGATTTGGATAGATTCATGTCTGTGGCCAAGAAAACACTTGCATTTTTTTGGTTGGAGACTAGTGCCTTGACCATGAGACACTAGCATTTCATTATATGTTTATCTTGCTGCTTTTGTAAGATGAACCTTAGCCAAAACTGAAGARTATATACAAGCATGATACACAAAATAGTTCACAATGGGCTGCAAATGCACATGAAAATCCGAATGCCTTCTGAATCTGCTGGGCTTTGTACTTTCAGTCCTTGCTACTTTCAGTCTCTTCTGTTTCTTTTCTTTCAAGCTGCTGCTGAGGCTTCTGACAGGCCACAAAGTTCCAATTTAGGTGGGAAAACGTGAGTTTTGCAAAAGGCTCTCTTGTGAAGCGCAAACCTCCAGCTTGAGGTTCAGCTGTGTGATGCTCGCTTCCATTTTCCATCTTATGAGACTACCGAGCGTTAAGTGCATCCTGCCCATGGCTGCTGGGCTCCTGTTGTGCCTCTGTTCCTRAAACACATTTGTGAAGTTTGTCATTTTTTTTGAGGTGTAGCTTCCTCCTTGTGACCACCAAGTGGTGCTCTGCGCTGCACCTTGCAACGAGGCAAGCTGTTGGCATTTTGGGATGGGGGGGTTAAAAAGCTGTTTTCAGAAGTAGGAATTGAGTTATAGAGGAAGAGGAAACAAGAGCCTTTTCTTTTCCCCTTGCAGCGGTTGTGCTACAAGGACTACATTATTCACATCTTTATACTGTGGCTGCGTGATGATTGATGTAGCTTGGTGATAAGTAGTCTTGGCACTTTCAATTTGGGTGTTCAGCTTGGCTGCTTGCTAGACTTTGGAGGTACAGAGATGGCTATCTGCTGCTTCAAAACTAGATCCTGGCAGGTGTCTCTGATTTGGCTTGCTAAAATCACAAGAAGCTTCTAAAAACCTTGTCCCAAACTAGTTTTTCTAGTTTGATCTCTGATCAGTTTGATATCTGATCCCTGTTTTTTTCTTGGCTGCTTTTTCACCCAGTCTATCTAGGGAAAACCTCTGTTCATGTTCCTCCTCTCTGGTGTGCTAGCTGTTTAGTGTCTTTGCTATTAAAGTTTGGAAATGTTTATAGKTGTGTTGCTCTCAGCAGAGGCAAAAGACCTACATTAACTTGTCTTTGCAGGTTTCCTACAAGCACTCTCCAGGTGCCATTCTCAGGTTTACAGAAGCTGTGTATTTTGTATGAAAACATGCRGTTTGATAAAGAAAATTCTTATGTTGATTTGAAACGACGGGCACATTATAAGACAGAAACTGCCTATAAAATGTAATGGGAATTTAAGGRGCTTACGTCCCTGTAAGCTCCATTAGATGCTCTGTATGGTATAATTGTTTGCAGGAGGGATCATTCCTTTCCAGGTACTGAAAGCCATGCTATAGCAGGATGATGCAGCTAAATTCACACAGCAGCTCATTTGTATGAAATGCAGGGCTAGAATTGAAAGGTGGCAAGCGGGATTGTCTTGTCTGGTGAGCTGGAAAAAACATGCAGTGTTTTAAAGCAAATCCTCACATTAGAAGTGCCGTGGTTTAACCCTAGCCAGCACCTAAGCACCACACAGCYGCTCGTTCACTCCCCCCATCTTCCACTGAGATGGGGGAGAAGATCGGGAAGTAAAAGTAAGGAAACTTGTGGTTTGAGATAAGAACAGTTTAATAAGTGAAATAAAGTAAAATAGTAATGATAATAATAACGATAATAAAAGAATACACAAAGCAAGTGATGCACAACGCAATTGCTCACCACCAGCCGCCAATGCCCAGCCAGTCCCTGAGCAGCGATCGCTGCCCCCCAGCCARCTCCCCCCAGCTTATATACTGAGCATGATCTCATATTGTATGGAATACCCCTTTGGCCGGTTTGGGTCAGCTGTCCTGCTTATGCTCTCTCCCAGCTTCTTGTGCACCTGGCAGAGCATGGGAAGCTGAAAAGTCCTTGACTAGTGTAAGCACTACTTAGCAACAGCTAAAACATCAGTGTGTTATCAACATTATTCTCATACTAAATCCAAAACACAGCACTATACCAGCTACTAGGAAAAAAATTAGCCCTATCGCAGCTGAAACCAGGACAAGAAAGAATAGACATGTCTTGTAACAGCACAGTGAATGCCGTGGTTTTATAATGTGCACTGATTTCTCTAGGTATTCCAATCTGTGAAGTAGAGGCCAAAGGAAGGAGGCCAGCTCCCCCCAGATAATTCAAGTCAGATAGCCACCAACTAAATAGCTTCCCCAAAGCTCCCCAGTTTGTTTCTCGGGTGTTTTGTGGGACAGCTGTGCTGGAGTGCCTTTGCATCCCACAGCAGAACGGAGAAGAGTGAAGCATCACCTGCTTTACTTACAGCAGGTATGGTATGTGCAGCCCCTCAGGTGTCCTACCTCAGCTGCTCCATCTTACTGCAGTGTCTGTAACCTGCATGAGGTACAACTCCAGCAGAAATAAAGGGATATCTAGGTAACAAATGTTGATTTGGCTGGATTGTTAGTTTTTAACATGGTCGTAGGCCCCACGCCTAAGCCAGCTGCTCAGGTGCAGGGTGATGGGCTCTCCCAGTCTGAGTACATCAGCAGGGAGTTTTTCTACAGGGCTGAGCAGAGCTTCGTGTGAATTAGATGAAGTGCATAAATATTATGTTTTAGCTTTCGTCTTTGAAAAAACTAACCATCAGAAATTCAAAACATGTCATTATTCCAGATACTATCTTTTCATGGTGGGTAGCTCTATTAGTAGCTATTAAATAGCTCAGATGAAAATTCTGGCTCAGAAGGTCCTTGAGTCTTTGATAACTAAAAGCTCAGAAGAGAGACTGTGGGAAGACTGGCTCTGTGTGTGCCCTGCTCTAGTTTTTCTTCAGYATCTGCGGCTAATTGTGGTCAGAAATAGGATGGGGGCAGAAACGGCCTTTGATTTGATCCAGTATGGTCGTTCTTGTGTTGCCATTTTAGATTCTAGCAATGAAATATGGCTTGAGTATTTATCTATCTGTATGTTAACAGTACAGTCAGCTTTGGAACAAGTATCTGCTCTAGTGGAGAATTCACAGGGATTTCCTCGGCATCACATTTATCTGCTCTCACGTGAAGTGTTGGCTGTGCTGCCTTCTTTCCAATACTGAGTTAAGTCTTCCTTGGTCATACCTTTGTCTGGTGTAAATCTGTTGTGACAGGAGTGCCGGTACCAACCTGGTGAGGATCACTGCCATCACCGCTGTTCGCCCGCACCCRGGAGCTGATCTGCCAGCGTGCATCAAAGCGAGAGGCTTTTTCTGGAGGGGGGGGGGGCGTATCAGTCTGAGCTGGAAAGCAGCGCCCTTTCCAGAGCTTAATAAAAGTTAAAAGTAGAACCAACTTATTGCTGCCTCCAAGGTTGGAAATCAGGGAAATAGTTCTCACTTGAGCTGAAATTAGTTGAGCAGAGAGCACTATAGTTATATATACCCAGGTATTTGTCCACATGCACACGCTTGTTTGTACTCCACTATTAGAAGCAAAATAACAGTATTTCCCACTAATTCATTTGACAGTCTAAGACAACATCTCATTGTTACTTAGCAACTTAAAATGGTGCTGAGCTCTTTTAAATTAACCCCTTTGGGTGTCTTTCCTGTTAGAAAACAGGCAGAAGCTCATTCCACTGGTCTGCCTTTCAAGAAGTGGTATCAGCTGKCTGTCTTGGTGCTCACCTATAGAAATGTATGAGTCTTCTGACTTGTGGGATCTTTCCTGATGTTCCTTTTATGTCTCCCTGGCCAGAGGGTGAGGAAGAGGAAGAGGATGAAGAGGAGGAGGAAGAAGAAGAGGAGGAAGAGGAAGATGAGGAGGACAAAGACATAGATTCGATGGATGAAAGCATGGAGGGTGACACTGATCTGCCAGGTTTCACGCTGCCGGGCGAGACCTCTCAGGAGCCCATAGCTGGCCTGGAAAACCCTGTGGCCCAGCTGGCTGGGGTGTCCTACCAGGTTCCCGACACCATCGAGTGGGAGCAGCAGAACCAGGGTCTGGGTAAGAGAAAAAGCCCCTTCTTGCTTTACCGTTACAGAGGACATGTCTCCTGCTCTTCACTTTGCATGGGACAGCCCCTCGYGCTGGGGAGTCTCATGGGTTGGCTCTGAAACTAAACACAGAGCAGGTTCGTTTCTGAGGAACCCCCATCCCCCAGTGACAACTGGTTGAACTGGGATGGCTCCCAGGCAGCGTGACCTGAGTTTTCAGTTTGGGGAGAGCTGCTCTGAATACTCCAGACCTGCTCCTTCATCCCCAGAGCTTACTGTTGTCTTCCTCTGAGGGTGGAGAAATAAATACTTCTCAGGTGAGGGGAAATTTCGGTGCCCTTTGCCTGAAGTGGGTTGGTGCAGGGATATATGTCCTGTGAGGACAAAGCGAGTAGGGTAGTTGGGGAGTTGCTCATGAGCCCACGTGCTACTTCAGCAGCATTCTTCTAAGTGCCACTTTTCTGGCATTTTTAAGGGGTGTTTGGTCGAGCCAGGGGACCCTATGGTGGCAGTGTTAAGCAAGACAAACCTGCAAGGCCTCTATAAAGCTTTATACAGTTTATTCCTGCTGGACATATAGGTCCTGTGTTTTATGACTGGACTAATTTATTCCGCCTAGGAATAGTTTATCAGTGTTTATATGTGTGATGTCCATCTGATGCAAGTCAAAGCTGATGTGGGACAAGGTAGAGTTTAGAAGGGAACTTGCCCAGCTTGGCTAAGGGCACTGGGATCATTTTCCAACATACTCAAWTTCCAAGCCAAGCCCCATCAAAAGCAGTGGGAACCTTTCAGGTGAATYGGTGGGAGCTGAACCATGTCTATACAGAAAGTCTCTGTGACTATTAGAGAACTAGCTGGTTTGAGAGTCTCATCAAATAAAGAAACCCCAAAACTCCTTTATATGTTGTGTTATAAGAACTATCACTTCCCCTGGMTGTTAAATTCTGATTTAACCTGGCAGTTCTTCCCCTGTAATGCTGTTTCCAGCCTGCTTTAGCATTGTTAGCTTCCTTTGAATCAAATCAAAGTGTATTTCAAGATCTCCGTGGGAGGGTTGCTCTTTGAGGGCAGACTGAGTTTGCATCAGGTCTGATATCTCCCTGTCCCACTAACTCTTGCTTGAAAAACATCATATTGGATGGTTTCCATGTCAGATCTGTTTCACGTGTCCTGTTATCCCACCAGGCTGGACAGGAGCTGTGCAGGGGGAATAATTATAAGTGATTAACGGCTTTGTGGTTGGCTTTGGCAAGCTGGATTAAAAAGGTACATGACACTGCTTGGAGGAAAAGTGTGTAAGAAACATAGGGTTATGATGGGAGTTGCATCAGCAGCTTTGTGTTCTCATCTTACTCATTTCCTTGGTGCAGGATCTTTGTGGTGCCTCGAGAGAAAACGTGAGAGGAGCAGCATATTTTCTGCACTCAGGGGTGCAGTGGGCTGGCTTGGTGAGCTCTGCACAACTGCAAGCAGTAGTGAAAAGGTAGYATTAAGCTGTTGACCATCTAAAGCTATTTGCCTGGTTCAGGACCGTAAGTRCCAGGATGGATGGTTTGGCAGAGCTTTGCCTCTGAATCAGTCAGTCCTGGCTAAGGTGCCAGTGCTTTGTAAAGTGTTCAAGAGAGGCAGCATTTTGCAGACTCCRAGGTGTGTCCCTCAAGACCAGGCATCACGTTGTGCAGCATGGAGGAAGGTGGCACTGATATCTCTTCAGGGTCTTGGTACATTTAACYATCCCAGCTAGGGTGGCTGATGCAATGTCATCTGGCTTGGGTCTCCGGAGGGCTCTGATGGGAGCCCTGTTCCCAGAGCAGCACGCAAGGCAATGGTTAGTTTGTCTGGAAGGGTGCCTAGAGTCTGCTGAAGATGCTGTTCTATATGACATAGGCTGTTGCCATGAACTGTGGGGCTACGGAGGAGGTTGTTCTGCATAAGGCATCAGGTGCATCTCTGTTCATAGCTGATGTAGGTCTGAACTGGAGTCACAGCTGCGTTTCCAGCCSTACCGTCTTTGCTGCTGGAGGAAGAGGCTCAGGGTAGGAGATACCTATCAGATGTGTTGGTAAATGATGCAGCTGAAAAAGCAGTGACCAGAGGCTGAAGCTGTCCCTGGTGTGCAGTAAACCTCTCTGGCTGGAGAGGCTGCAATAATCATGTACAGAAAATAAGCAGGCCTGGGCTATGAAACAATATGTAGCTTTAACACTCCTTGCATCTGTTACGAGGTCCCCTAGCCCKAGGCAGAGCCACGCTGGAGTATATTGCAGTAGCTCTTCTGGAGATCTGCTTCTGAACATATGGGCCCAGTTCAGTTTCTGATGTTTAATACTGCATCATCCTGCAGCCTTCRTCCTCCACCACCTTCTCTCTGTCTCAGAACTTGGAAAGGCCACCTTTCCAAAAATTTCAGATGTGGAATAAGTTGACTGTGTGGCAAAAGGCAGTCTAACTTATGTTTTATTGACCCTCATGCAAATTGGAGGAGCTCTTGTGAAGTCTGTCAACGTAGGTCAGCTGCAGAGCACCGAGCGTGGGCACCTGAAGGACTGAGCGGGCGTGAATTTCTGCGTTCTCTGGAAGTGCCTGGCTGGGCTATGTGTCACCAGATCCAAATGGTTTGGAGTGCCTTTTATTTTTAAATAAAGAAATTGTTGCAGTCTGTGCAAGCAGCCGTGAGGGAGAGGATGTGGCTGAGCTGAATTCATCTTTAGGAGTTAGATGGGACCTCTGTGCAGTGGTGGTGTAGGCGACACAAGAGGGCACGCGGTGGGATCAGTCTCTCTGCTTGTGACTTACCCCTCTTATTCCACCAGGTAAACACTTACGTAATGAGCCATTTATTCTTTTTGTGTCTAGACAACCTTAATGGCTCTTCGATATTGCTTCCTTCCCCATTTACAATGTGCTGATGCCCACAATGCTCCTAAGAGGAAGGGAAATTATTCATGTTTTAGAGGCACAAAGAAAACCAAGGACTTGCGTGAGCTCACACGAAAAATCTGAGGCCAAGCAAGGAGCTAAACCCAGGTTTTCGAAGGGCGCATTTGCTGGGAGTGCGTGGGGAATGGGAGATGCTGTTGCATCTTCATGGTGGTGCTGGGCTCCTTTTCCCTGAGATGCTGCTGCAGTAGTGCAGCCCTTCCCCTCTTCCCAGTTTGTGCCAGCTGGGAGCTTGTGCCCTGGTTCCCTGGCCCTGGGTGTGTGGGCACATGCTGGGCTGCTGCTGTGTCCATACCTGCGTCCATACCTGGTCCTAGTTACGTGTTTCTTTATGGGGTGTGTTAGGGAGAACAGAAAGGGTGGGAAAAACGTATAGCTTGTGTCAGCAGGACGTGGATTGTTAAGAACAGAAGAAATCCCCCAAGCCTGGCAGGAGGCCAGAAGAGCTGCCCACGTTGTTCTGCTGGAGCGCCTGGAGAGACCAGACTCACTGTGAAGGGCTCGTAAAGCTTTAGATCTGCTGGATGTGTGCATGGACTATTTATCTTTGAAACCCTTTTTCTCTAAGTGCTTTTCATCTAAAGCTAAAATCAACTTGACTTTAATTTTAAGACGGTTTCGTAACCGCTGGAYGTCTCCAGGTGCAGTCCGTGGAGGGGGAGCTGCAGTTCTGAAKGCAGCTGGGTCAGGGGCACCGTGCTCCCGCCTGCCTCAGCCCGCGGCGTGCGTCTTTGTGCATCCCGGGGAAGAGCTCTGCACTTCCCTTCCTTCGCCAAATAGTGCTGAGATATGAAGAATTTCCCATCTTGTGTGAGTGAAGTATGGTTTAGGGAGGGAAGTTGTTCTGCTTGACGTGGGATATGGCACAGGAAAGGAAGACTTGAAGAAAGATAACGGTACCCAACAGAGTGCACCATCTAAGCACCAAACTTTTACACTTGGCATTTTCCATCTTTAAAATACTTTGCACAAAGGTCCTTCTCCTAGGGATGCATCTGTCCTCTGGCCTTCAGAATTTTGACATTTAATGCTAAAATCTATAGTACAAAAGAGCCCAGAAGTACTGGAGTAGCTATTCTCAGGTCAGTTATTATTGCRTTTGCTTGGTCTGATGGCTGACCCACTGCAAATCCCTAGAGAATGAGTAACTTGATCCACAAACAGCTTGGCAGAGCAAGAGACAGTTTAATTTTTGTAGTGGTCAATGTGAAAGTGCTGGAGAAACARAACCATTAAAAATGTCAATTCTGGGAAGTCAGATGGTCCTATATTAACTCCAGCTGAGCAAAAGCAACAGTAATGAGGCTGTCAGTTTTACAGTCCATCAGCTGACTCTCTAACCAGCAATATTTAGACAAAAAGTAAAGCAGAAGATGATGTCATCTGTGCCTTTATAAAATAGAATTTGATCCTCCAAAGGCGGTTCTGATGGCCTGCAGCTCTGGAGAAGGAAGGTCTGAATACGCTTTGGGATCTCTTCTGGTGTCCTGTTCAAATGCTTTGTCTTCGGAAGTTGCCTGCATAGTGTGTGAGATGACTTTGACATTTGTCTACTCATTTCTTGATTTGTATGTAGGTGGTGTGTGGTAGATGAGCACTAACTGATCGGAGAGCATCAGAGGGGCAGGAAACTTGGGCTTTTTGGGAATGAATAAAAATACATAATTTTTCCCTGCTACCTCTTTTGTGATTGTTTATGCGTTGCAAGGAGAACTGCAGTTGGTTTAGATGGGTTCAAACCTAGTGAACAGTTTCTGGGTCCTTTAGTTATTCCTCATGGATGTAAAGTAGATGGTCTTTGTTGTACACCTCCATGGAGATCAAGGCCCTGTACTTCTGTGTYGGTGGTGGCTACTGTGACTGTGCTCTTACCCCACTTCTTAAGAGTATTTATTCTCCCAGTGTCTGTGAGAATCCTTATTTTACAAACCATGAGCCAAGACATAGCAACTTAGCTTGAACTGGTGTGGGAACTTTGTGGTAGAGCATGAAAATGTCCCCAAGCTCCCAAGCTATTTATTAATGCCATAGTGCTTGCCTATTGTCCACATCCCAAGATGAAGAACTCSTGCTATCCATAGTAAGGTAGCAGCAGGAGATCTAGGGCAATTTACTAAGCCTTTAATTTTGCTGCTTTGGAGCACGCAATAGTTTGCTTTGTGCATTCAAAATGTATGGAGTTGTTTGGAGGGACAATGGCATTTTCATGTTGAGGCATATAAGGTTGTGACGTTTTGAATATATGGCCCAAGTTGTCTAAGCAGAGGTTGTTATGGTGGACTTTGGTTCTTTACGATGTTGACTGAAACCACCAGTTGCTTATCCTAGGCCACCACTAATATGAGATAACAGCAGTAAACAGAGGAGAGATGGATTTGAACCATAAACCTTAACAGAGGAAACTCCATTGTTATGCTYAAAATCTTGTTTTATGGGCAAAGAGGAGGCACACCTCATATATTTATAAAAAGAAGAATTTATTGCTAATATAATTGAAATCTTAAGAGTCTAATCATTATTAGTCCAGTTCTAATTATTAAAAGAAAAGAAATAATAATGCAGTTAGGATTGTTACACACACACTTCTTAGTTTCTGTGCTTTATCCTGGCGTTATGCTTGCCCTTCCCTTGCTTCTGTGTATCCTAAGGTTGGTGGTTTCATTCAGGGGTTTGCGGTGAGTTTATTAGGGTGGGTCATCAACATCTGGAGTCCATTGCCAGGAGGAATACGATGTTCACGTTGATGGTTTCTTCTTTGTCACTTTAGGGTCCACTTGAAGTCATTTTTGTATGTTCGCTAGCATGCTTTTGCACCTTGCTCTTTCTTCATTGATCTACAGTTCCATATTACATCTGAATTTACTATATATGGTGGCTTTTATGTATGTTAGATACTATTTTTTGTTCTCTTGTTTACCCTAAACCCATTTTTGTCCAGGTCTGCATTTCTTTAACTGACCATTGGTGTGTTGTTTATATCCACCTGTTTTTGGCAACGGCAATACCGTATTACAGGGCTACGTGGTTATGCTGTAGCTTGTAAGAAGTCACCTGAATTGCCTGGTTCCACGGCATTCATTATAGGTTTCCATATACCCGTGGAAGTATTGTATACAGTGGAGTTTGGATCATCCCTGTAGATGGGAATTAAAGATTAAAAAAAAATAAAATGGCAGTTTAGAAAGAAGTTATGAAGTGTGAYGATGTAATTCTCAACATGTAGTTTCCAAGATATATACCATGTCTGCGTTTCATGTATTTTTGTGTGTAGGATCTTAGTTCTTACAATAATGGAAGATCATATAACTTTCTCACTTAGGTAATGACAAGGCACTTGCATAATAAACACACTTTTGGAATGTGATTTTTTTTTAAATRGATTAAAAATATTTGCAGCTCTTGAGTAGTTACTTACAGAGAAAACAGCTCTAGCTGTATTGCAGATCTGTGGTCGCAAATTGTACTGCATAAACCATATAACGGATGCCACTGGTTAATGATGGTAAGGCAGAGTAGCAGAGGCAGAGTAGTGGAAGATGATGAATATTTGAAATGTCATTTTTACTGGAAGCTCAGATTAATGCTTTTATGGGCAAAAATAACCAGCATTAGGCAGACAGAAGCTGAGACTCAAAAGTTAGTAGCATGTTCTTTAATTGCTGCCCAAAATGGATCTATTTTAAGTACTCTTACAGYTCGCGTTACTGGAACATCAGAGTGCCTTTTAATCTTTAATGCATTTATGTCCTTAATTACCCTGTAAAGGGTATCCGTGTTTTACAGGTGGTAAGCAAAAACACAGAGAGGCCAAGTGACCCCACCGGTTTCATGAGGGAGCCTTTAGCAACGCAGGGATTTGAACAAGGTGAATTAAATTAGTGCTTGGGCATTTCCTTTTTCTTCCTGGGGGAAGGATGTGCACACCTGCACTTCTCCCTGGAAAAGGT
Source organism: Oceanodroma leucorhoa (assembly GCA_030449065.1). NCBI lineage: Eukaryota > Metazoa > Chordata > Aves > Procellariiformes > Oceanodroma > Oceanodroma leucorhoa. Next base: position 5,909,712 of record JASVER010000057.1, on the reverse strand, counting down.
GCAAAGGATCGCCCAAAATGTCACCATCCCAACCAAAGGGACTGGGTCCGTAGAAATCCCAGGTGAGAGAGGCTGGCAGGAGCCAGGATCAGGAGCGGAGCCAGCAAATTTTTCTTCCCGACGTGTTCGAAGTGCAGCTGCCTGCAGCGATCCTGCCCCCTYTGTAGCTTTGCCCCGTACGTGTTTATGGGAGTTTTGTTGCACAAAGCGTTCGCCACATGAGGTCTGTGTTCCAGACGGCTGCAGACTGAAATGAGCAGTCTCAGAAATACAGATGATTATTTTTCCTGTCTTTCTGGGTGCTCCAAATAATTTGTACAGTTCCATATGTTCCTTGCTAGCTCCCCTTCCCTCTCCCAAGCAGTAATAAAGCTCCCATCATCAGTCTGTGCCTAAATCAAGTTTCTGTTCCTCGTGAGGGATGTGTACTCTGTTTGGAATGGCTTCTTTTTTAACTGTTTTAAGAGATTGTTCGTAGTTGTGTCTTAATCCTGGAGCAGAGTTATATTTAATCAGGTTTGCCTTGTCAAAGGAAATTTTGCATCCACATACCTGTAAACAATAACGATCCTCTCTGCCAGCTCGGTGTGACATACGCTGTTGTAACGACAGAGCAGCTCCGGGGAGGSAACAATTCACATCGGAGATGGCTTTTTCTTTTCATCAAGTTTTATCTCAAGGTGTTTTGGGGACTGTGTCTCTTTCCCCTCTTTAATATTGCTTCTTTCTTTGACCTGACTTGCTCCTACTTCTGCTCTGAAGCCAGCTGAGATAACGAGCCTTGCAGACGAGCCCTGCACACACTCCGCAGCGTGGTGCTCGGTGGCATGGTGAGAAGCAGCCCTATGCCTCGTGCTGGGACCTTGGACAATGGGACCTTCCAGAAGATGCAAAACTTGGACAAGTCTGAACCCTGTGGTCCTGACCTACCACCCTGCTCTTCCCTTTTTCCATCCAGCACAAGACTGCCGTGCCCTCAGGAACGAGGCCCCTGTGTTTTCAATGGGAAAAGCTGACAGTGTGTCTTTTCTGCTGTGAACCACGATGAGGAGTTTCCAGCCACGGAGCATGAACCACTAATGGGTTGGAGCCACGTCCTTCCTCTTAGAAGCACCTCAACTCTTGCCCTCAAAGCAGAAATCACAACCAAGAGAAGGGAATAGAGATGARTAAAAGAGAAGATTGGAGGGTGTTTTGGTGATTCCCAGCTCTGAAAGCAAGCAGCTATCAGAAATAGGTGAAATGAAGCTGTTGCTTGCGATAAAAAAAATGTTGTGTGCTTGCAATTTATCATAAGGAAGGGGAAGACAGCAGGGGCCTTTCTACACGGAAGCCTCCAGCAGGAAACTTGGGCTGATATTTTAGCCTGACATTTTTGGTGGAGTAAAACAGCAGCACTGTAACATCCTCAGACACATTACTTTGAAATAGCAGCCCTTGCACAAGGTTTATGCRTCTAGTTAAACCCGTGTCAGAGGAAGACTGGCTAAGCCCATTTGTTACCAGCCCTTAAGTGCTGCCTTCAGGAGCTGGGGGTGGATTTAGAGGCRTTTTGCTCGGGTTTGGCTCTACCTTCCCTCTCCCTGCCTGCAAAGAAGATGGGATCCCATCAGACAAGGTGTTAAACTGGAGTTACTGGCTATTGCTGGGGGGAGTGAAGAGGTCCTGTCCATCCATGACATTTCTGCCTCTTTTTCTTCAGTTTGGAGTGAGGCGGTGTGAAGCCACGGAGGAATCGTCTGCAGATATGAGAAGGTCCCAGCTGAGGGGACCGGGGGATGTTTTTAATGGATGGTGAGAGGCATGGATGAACCCAGGCCTGAGGGCTGCTGTCACTCCTGCATGCCCTAGTCCTCGCTACCCTGCCATGCAAAAATCTCCTGAAATACCCACAAGGAGGGAGCGATGGCTTCTGTGGTGGAAATGGCTGTGGTGGAARTGGCTGTGGTGGAAATGGCTGTCTCCTCAGCTTGGGACAGGGGAGCCTTGGGTGATGTTTGTGTGYGGAGAGCGTTAGGGAAGCTTTGCTGAAGGGAACTGAAGTCTGGGCCACCGGTCGCCTACAATTTGCCTGGCAGACCATAGCTGAGCAAATGCACCCGTCTCAGCTTGCTGGGGAGCACGGAAAGGCAGCCTGCAGCAGCACCAAGCTCCTGGGCTTTCCCAGCAYAGGAGGATTCCTTCTGACAGGCTTTCTGCCTGCACCTCCAGTTGCTCTCCTTGGCCCAAGAAAGCAAAGTTGGAAAACTCAAGCACACGGCTGAGTGTTTTTGACCTTCTCCAGCTCTACCCATCCGTTTGCTACAGCCTTTAGAGTTAGGATGTGTCTACCTTGGAGCACGGCTTGGCATTTGCTGCTCCAACTAATTTATCTTGTTTTTTCGCCTGGATTAAAGGATAGGGTCCATTAGCCTGCGCAGAGCTCCGTGCTGCRAAGGCTGGACTGCATCTGCTCACCAAGCACCATCTGGGTTTCTGCACAGCGTGGTGAGGCAGGCATCCTTCTAGACTGCCGGCTGCCTTGGCACTGTCTGTCTGTCCCCTTGTCTGTCAGTTCTACTGTAATATAAATCATAGTGTCTTCGCTGTCTTTTTAATCCGCAGTAATCCTTTTTTTCCTCATGTCTGCAATTTCAGTGTATGCGTGTATCGCATCTCAGTGTGCTTTGCCTCTTCTATCTTTCAGTTTATATGTGTCAGAAAACTTGGCTCCCTTTAGACAGAGGAGATGGTTTTCAAYCCTCTCTCCCTTTGGATTGTAGTAATCACTTAGCTTGATTGAAGAACACAGGCAGGGCAGTAGCTTTCCCTGGGTGAGAGTTATTAATTTTTCCTTTATGTGCTAGTCTGGGTGGCCTTTGCCTTGTAAGAAGAGACTTGTCCTTATGTTGGAGGGATCACATTTGTTTTCTAATAGCCATCTATACAACGGTGCAAAAGATCTGTCTGTTTTCATGGCATTTCAGCCCTCCAAAAAAAAAAATGGAGAGAAGGAATGCAAAGGTTCATCGGCCTTGAATTGCCTCTGTCCTTCTGGGGATTTGCGTCAGAGGCTGATCTTTTGGGTTAAAGTGTTGGCTCCRTTGCAGAGCCGATAAGAGAAAAATAGAGGAAAAGAGCTAATTGCGACAGGTAGCAGGGAGAGAGAGGGTAATTTATTGAGAAGATGGTTTTAAAATATTCTTTTCTAATGAGACTGTAGATACGTTTTCCCTCTGCTTGGGCAGTGCAAACCACAAATGACTGATGCTAAACCTACCTCCCCTCTGGTGTTTGCTCAAATTAAGACCACTTGAGGATCAAAGGAGATCTAGGTCCCTTCCTGGAAGGATGCTTTCTTGATACATATATAAATCCTGCCCTGCCTGAGAGTTAGGCACATGAATTGGAAATAAGTAAATTGCTTAGATTTTGACTGACAATAAAATAATTACCTCAAACCTCAAGCAATTGTTGTTTTGCAAGAATGCTGGGTATCAGCATTAATCGCAGAGAGGGGTCGATATGGTGAGAATTACTAGAGGCTTTTGCTTTCTTTTTTTTTTTTTTGCCTTGTTTTTGAATAACTCTAATCACAGCCTCATCCAAGCCTGGGATATAATAAAGGGTTTCAGCAAAGCTGTTCCCCAATAGCCCATCATTTATTTTAATATACCRGCAACGCCATCTGCGCTTGAGGCTTTATTAATGTGAAGCGAGGCCAAGAGTTTCTCCAGTTTTATTCCTGTTCTAGGTTGCTTTCCCTGCATCCCCCRTTTCCTTCTGACCGCTCAGGCTGACTTTCTCACTCAGGCTTTTGCACAATCCGGTTTTGCAGTAGTGGATGCAGAGGCTTGTGCTTGTTTTTAGACAGGGGCTCRATGCAATTACGGGGGCTGAGCTCTGTCCTCCTGGCCACCCGTTCTGCAGCCACAATGTGTGTCCCCCCGTTTTGTTTAGCCGTGTCACGTGCTGCGCTCCTGTCGCTATCCCTGTAAGTTGGATGTGCTGTTGCATCCATTGTACCAGCTTATGGATGCCCATGCCGCGGCGATCYGGATGCTGCTCCGAGGTCCCCGTCAGGAACCCAGCCCTGGCACACRTGGCATCATGATGGTCCTTCTGCGCTTTTACTGCACGTGCAARCTGAGCTGGCATTTCTCTTTGCACGCTTGAGGACAGGTCTATCGCCAGTGGAGGATTTCAAAGACCCCTCATGGCCTCTCTCTCCCCATACCACCCTCTTGACCTGGCATGGGATTGCCACCCTTGTGTTGCCCTGATTTTGTTTCCTTTCAACACAGCTGTCCCAAAACCCAGACTTAAGCATGTCCTTTGGTTCAGGATTGAGGAGAGATCTCGGCGTCTGCCCTTCCAGTCCAGGCAGAAGCCATTTCTTCCTGTGAGTAAGCCTTGGGGGRCGGTTGCTTTGCCCTGCTCAGTTCTGGCTTTCCTTGCAACTGTCCATAAGCAAGTTTTGGAAAAATAAGACAGGATTTGAGTATAATCCTATTTGTAAGGTAGATGAGTATAAATATCCTGTCAGGAAAATACCTTCCTCTTGGGTTTTGTTGTTTTCTGCATCTGTAAGAACTGGTTAAATACAGTCTTTTTCTATTTTTTGGTTTCTATTTTGTAGGGAGTGTTGGGTAGAGGGTTGAGTATAGTATTAGACTGAACGAATAGCCTCGATGAAGCAATGCTTTCTGGTTATGTGTTCTCCTGTAGCCACATCATGTTCCTGTGAGTGCTGTTTATGAAGGCTAGATTTTATTAGGTGCAAATAGCATGCTATTGATTTAGAAGATGGTTTGGGGTTTAGTGGACAAGGATATAGTCTTCCAATAGACATCTACTGCCTGTAACTGTGTACAGCTGTCTAATATCTAGGCTGGAGATGGGTTTCATTGCTAGACAAAATGCAGCTGCATACTTCTGTACCCTTCGCTGTCTTTATTGTAGCCAGCAAATGTGTTCCTGATTGCAGCCTTCCTTGGAGACTCGTGTGGTCTGGTGCCTCAGGCTTATGTCAAGTTACGGGGCATCAGCTGAAGCACGGTAGCTGCTTGTGCATGTGGGCTTAGTCTGCAGTGACCTCAAGGTGACATGCCATCACTTGGCCACAGAGAGACGAGCTGAGCGAGGTCAAAGCACCTTACGTTTCCTGTCGGTTGGGAATGTGCCCGTGGCTGGTCTATGTGGCTCAGGTATTTTGCGACGACCTCTTACGTCACAGTTTGCAGTGACTCCTGTTCAGCCACACATTGCATGCTCCGGTACAGTTGCAGCATGGAGCAGGAGGGGCAGAGGGTTAATTTAACTGCTACTAGACAGAGGCAAGCCAGGAGCATTTTTTGCARTGGTGCATATCTTAATGGAGCAGATAAAGTCAGAATCCCAGCTAGCAAAACTGAGCATTGTTCTGGTGAGTGCTCCGGTGGAGGCTCTTGTCCCACAGCCTTGGAGCTGCTGTGGCTGTGAAGACCCTTCTCCGGGACTGTGTACACCATCTTGCTTCATGCTTAGCAGGGCTGTGTCACTGGCCCCTTGTGTTTGACCTCAAACTTTGCATCCTGACAAGCTCAGAGCAAAAGCCACAGTGGTTAAATTTGGCCCAGGTTTAACGTCTCAAACCGTGGTAGATCACCTCTGTGCAAGAGGAGATGCTGGCCTGGCTGCAGGTGGGCTCTGACAGCACCGAGCATACAGAAATGCCTTCAGTGGCAGAGTGGGGTTTGGGATGCATCTGCATGGCTCCTTCCCAGGGCACTGCAGGGGATCCTGTCCCCGGGGATGTATCCCGGAGCCGTCACTGCAGCCGGTGGGAGCTCCTGGGACAGTGCATGAACATGGACTGGCAGAGGCGCTGTGACGACATCCCTCCAAACCAGAGCTGGCATCCCCAAATCTGAGTCATCGGCTGTAGGGAAACCGCGCTTCAACGGTACTAATTGACAGCAGCAATGATTAGTTATTAAGGTTTGATTAGTCACTACTGTGTGGGCTCTGAAGATGAATATGAGGGTTTAAAAAACAGTGGGACTCTTAATTCTTAATATATTCTGAATCTGCTTCAAGTTCCTGCCAACAGTGACACTGGATATGTTACACAGCGTGGGCGGGCAGGAGAGTCCCCTTGCCCTCACCCTGCTGGGGTGAGCCGGGAGAGGTCTGCAGCTTTACCAGACTTTACTAACAGGGTTCCCAGGTGAGTATTGGACCCATCCTACCCTGTCCCAGGCCCCAGGTAGTGATGTAGAGGTTTCCTCTACAGTCACCCTGAGCTTGGGGTGGGTGAGCGTTAACACCCGGAGTGAATATCCCTGCTGTGTCATGGAAGAAAATAGGACTTATTTATGCCTGGGTGAGTAGGGAAGTGTAGATAATGTTTCTGAAAGAGATCCTGGAGAAAATCCTAGGAACAGTCAAGTTCCAGGGGGAAATTCAGGCTGAAAGTTATTTTTATTGTTAGTCCTGTCACCATAACAGAGTGAGTTTGGATGGTGATCTGGGGAGTCTGTTGGCAAAGAGTAGAAATTAAAGCAAATCCTCTGCTCCAAATCCTTCTGAGAGGAAGGGGAGAATGATACATTAGGAACAGTGATCTGGTGGGATGTGGGGGAACAGAGGAACAGAGGGAAAAATAACAACCATCATTTTGACCCTTAAATACTCAGTGCCATTCTGCCCATCTGGAAAAGGATACARCAGAGCTGGGAAAGATATGTGGAAGAAGAAGGATAACCAAAGAATAACCAAAAGGATAAAATAACAAGAATAACCGGAGGATAAATGGGATTCTGTGCAAGGAATGACTACACAGACCTTCACCGAGGCGGGTAAAATCAGAAGGGGTGTTGAGCAGGGGAACAGCGAGTGACTGTGCCCTGATGCCAGACCTGGGGAGCATCATGTGAAACAGGCAGGAGGGGGCAGGTTCATACCAAATTACGGGAGACGTCGCTCGGCGCATTGCTAACCGTGGAAGAACGCCCATCCACAGGACGCTGAGGATGCCCACAATTTGCGCATTTGCTTTTCCATTTGGGTAGGCAATTTCACAGAGGAAGAATCCCTCCCAGACTTTCAAATGCAGAAACCCTGCATCTGGCTCCGTGGGTCTCTGAGCCACAGAGCAGCGGGTGCCCGGAGGGTGTGTAAGGGGAGCGTCGTGTGATCATAAGCTTTTCCTAGAGGGATGCTGTTGGCCACTGTCAGCCTTACTAAGCCAGCCAGACCTTTGGTCTGACCTAGACTGGCTGAAGCAGAGCCTGGTCTTCTCATCTGTTTAATTACTGGCAGTGCTGCTTTTTTCTTAGGTGTCCTTGAGCAAATCACTTACCCATCCTCTGCCTGAGTCCTGGTGTTCATGGACGGGACAATATCGATGCTTTTGTGGTGGTTTATTGGTTTAGGTTCTTTTGGGCAGATACTGTCCCTCTTTACATGTTAGTAGAGCATTTATCACATGAGTGTGTCGTCTCAGATGGGCTTTCAGCTGTTGCAGTAATGGAAATAATTAACAAGAAATTCCTTCTCTTCCTCCCTGTATTATATTTTGCTCATAAACAAAATGTTGACAGTTGCTGAGACAAAAATATCTATTGAAGCCTGCTAAAGAGGAAAGCTGTGACCCCTGGATCAGCAGTAAATTGCCGCAGGCTGGAGAGTGAGGCAGGGAAGTATCAGCTGTGTGTTTGCCCTGCATTTAGACTTTTTTGTGAGCATCTACCTTCCGAGATGGGATGTGGGGCTAAGCTGATCCAGTACAGCCATTCTTACGTTCTCTTCCTTCAGCGCAAGCTTCCCCTCACAGCCCTTAACCACGTGCCAGGGACAGAAACCCCAGAAACCGTCTGGTTTTGTGCACGGGCAGGGAGATGTGACTCAGTAAGTCAAGGTATGTTCCAAGGTGCTTATCTGAGCAGTGTCTTTCAGGTTCACCAGGTTCCACATAAAACATTTTTATGCTGAAATCGGAGGTGTGACCCTGTTGATAATTTAGCTCAGGGACCAAAGACAAGCAGCTGAGTACAGACATCAGCGTAAGTCTATGCCATCCCCTTTCCTTGCTAAGGACTCTGCACATTTTCTTTTGCGGCCGGTCTGCCCTGCAGTTGTTGTCGCTGTTGGGCTGAGTTAATTTCCCGCTTGCAGCACAGGCAGGATCTTATCTCAAGTCCTCAATGCAGAAAAGCTGGTGCAATAGCATAGGAAGTAATGGCATTTTCAGCAAGGCACCAGATAGGTTTGCTCTGCTCTGTTTCGCAGGGTCTTCTTTGCTATTCACAGATACTGGAATGGAAATTTTCTTGTATGCAGAAATTGGCTGTGGATTCCCAAAGCTGGGTTATGGGTCCAACAGCTCATATGGAAATGCATGGCTTATTGCTCGTTTGGTTTTGGTAGATCTGTTTGTTATCTCCTAGAAATGGACTTTGAAAATGAAACTTAAGCTCTTTTATCCCTTTGAGTTCACGTAAATGTGGACAAATAGCATTTCTCAGTCAAGGGACAGATTTATAAATCAGAATATAAATCAGGATGTTGTGATGAACTGGTTTGAGTTAACAGTTCATCTGGTTTATTGATCAAACTCTTAACTAGGCTTGATCAGTTATTGCCTAAATCTGTCAACCGATTCACAGCAGTATAGGATAAGGCCAGTAATTTGTCTTTCATGTTTAGGACTAAATTTTGGAAGTACTCTACAGTTTCACTGCTTTCTGTACCTACAAAGCAATGCAGATTTTAGGTGGCCCGTAGAAGTTTTGTTTGTGCTGTGGAAAAGGCAGCCTTTCCCCAGGGAATTCCCTGGGCAGAGTATTTGCAGTTATACACTGAAAAAAAATGCATCTTATTCAGGCACAGCGCTCACTTGACCAGTAGACTGATACTTTCGAAACAGCTAAAAGAAGCTTCTGGTTCCCCACCTTTTCTTGGCTTTGTGTATTTCTGAAATATGCTGTTGGATAACAATTTCCTTCTCAGGGAAGGCTATTAACATTGCATTTGAGATTAGAGCTTGCTCACTGGCTTGTTTGCAGGATTTTGCAAGACCTGTTGGAAGATAAGCGACCAGCCCCCTGCTTGAAGTCTGATGAAATGCCTGTGTCTTTCTCCAGGCTAATTACTTTTAGCATGTAACATGGAGATTTATCTGCACACCGGGAGATATAAAATCCTGGCAAAGGTCTCTAAATATTTCATCGTGCCTTCTCCTGCTGCGGCTTCTTGTCTTTTTTTGACCTTTGTTGCATCCCCTTACCTTGTGGGTGATGCTGTGTCCTACAAACTTTCCAGACTGGAGGTGAGAGTTGCCTGCGGTGAGTTTGGACAAAGATCTCCCATCTCCCCATTTGCTGGGGGTGCCAACGAGTCTCTGTGTGATGCTGTATGAAGCCTGATGCATCCCATCATCTGACAAGAACCTGAAGGTCTCGGGAGGAGTGGCTGCCCGCAGCTGGGCATGGGCCTTAAGCTCTGACCCTGTTGCATGTCTCACCTGGTGGGCATGAAGCAGCTGGTCAGTGTGGGGTGAATGACTCCTGCCTGGTGCGTGGGGCCACAGAGGAGGAGAGAGCCTGCCGCATTGATCTGCTGGCATGTAAGGGTCAAGTCATGGTGGGGAGGTGGTCATCAAGAAGAAATCAGGTTGTATATGGTTGGTAAGCCTTTACATGTTGTGGTGGGTTGACCCTGGGTGGACACCAGGTGCCCACCAAGCCTATCACTCCCCTCCTCAGCTGGACAGAGGAGAGAAAATAGAACGAAAGGCTGTGGGTCGAGATAAGGACAGGGAGATCACTCAGCAATTACCGTCACGGGCAAAACAGACTCGACTCGGGGAAATCAGTATAATTTATTGCCAATCAAATCAGAGTAGGGTAATGAGAAAATAAAAACTGAATCTTAAAACACCTTCCCCCCACCCCTCCCTTCTTCCCAAGCTCAATTTCACTCCCGATTTCTCTACCTCCTCCCCCACAGCAGCACAGGGGGTCAGGGAATGGGGGTTGCGGTCAGTTCATCACACGTTGTCTCTGCTGCTCCRTCCTCCTCACACTCTTCCTCTGCTCCCACGGGAGACAGTCCTCCATGAACTTCTCCAACGTGGCTCCTTCCCATGGGCTGCAGTTCTTCACAAACTGCTCCAGCGTGGGTCCCCCGCGGGGTCACAAGTCCTGCCAGCAAACCTGCTCCAATGTGGGCTCCTCTCTCTCTCCATGGGGCTACAGGTCCTGCCAGGAGCCTGCTCCAGCACGGGCTTCCCGCGGGGTCACAGCCTCCTTTGGGCGCATCCGCCTGCTCCGGCGTGGGGTCCTCCAGGGGCTGCAGGTGGATATCTGCTCCACCGAGGACCTCCACGGGCTGCAGGGGGACAGCCTGCCTCACCGTGGTCTTCACCAGGGGCTGCAGGGGAATCTCTGCTCCGGTGCCTGGAGCACCTCCTCCCCCTCCTTCTTCACTGACCTTGGCGTCTGCAGAGTTGTTTCTCTCTCATATTCTCACTCCTCTCTCCCGGCTGCTGTTGTGCAGGTTTTTTTTCCCCTTCTTAAATTTTTTTATCCCAGTGGCGCTGCCACCGTCGCTCATGGGCTCGGCCTTGGCCAGCGGCGGGTCCGTCTTGGAGCCGTCTGGCATTGGCTCTATCGGACATGGGGGAAGCTTCTGGACTCTTCTCACAGAAGCCACCCCTATAGCCCCCTTGCCACCAAAACCTTGCCACGGAAACCCAATACACATGTGAATTCATTTCTTCAGTATATCTAATCTCCTTTAAAACCACAGTGCAATCAGGCCACTACAAAAAAAAGCGTCGTCTGTTTATTCCTTCCTTGGGGCTTGTCAGTGCCTTCTTTATACGTCTGTCTCTGCAGAGTTGTCTTCCTAGAGGACCTAATACAACACTTGCCAAGTCAACAGAAAACTTTCTAGCTCATTTCGTGGGCTTTGGAAGCCAAGCAGTAGAGAGTGGCCATCAGCATTTAGATAATAAACATTTGCTGCTACTTTGAAAGCGGATTAACCTCTGAAGCTTTTTCCAGATAATTTTGTGAAGGTTCTCGCACGTCAAATCATTTCTTCATTATTTGAACAGATGATGGCAGCAAAACCAGGAGTTTATGCAGAGGCATTTATATTCCCAAACATCATCTTAGAGCCACCTCATATTACTATCCTAATCAGAGAGTGGTCTCTGACCAGTTCCAATCAGGGTAATGCCCTTTCAGTGTAAGTAAATTGTTACAGATTATTTTAATCTGCCTGGAGAAACACCAGATCCATTCATTTCTGAGCGGAAGGGTTGGGATGGAGAATGCCACAGCACCGGGTGTGGGTGCTTGGGGGCAGCAGCAAACCCCATGGAGACTGAAGTCATGCAGACATTAATCAAGCCTTCTCAGCTGAGCAGGAACAGTGCTCTGTGCCATATGTGAAATAAATGGAAAATGCAGATAACAGAYGATCTGAGGATAAATTAACCTTTTCACTTGCAGCAGCATGCAGAGCTGTCTGGGAGGTAATGATGATTTTACGAGGTTCAGTGGGTGGCAGCAAACTTCAACAAGATTTTGGGATATTCATTTGTCTGTAAAGGCTCACCCATAACTGTTAATAGGCGCTGCAGAAGAAAGAGAGGTTTTGCTTCTCTGCAGCCCCTGGAATAGCCACTCCACAACAATTAAAATTAATATATGAGGACCTAGGTTGAAGGTACAAGGCCAGAGGGATGTGGAGGTAGGGCTGGTGCTTGGTTTGGGGTTTACTCTCTCAAGCCAGGGCACCTCTCCAGGGTGTAGATGAAATCTGAGGGGGAACCAGGAGCTGTGGGGTCCAGGTGATGGCCAGGCACTCTACCACTTTGCTGTGCAGTGCTGAGTCCTGCCAGTACGGTTTTACACCATCAGCCCCGTGGAACCGGGTCTGCTTGTCAGGGGGTTGAATTTGACCTCACACAGGGCAAAAAAAGCCAGCTCCTACCGTGGCACAACACTGAAGTTGCCAGTCTAGCCAGTAACCAAAATTGCTCCTCTCCTTCAAAGCATTTCCCTTCAGAGACTTTTCCGTGTTAAAGTGTTTGAGATCAGCCATTTCCCCCTATGCAAGCTAAAAAGGGAGCTGCCTTCTCCACCTTTTGTCTACCAGATATATTTGTGGCTCCTTCATTTGGATAGCCCAGCATCGGATTGTCACGTTCTGCCTCCTAGGAGAGTTTTTGTCTGTCAAACTCTTTCTCCTCAGCTGGTACAGAGTCAGTGAAACCATTTTGGTTTGATTGCCATCAGGTGTTTGAGTCATTAGTACTGAGAAATACCCACTGGCTTTGAATGCTCATTGCCTCATGACCCATCTTTCAATAAGAAGCTTTGCTATTAACTGAATGGGAGGTGTCGTCTAGATAATTTTTGTTATGACAGTAGAATAGGGCTTTGGGTGAGATTGGCAGAAGAACTCAGCGCTGGTCTGAACCTCTTTGTGATGAAATGCAAATTCTTCTTCTCAGCTGAAACAGAATCATATCTGTGCTGAAGATACTTGCAGATTTTTGCCCCTGCTTTCTCCACTGGCTTTGGGTCTTCCTGCCTCCATTTGGCTGTAAATATATCCTGTCAGTGCTTTCAGGTTTGGATTCCCAGTCAATAGATGAAGATAACACTGCTTGCTTACATTAGAGAACTGTTGTGAATGCAGTTAATAAAGCTGCAAAGCTGAAAAGTAGTGGAAGAGCTAAATATCATTACTTAATGAGACCTCATTCACAGTAAATGATGTGAAAAATGATTTCTTGCAAAGAATAATAAATTGCCATGGCTTTTTAGCCTAATTGTAGATGCTTGATTCTAATTTGTTATTTGTCATTTCCATGTTAATGAAGAGTTTTAGATATAATTACCGCATTTATAGCAAACAACACATTATCATTTTCCAATGGTTGCAAAGCACCGGCTTCTTTAGAAATAGAAAAGCTGAATAATTATCCTCATTGTGCAGCTCCAGGGTAGGCTCTACAAATAATAGTGTCCAGCTCCCTCTGCAGAACAGGTCTTGTGCAAGATGCTTCTCAAAGGCAGCTGATCTCATTAACCCTCTTCTGTATTTGGGGAGCTGAGACTGAGATACATGAAGTAACTTCCCCAGGGCACTCGGCAGGGCTCCTGGTACCCGGAGCCCTTCTGGACAGCATCTTCTCTTCATCACTCTCACAAAGCAAAAGAGGGCCAGAGCCACCATTTTGGTTAGCACTTAAGTTTCCCGGTTTGTCCTAGTTATCATAGTCAGGGAGATGATCCCCAAGCCCCATTCATTGGCATATTGCAGAGATTTTGCTTGATCAAGGCTGGGTTTGGCTCCCATTGGTGGTGATGGGAGTTTCATGGGTTTCTAGGAGTATCTCACCTAAGGCCTGGAAAGTTCTGGAATGATAGGGAGCCCATAACAGCTGCTTTGGAACAAAGCAGTGTAATATTTGTGAGTTCCCCTGCCCACTGTGATTGTGGATTTCCATTACATTGATAGACGTGATAGTTCCTGATCCTGTGTTTTAGCTACATCCCTTCTTGTTGTCCTGCTCTGTCCAACGACAGGGGCAGCCCAGCCTGGGCTTCTCTCTGTGGGGTGGCAAAAGACAACTTTGAGAAGCTTTGCTGATTAGCAGTGGGAGGGAGAGGTCCTAGCACATTGACTTGAGGTGCTGGTAAACACGTCGCTTCTCTGTGATGGGCAGCTGTACCATACCATCCTCTTCCATCAGCAAGCTCCATCTCAGAGCTACTTTGAAGTTTGGCCAATGTTATGAGAGGAGCCTTGTTGCTCTGATAATGAGAAGCCTTTGACTTTCCGGTCTCAAGTGTCCGTGGTCCCTTTGTCCCTGGAGCAACATGGTTATTTGGTTTAACTACCTCATCTCCATAGCTCTTCTTTCCATCCTGGTGCTTGCACACTAGGATGTGCCTATAGAGTGCAAYGCTGCACCCGTTCAGCCTTTGCTATAGCTGAATGAACCAAGTGTCTTTTGCTTTTCCTTTTAAGACAGTTTCTGGGTTTGCATCCTACCACTGAAACAGTCTGAGCACGTCTGTTACAAATATCTCCTATACGTGGCTTTTCATAACCCGTTAGGGAAGGTCGATGCAACTCAGAGAAAGATGTTGGGACACGTGCAACAGGGAGGTGCTTTACAAATATCTTAAGGGTCTGGTGAGTAGTGTGGGCCAGAGGCACAGGCTAAGCTTTGGGGACAGACAGATGTTCCAGTGCCGAATACGAGACTATGATTCTCTGTGTTAGGATATACCACAAATTAGAGATTCACCTCCCTCCAACCCCTCAAAATGGGGCAAACTTTTTCTTTTTCACTCTTCTCCATACTCTGAGTTCCTCCCTTTTGTAGACCAGGCTCAGGACCCAGGAGATGTCATGTAATGTGTTTGAAGTGGAATAAATCAGTGGGCACCGCTTTCAATTATCCCAACCCAGGCTTGTTCACTGCACAAGGCAGCCTGTGAAATATGGCAGGAGTGACAAGGCGTGAGCGCTGCCAGAGCATTGACGCTAATCTGCGGACGGACATCAGCACGGTGGCTGCCGTAAGCGGCGATCCCTGCCTGCGCTGCCTGTGACAGCTCCAGCTACCCTGGTCTGGGGAGGCCGAGCACAGAGGCGGGAGCTGGAGGAGAGCACTGAAGTGCACTTCTGCCGGCATGCCATTGCTGGAATCCTCCAGCAGCTTCTGCAGCTAATGCTTAGAGCCACTTCAGCCTTTTCAGTCAAACGCGAGACGTCCTGGGCTGCTAGTTTCAAGCCGGCAAAATTGAAAGCATTGCCACTCATCTCACTGTGGTGAGAAAAACGCTGCCCCATGGTAGTAATGCCATTACTGAGGCTCAGGAACCCAAAATGGGATAGAGGACCTCGCTCCTGCCCGCATCCCAGCCCTGTCTGGTTGGTAGCTCTGAGTTAGTCCCATCTCCATGGCATCCATGGGTTTCCCTGTCTGTCTTGCAGACCTAGATACCCAAGGTAGGATTGAGCAAGGTGACATGCGTGTAGGGTGGGCACGATGCATGCAGCAGTTGGCACTGGCCAAATCTTAGGCTGGGTTGTTCTTTGTTAACACACGCAAGCTTCTGGAGGAAGAGGGCTGAGAACAGACTTCTGTACTATGAAAGGGTCCCTAACAGCTCAGCACGAGCTTCAGTGCGACTTTGTGACAGCAATAAAGAAGAAAGTGCTCTCTCTGTTGAGTTCCCACAGAAGTGTTCTCCTGTCACCCAGCTGTGAGTCTCCAGCTTCTTGTAATGAAATCATCAGGAGGGAATTGCCCACAGAGGTGAAGCATTGAAGCAGGAGGGACTTGGGTAACTTGAGCCTGGCTCAGCTGCTTCCTTTGGTATGAGATGGGAATAAATCACTGCCATTCAAATGATGCAGTGATTTCTGCTCAGTTTATATTGGTATAAGTGAGCTTATATTGGTATAAGTGCACATTTGCAGTGCCAGAACAATTGCAACTTGTCTCAGAAATGAGCTTAGAAAGATTGTATTTAGGGCTTTTCAGCTTTTCTGGGACCAGATCTTTCCTTACATCCACCTAGTGTTGGATGGGAACATCCTTAAGCGCCTCGGTTGACYGCCGAGAACTGTCCTATGGCCAGCCCAGCCTGGAGGAGAACAGGAAGAAGTCTTCTCCCTTTTTACTCTTCGGCCGTGTGGTAGTACCTGGGAGCCAGCTGAGAGAGGGACCTCAGCTTGGGGAAATAAGAGCAGCCTCTTCCCTCCCCTCACTGTGTCCCCGTAGCCCCCCGTGCTGTCACTTGACAGCCTTTTCTCCCCATTCCTCCTTACTGTGCTCACTCCACTGCTGGCCACAGCTCGTGCGGGCCTGAGAAACAGGAGGGAAGCGCAGATTCCTAAACCTCTAGCAATGCAGCACATCAGTGTTATGTTTTCAAGCACTCTATCAAAGGGCAACAATAAAAATATAGTGCAGAAGAAGCAAAGCTAGACACTGCCGTGTCTGAACCACCACCCCACAGCATGCCATTGCTTCACCGTTCCTGGACTCTTTGGCTGGTAGGATCAGCCAAACAGCTTGGAAGCTTACTGCTGAGGAGTGGGACGTGTACCTGCTGCTCGTTCAGAGCTTGTAGATCTTGGGGGAAAGCGGGTGATGGATCAAATCAGGATTTGCTATCACTTCACTACACATCCTTTATATTTAACTCCAGCCTTACAACGTGGATGACAAATGTGGTCCATCATAACTGACTGTCTTGAGCTGAGATTTGGATCAAGGTGCTGGGAAACAAAACTGCGTTAGTTGCAGTGGATGACCTGTACTGGATATGTGTGGGGGCTCACTGAATATGTGCATGCCCAGAGGGGCTGTCCATCCAGTGGCTGTCTGAGGTCTGGTGGGATGGACCAGCCAGCCGGCTGGCCGTGCATCTCCCCAAGCACAGCGTGGTGTGCCCAGGGTGGCTCCTCAGGAGTGTGGTGTCTGCAACTCTCCTCCAGCCCAAAGAAAGCATCTAAAGGGGAGGTGGTGATACGACGTGAAAGATTCAAGAACTTTTGGCCTGAATGAGGCTGCTAAAGTTGGCTCTAATGAAAGCTCAGCCAGCCTTTGGCATCCTCCCACGATACTGTCCTGTGCCTTGGCCTGTTGGAGCAGCGATGTGATTTCTGTTATGATGTGGTGGCACTTTATAAATGTATCTCGCTGCTGCCAAGCACTGACTCTCCAAGCAAGTCAGGCCTCTGCTGTCCCAGGAGTTGCCTTTTCCCTTGCACAATTTCCAAGGTCTGGAGTTATACATCAGAAGACAGAGGTTTCTGACCTGCAGAGGCTGCACAGCATCTGTTCTGACACCACACGACTGGCATGGGATGAGCCCACATTCACGTGAAGGCCATGTTGTGAAAAAAGACCAAAGAGCATAGCGTCCCATGGAGACAGCAGTCCCCAGTCAGAAAAGAGCTACAAGATGTCACAATGTCAAAAAAAAAAATGTGACTTGTAGTGCTGACCTTCATCCCATCCCAGGCACTCTGCTTCTCTGGCGTTCGGGCTGCTGCAGTGTTGGGCACAGCATACAATGAGACACAAAACCTTCACCTGGGAGGTGACCGTGACTCCAAAACCGCCTCAAAATGTTGCTTAACCTGAGCCCCTTCCCCTGGGAAATCATTTTAAGACAGCTGCCAGTCTGCGTGGGGCTTGGCAGCAGCGGGGAGCGGAGCAAGTTCCCACTGGAGGGGCTCCTATCTGCTGCGAATGGGTCCATCACCGTGGTTCCTGTGGCTGGATGATTGCCCACGGTCACTCTGATTCCTGTAGGCACCAAGCAGCCTGGTACGACGAGAATTACGTTTCTGATTTATATTTCGTTTTAGTCAGTGCTGTAGTAACACTTTCTGATGCATCAGATCCTGTCGCTTGTCTTCTAGTTTAGCCTGGTCTTACATGACTTCATGGGATGCACACAGAGGACTTCCCTCCCCCACTTTTATGCTATAAATTTAGGGTGGTGGTGTTCATTCAGAATGCWTTACAGCAAGCAGAAGGCATCATTCACGCTGCCTCGGCGTGATGCTGCGTGTCATTACCTCCCTGTCTGCCTCATTTCCAGGCATGAAGTATTTTTGTGCCATCGCTTTCCTGGAGCTCGGAGTCTAATCAGCAGTCTCCCGGTACCCGGCTCTCCTGCGACCTTCTCAGTGACCTGCCCTCTGAAGAGTGCCACAATTTCTGGAGTTTTTCTGKTTTTTGGGGGATAAAATCTGCCAGTGACAGAGGCCATTTGTAGACAGCAGGAATAAATCACTGGGAGGTGTAAGCACACTGGAAAGTCACTGCGCTACTAGTRAGATCCTACCATTTCCATGTCCTCTCCCCACTGGTTTGCTTTGCCCTTTGCTCATTCYGTTTCCCCTCTTCGTGATTTCCCTGGGCCCATCCCCATAGGTCTACTGTGAACATTACAGGTGGCTGGGAGAGTTTTTGGGAAGACCCATTTACTTCCTTCACCTGCCTAACRAATCTAGTACATTTTTCTTCCCTTCTTCCCCGGCTGGATAAGGATGCTTTGCTTCACAGATTTTCAGCCTTCACAGGTGTGAATTTTACCRTAAATGGAGATGGGTATTGACCATTTTGGGCTTAATATATACTGGGTTTGAGTCTTTGGTCAGGTTCATGTTGTCCTTCATGGACAGTTGGTAAGGCACCATGTGAATTAAATGAAACAGCATCTTTTCATGGACTCCTCATTAGCACTGAGTATGAAGTCCAGGCAGGCACAAGTTTATGAGTAGCAGTTGGGTATCACCTCCTCCCCGGAGCCGGGCTTCTCCTGTTAGCGTGCACAATTCTCCTTATGTTATTGAAGGTATCAATGGACACTAGAGGCGTATAATGTGGCAGCGTAGCTGGGCAGGGCACGTCGTCTGGTGGAAATGGTCCAACTCTGCTGAAGGTAGTGGAGTTTCACCATGTAGCGAAAGGCTGCATTTGGTCTGTTGTCCCACGTTTCATGTTCCTTCCTGGAGCAGGAGTAAGATCAGGTTCAATTTCTGTCACAAATACATGTTCAGAACAGCTTTCTGAGCAGCAGAGTTCTTCCCTCTTTGGTCCTGTATTTATTTGACAATTTGCTTCTCCCTGCAAACGTTCGTTAAAAACTTCTCTGCGTGTCCTGTCTTCAAGAACAGATAATACAGTCTGAGTGGATGCTACTGAGGGTAGGGAAAGGATTATGTATTTGTTTTTCCTTAGCACCCTAGATACTTTGAAACTTAAAATAATGGCTTCCTAAAGAGCATTTGTTTCTAAATAAGACCATTTTACTGTGATTAAATATATGTACTGTATTAGCTTCTAGAACATCACATCCAGATGGAGATGTTACAGTAGGGRCTATTAAAATATATAGGAAGAGGCTCTGACACAAGCAACTCACAAGAGAAACAGAAAAGACAGACTAAATATTATGTATTATACCCTTGATATTCCCATGGCAAGGATGGAAAATGGAATAACAGAGGCTAATTTACTTGCCTGTGGTTATACAAGAAGTCAATTGCAAGGCTATTGAACCAGCGTCAGGAACCTTAAGTTCCCATTTGGTGTTTCATCACAAGAGCATCGAATCACAGTGGGAATCGATGTCCAGTTCTTGACGCAAGAGGAATGTGGGATCAGACTTTTTTAGCAAATATATGCAAGTGCATTTTCCTTTTGCGACTAACACAGGACAGTGCTCAGTCTGCTCGTGTTCCTAAATATTTGCATGAAAATGAGTCTCTGAGATAATCAGATTTTATTTCTAGCATCTAATCGATGCTCAGGGCTTTGTGGTTTAATTACTAGAATAATTGTTTGCTGAAAACACAGTTCAATATCTATTTTTTCCTCTAAAGGTCAACTCCATCATTTTCATTTCCAACCATTTAGTACTTTATTGATCTTTATGTCATTTCGTGACGAGTGCTGCATCTTGCCAGACAGAATAAAGGCCAGAACTTGAAATAAGAAAAATACATCCTTTTTCTTAATTACAAAAAATGGAAAATAACCTATTTCAGCCTTGCTTGCTGCAGGCAAATCCTTCATACAGTGTCCACAGGAAAAATGATTCTGAAAATTACATTTGCTCTTTATGGAAGGAAAAAAGCAAACCAAGAATCTTTTCAGAACCTGATTAGTGTCAGACATAAACTGAAGTACAGAAAGAAATTTTGCAGTTTAGCTGCTGATCCTTTAAAGTAGATAAGGATGCGGGCTCTGTCGGGAGGACATGAAGGTCTGTGTGGCTTGCATTTAGAGAGGGCTGAAAGAGGGGGTTGAGTAGCCGCATGAAGAAATGCCCTCTCCTCTCTGTAGAGGGGGAAATCACGTGGCTTCAGCTGGAGATTTGGAAGGTATTTAGTCGAATAACAGCGCCCGTTGTTTTGCTGCCATCCTGCAGCAGAAATGWGATGCTGTTAGAGCAGAGGGATGCATGAGGCGCTCTCCATCTGCAGCCTCTCCGGCTTTTTCACTCCCTCCATCACAGCGACTTGACATTTAGCTTTAATTTGCAAAAATGTATCTGTCTTTCCCAAATTATGGGAAAGGGTGCGGGGTTACGGAGCAGAAAATAGGCTTGTTGAAAAATGGGCATTAAAAGGTAGCATGGGACCGATTTCCATTTCATGTTCTTTTTCTACAAATATACGGGGTCAAATCCTACAGTTGTAGCTCAGGCAAAACCACTGGTGATTTCAGGAGGACTTGGTGCCAGAAAGAGCTAAAAGATTGGCTTAATGTAAGTACAAAGATCCCCGAACCATTTCTGCAGCTTGGCTCTCGGCGGCGGTGGCATCAGATGGCCCAGCTTCCCAACCGCCGCAGAGCGGCTCCGCGCCGTTATTTATCGCGCTTTTTTTTCTCTAATCCCCAAGATGACTAAGGCAGATTGCAAACACAACACAGAGCCCGTTGACGGTAGGAAAAATTTATGTTCTAGGGCTGTGTCCTCAGCTGCTGTAAATTGGGAAACGGCCAACAAAGGATCTCAACATACCTTAAAGCTTTTTATAAAACCTGTCATTAAGGTTGAGATGCGCTCACTATGGAAGGGTAATGCTTCCCTCATAAGGCATTGCCCTGTAAATCTGCACATGCGTGTGGCTTGCCTGGCAATAACAGCCATGCCAATCTTTAAATTCGTTTGATGTTTCCTGTTATATTCTAGTTCTTCATAACTTTGCCAAATTTTAACTGTTTGGACCAACTTTTTCCATGCTGCTTGCCCTAGACTTATTGAGAAACTTTTAGCTTGAGGAGTTCACCTGTTCCAGTGGATGAAGAGAGGGGAAAAAAAGAAACCATCAATAATTTTTTTACTGGAAACCTCTGAGAAAAAAATATTGGGCAATTAGAAGTGGTATCCTGCTGAATATACAAAATGGAGTGTTTCTTTACTCATGAGTCTTGASTTTGCAGCTTTAATACCCTTTTTAAGATAGCTCTTGTGTGTCGTTTTTTTATGTACCACTATCCAACTAYTACTACATAAAAGCAGCAATTGAAGAGCCGTGTGTCCTATGAAAGAAAGCCTTCAAGTGCCTTTTCAGTGCTTTTCTCAGGGCACTAATATATCTATTTCAGAGTTTTTGCTAATCCCTGCGCTCTGAATTCTTGTACAATTTTGCCGTGCAGATGTTTTACTCTGCCACATAGCTGGGTACCTCTGCGGCTCCTCCATCCCCGAATCACGATGGGCTGGGATGGACTTGTGCAAGCGCCCTCATTGCTCGCTGCAATGACCAGGTGAGTGGTATTGACCCGGGCTCCCGTGACCCAAAGGACGGATTAAAAATCTCCAAAGAGYGACAAGATGAACCCAAAACTGCCATGAAAGCGCTACCCCACTTCGTGCATGCTGCTTCCCTTGGAGAGGGGCTGAAGAAGAAATGCAGTGTGAAGACCTTCTGGCAGGCTTGGAAGCCCTCGAGACCCAAATCAGGGTTTGCTGTCTGTCGTGTCTCAGCCAAGGGGACCCAGAGGTTAGAGTTTTGAATGGAGATTTTCACCRTTGACTGTAAGATGGTGTTTGCTTTTAGCCTCAGGGTATTAGATCTTGCAGTCATGGCAGATTTATGTTGTAGAGCAGCCATTGCATTTTAGGTCTTTTTAGGAGATTTTAGGGTATTTCTCTCTCTCTCCTTGGTTCAGTAAGACTAATGGTACGGAGGCTGGACTACAGAGGGCGGGACAGAAGATAATATCACAGTCAGAGCAGGAATCAGGCGGCTTCCGTGTGCAATAAATCACAATACGTGTCAGTAGTAGTATTGTGTGTGCTCCGTTCCAGGTCCTCTGGCTTCACCGCCTTTGTGCTTCCTCCTTCACCCTCACCCATCTTGTCTCTATGCTTTGCGCATCTCCCRAGTGAAACTTTCTGTTTGAAAACATCCAGGCAATGTAGTGCAGTAGCCTCCCCTCCAGGTGAAGCATCAGAGTTGCTCATATGTCTGTATCCAGCAGAAGAGAAGGGCTGCTTCAGAGGATAGATCAGASCTGGAGTGGGGTGGATGACATTGTGCAGGTGCCAGTCTCTCTCTCGGTGACTCTGGGAGTTGAAGGTTGACTTTTAATTTGGGCATCTCGGATAAGTGCCTGAAGTTTGATGGGCTACACCTTAAGTCTTGCAAACATTTTTCTCCCTTTCAGGTAGGCAGTGCTGACGTGCATCTTACAGAGGAGGAGGGCTAGCTACAAGTGGCAGAGCCGGTTAGCAGCTAAGGCATCCCAATTCAATTTTTAGGACTGCTTTATATTCCCAGTATGGGCACTGTGACTGTGTCAGGAATGAAAGCTGGTGGGTATGAACATTTTCAGCACACAAGAAAACCCATTAGCTAAAGCAGGGTGGATTCTCGCTGCTGGTAAGTCCGTGTCTTGCTCTAGGAGCTGTGCCAGGGCAGAGRGGTGGAGAACCTGGTCCAGCRTGGGCTCCGGCGGAGGCGTTGCCGTTTCCATAAGCAAGGTTTGCGTTTCCTCTCCCAGAGTGCCYGCAGCTTTTGGACACGGTGCGATCCGGTAAATGTTTAATCGTGCAACAAATTGTGACAGCCAATTCACAGCAACGTCCTGCTGATGCCTTTTACTCTTAGGATACCARGAGGTTTTCTACCTCGGCTTTGTTTTAACATCTTGCGCCTGTCTGGGATCATTTARGGAGAAACAAATAATTTGTCTATGCCAACAAGTGTTTTTAAGGCACCGCAGAAGAACTGAGTTTACAGAGAAATGCAAAGGCAGAAGCTCAGCAAGTGGCTACTCGGTGTGGGCAGATGAAAGTGGAAAACAGCTTAAAAAGTGCAGGGGAAAAGGAAAAGGAGAAACCTGACCTAATGCCATGGGGAAGGCAGCRTCAAAAGGATTGATAAGGTCAGGTAAGGAGTTAAGAAGCCCATTTTAGTTTCTGCTTTCTGGGTGAGCGTGGCAAGTTGTCCTCCCCATCTCCCTTTCTGTCTAAAGAGGTTTGGGTAGGTCGTGGCAGGCRGCAGTGTGCAGCCAGGCTTGGGTTGTAGCTGGGTGGACAGGGAGAAGGTTGTAGTCTGTACAGTTAATAAACCAGACAGTTGCATGGTAACTATTAAAGTTTACTTTGTTAATTCAAAATTCACCCAACCACAATTTTTTTCTGAAAAGTAAATGGTAATTGTCAGTTTGATGTTTGTTTGATTATCCGGCCRTTCAAGTCTTTTTGAGTTGGGCATGGGGGAAATGCATTCATCAAAATTCCCATCRAGTAGAAATAGTTTTTCTTCTGGAATTAAAAATACACTGCCTTCCAGCCAAATGCCATTTTCTGTATTATTTATTTGTGCTGGTAAGTAAATTGGCAATTGTGTTTTTTAATGAAAAGGAGCCGATGCAGCCTTGTGCCATTAACTTGTCAGAGCTGAGCAGGTGAAGCAYGAAGCACTTCTGCAAAATTGTTCTCACTAGCCTCATTTAAAAGAAAGTCTTACCTCCAAGAGAAAGGGTTGAATCTGTAATGTAAAAGGGCAGATTGCTTGGTGTAGATAGACTGATTTAAAGTAATGGATCTTTTCTTTATTTTTTACACTTTAACCAGCTCTCCTTTGCTGGAACAAGGAGTACAGCTTGGAAATTATGCATGTAAGTGAGGGAAGAGCAAATCTCTTGCTCTGATGTGTGTAACGGAGATTGAACAGGCGCTTTAGAGGACAGTATCGTCCCGTTGTCTCACTGCAGAGGCTTACACAGGTAGCTGCTCTGGCAGCAGGGTCTCTAGCAAAGTCTAACCATCAAGGACGAAGCTTATTCCTCCTGACTACCACCAGTTGTTAGCCCCAACCAGAAGCAACGCCAAACCGCAGCCATTTCATGACGGGGAGTGGGAGGAGCAGGGTAGAGGCCAGGCATGGAAGAGATGAATGAATTTGTCCTAGGGAAAAAGGCGATGGCAGAGCTGTGCTGAGCTGCATCGGCTGCAAGGTGCAGTTAACGTTTCATACCATGACCTACACAAAGCCTCCTCACTATGTATTTACAATTTCCACACTCTTGCAAATATGCCAAGCTGGCCTTTTCCTGCCCTACAACAACCGTAGCCGTGGGTGGGAYRAAGACCTTGTCCTGGCYGGAGGAAGGCAGAGCAAACCCRRCATCCACRGCAGGCATTGCCAGTGCTCAAAAAYTGCTGCTCTCTTTGTTCCTTGGCTCCATCCGTCTTTGYCTCCTGCATCTCGTCTGATGTACAGATCACTTGGGGTGGGGGCCTTGTCCTTAAACAGCTTCTCTGGTTCCTGAGATAGGGATGTCTCTGATTTCAGACAGATGTGAAAGCAATTAACAGTAGCTGTTAGATGAAAACCTTTTCATGCCCYGAGCATGTTGGGGTGACTGATATTTTCTGATTTCTCAGAATGAAGCTTGGTGYGGCGCTCTCAGCCTATTGCATTTAAAGAATTACAGATGTGATGGTCGGGTCAGGTTACCTGAGCTCCAGCTTAACCATAGAACCATCCTTCAGCCCTTTTCTCTGCCCTTTGGGGAGCGTATAGGGGCTTGGGTGCCACATTTTCACCACTGGTCTGGTGGTCGTCGTGGAGGATTGTTAAAAAAGAAGGTGCTGGACGTACCTTCATCAGTATCAAGATGAAGTTCTGGAATGAAGATGTAAATGCTGGATTTGAAAATACAGCGAGGTGCACAGGGCAGAGGGRTAATGTGCCGGTTTTGCCATGGAAAAACAGAATTGCTTTAGATGATGATTAAAAAAGGGAATATGATTAAAACAAACTGATAAGATGAAACTAAATTGACAAGATAAAGGAGCAGGGCATCCAAGAGGGGAAAGGGGAGACGGAACTGATGGCAGGAGGGCATGAATTATTGATTCAAATCTCCACCAGAAGGTAAAGTCTTTGCATTTTCTTATCTGGGAAGGGAGAGAATGAATAAGAAGTGAACAGAATTATTAAGCAGCTTTATCATTCCATTGGAGTGGATAATTAGGCAATTAGGATTACTAAAAGTTGGCAAAGCATGAAGCCCAGAGGACTTGTGCTCCTGATTTCAGAGGGGCTTGGTGAGGGAAGCGGGGAAAAGCCTTTGGCGAGAGATTTGATGGTGCGTTATGGTGCGGCTTAAAAGCAGAGCCTGGCTCTGGCACCCAGTACCCTGCAGCTTCCAGCACAAAAGGGAGTTCAAGAGACCTGACTAATAAAAAAGAACTGATTTGAGGATGGACAGTCCTCGGAACAGCAACAAGAAGTGAGATCATGAGTGAAAGCCACTGATAAGGGTTCAGGGAAGGAGAGCAC
>JASVER010000057.1:5718319-5883998 GCA_030449065.1 Oceanodroma leucorhoa | reverse complement strand
TAAATGTTTTGTGTGCTTTCTCCAGATCTTTGCCCTCAGTTAACATCCCTTCTCCTTTCAGGTGAGTTGTTTGYAGCGAGACTTTGCGGGGCTGTAAGCTGAGGGTGCTGTGAGATCCTYGAGCAGAACACCAAGAGGTCAGACTCTTCCCTAGGAGGAAAGTGTCAGACTGTGGTTTAGACTTGCAGTGAATATGATCTGTCATGCTACCTGAATTTCATTTTCTTTGGTCAGAAGTGACAAATACTGGATTTTCCTCTGATGTAAATCATGGAAACGCTTCATTGTCAGAGGATCTTTCCAGCTGAACTTGGAGGCAGCTTCCAAATCTCTTCCGCTTCGATTCTCCGTTGTAAATTATATCTGATCACCCCCTTTGTAAAGAGGAGCTCCGCAAAAAAACAAATGAGCAGCTTGGGTAAGCTGGCTGAATCTATTCTCGCAGGGGATGCAAAGCTGTAGGACAGAGTGGAAAGGAGAGGGATGGGAACACAAGAGCCGTCTCCCACTAGGTTTTGTTTGGATTTGTAGCATTGAAGAGTTCAGTGGTGAAAAGAGACGTTGGGCCATCCAGTGCCATACATCGCAGACCTTCAAATGTCACCTATTGCCCCTCTCCCGAGCCTTCAGCCTGCATCTGGCAAAACCCAAACTTCAGAAGGTTTTTGCTCATGGGGCTTTTTGACTGTCCTTGTGGACCAGGTTCCTCCATGGAAAGGCCAGGCAGGCACGGCAGGCTGCTGCCTACCTCTGCAAATTAGCCTAAAACTGCTTTAGTTGGCACCGTGGCTTCTTAATAGCTGGCTGCACATTTTCGAGGGGAAAGCTGGGTAAAAATGACTAAAAATAGCACGGTGCATCTGTAACTGTCTGAATTCATCCTGGGCTGCTCTGACGCCAATGCCAGATAACCGTGCTCCTTCTCYGTGCTCCTGACCTGCTTAATCTTAAGCTATATGTTATTCAAAATTAATTTGTAGAGATGCAGACATTATATAAATCACTGAGGAAATGTCAGATTCTGTATGTAATTTTCAGAAGTGCTCCACACTCATCTAACTCAGCTCCCCGTGAAACCAAGGGATCAAAATTAAGCCAAAGCAGAGAGTTTGGACTAGTCACCATCCTTAAAATGCCAGGGAAGAGGAGCCAGCACTGCGGACACTTGTTAGCAAYTTCACAGCAGAGACTGTTGCCATTTGTTCAGGACATTCAGTGATCAGGGAAGTTAAAAAAAAAGGGGATGATGAAAAATACATGGACTAGAGTATTTGCTGCTAATTGTTTGCTCAGCCTCATTGAAARGTGACCTAGTGTTCTCGGAGAGCGTTACATTTTTGTGAGAAGGTGCCATCCACAATGTTSCTCTTCCAAGACCACGTTCAGAATATTAATTACGGATAATGATGCTGAATTTGGGACCATTATTTTCCTCTAGCAGAGGTCAAAGGCTTTCACCCAGCCAGCCAGCTTGCGGCCGCGTTAGAGCGTCTCTCGGAGAGGCGCACAGTCTGGGAGAAATCACGTTGTGTTGTTTTTCTTGTGGCTTGGGTTGATTCACAGAGGTGTCTGACATGTGGTCTACATGGCTGAAAACAAGGTTGGGTTTAATAATAAGCAATTGTATAAATAGCAAATAAAGATTTGTACTGTAGTGTTTGGGGTCCCAACGGACAAGCTGCTGTCATTTTTTGTGGAGCAGAGGGGAACGAAGCCAGAATTTGTGTTCGTKGGAAGTAGGCAGTAGAATATTATTAGATCAGCCCCTACCTATGACTTGTCAGAAATACTCTGGAGTTAATTGCTGCTTTAGAGGCACCATTGTTGTTTGGCTGCAAGAAAGTGGGTCGACTATTGACAACATCACCAATCCCATGTAATTAAATGCAAAAGACATGTAGAAACAGGCTTTGGGCTTAGCTTGAGCTGGGGCCAACCGAGCATCACGGTGGCTTCAACCGGCTGTGTGCGTGCACCGTGTGTACGCCTGTAGCTGTCTGCATGTGCACGGAGGACATCAGTCCAAAGCTTCAAAAKGTGCACTGTGGTTTTGAAGCTGTGGCTGTTACTGTATGACTGTGAGTCACCATCACCGCTCCTCCTGGCAGCCTGGAATAAGACACGATAGCATCGTTAAACGTGAGCGTCGTGAGAAGGCTCTTCGGCAAGAATTTTGGGATTAATTCCTTTGGTTTGCAATATTTGTGGTTTTAAGCAGAATTTTCTGCATGTTTGGTCTCTCCCATGCCTGTCAGCAAGGCAATRGTGTAGGGGCTCTCCTTGAAAGTCTATGTTTACGCCCAGTGTTTTAGTGTTACGCCTGGAAACCCAGCTGTGAAACCTAGCCCAGGGGAACCATGCTGTTCCTTCCTCTCTGGTATTCCCCTGGGAGTGAAATACCAGAAATTCAAGGCATGCAGGCTTGGACTGGCATAGGATGATGGTGATGGCACCTTCATCAATTGAGTTTACTATGGCTTAGTCCATGCAGGTCAGGATTAATGGTGGGAAGAGTTGATAGAAGCAGACATCTTGTCCTCTTCTAGTGCTGTGGGTGTCTGAGTATGTCTCCTGGATAACTAATTTTTTTTCTTAGCTACCTGTCAGAGATAGGTGACTTTGCATGTACGCTCCTGTGCCCGTTTCACACTTTTTGCACCTCTAGGTAATTTGGGATCCTTCTGTTTGGAAAGTGTTCTATTACTAATAGTTAAAAAGGGAGTATTCAGATCACTTCAAACTTCTTAAAATGATGCAGTTTAGATCAGTGATGCTGACGTCTGGGCCGAGTCTTATTACTTCCTAGCTCCTGTGCTTCTCCGTGTTGTATCTAAGACATGAAAAGGCCATTTACTGATGGCCCTACTGCTGCACCCTCCCCACTCGCAGTGAGGCTCTCATTTCGGTAGGATGCTTACCCCGAGTGGTGTATGTACATGTGCCAACAGGCAGGCTCTAATACTGCTAATTCAAGCTTTGAAGGCAGCTTCTATAAGAAAGTAGGTTTGGAAATAGGGTCTTACTCCATAAACGGCGTGTTACATTTGGGATCTAATGCATCCTGGGAGAAATATCCCTCAGAAGGGCATTGGTGCATCCAAGAGTCCCCTTGTGCCTGTAGCATTGTCCTCTTGGAGAAATAGGGATCCTTGACCAGGGCTTAAAAACACAGTTGCAGAAGCCTGAAAAAACCCAACATTTAACTGTTTTCTTGCTTTCACCTATGAGAAGGAATTCGTTAAAACATTAGCGGATCTCTCAAAGGCTGAGCATTTTGTCTTCGGTGCAGTGCAGACAAATCCAGTCGCCTGTGGAGTTAATGAGTCGTGCACCCGCTGCTAAGTGCTTGCAGTTCTGTGAGATTAGCTGAATATTTCATCCCAAAGTACATACCATTAAAGACTCTTAATTCTTGGGTATCATATTTCATGGGACTTAATATATTAACTGTTAGGAAATGAAAGTCTCCGTGATGGCAGTATAAATTTACTTGGTTTAGTAATTTAGCACCTCCGGTGTTATCCCAGTCCTCAGATAATATCTGGTGACTTCCCAGAGCAGGCAGTGGCTGCTTCCGGAAAAGCAAGGGAATAAAAGTCAGGAAATAATACTTTTTTAGGCATCATTACGGGCTATGCCAAATAGAGAGAAGAATATCTACGTGGAGGAGGCCAGTGGAAGGGGATAGCCACGCTTTAAGGTTTTCATCCCACTGTGTGTATGAGAAGTGCTGGTTAAAAACCCACAACCTGAAATACTGTTTTTCATCTTCCTTTTTTAATCATCCTGAAGATGTGAACTGCACAGGCAAAAGCGAGCTTCTTGCCTGCCAACTCGCTTGAAGAGTTTCTCATGTTGATTTGCTGTATTTGCTCTTTTTCATGAATGAGAAGAGAGGAAATCTAATGAAAAGTGTTATCAGCTTGTCAAGTTAATTAGTGTCTATTTTAATACTATCATTATCATTTGTTACTAATTAATATAACATAAGTAACATGATTACAGCTTTTTTGTCTTATTTTTCAGTGAGAAGCTGGATGGAGAAGCTGAAAGATAAGGTAGGAGGCTCAGTGTTTCAATTACTTTAAAAGGAAAAACATTTTTACTTGCAGGAATAAATAAACTCTTGTTAGTGCAGTTCATTATCTCTACAAAGACAACTGAGAAAGGGCTTAAAATTTTCTCTGGGAGGCAAATGAACCGGATGCTGCTGTTGTATATAGTGGTGTAAATCCACAGTACGTGTCTGATGAGTAGTAACTAAGAGCAGGAGGGACAGGGGTATCTGATAGACTTATCTGCACTAGAAAATCACTTTCTCTTCAGACTACCCGAGTTACTTTTTTATATTGCCCTCTAACTTACCTCCACCCCTTTTCTCTAAACCCTGAGCTTGGTTCTAATCCAAGTCAAGAGGATCTGGTGATCCTCTCTGGTGAGAGGCTGCGTGCCACGCCACTGCCTCTGGCCGAGACCTTTCCTGCCTCCACATGCAAGAAAAGCTGCAAATTCCTGGAAGGAAAAAGAGCAGACACAAGAAGACTGAAAAGATAACAGACCCTGATCTTTTCTCCCTGGCGTTACAGGGTGGTGGTACGTGAAATCAAGAGTTGTGCCAGCCACAGGCAGTGATGGCTTTTTAGGCTCTGCTGCCCTAGGGCAAATATTAACATTTTGAAAAGGTTGTGAAACCTTCCAAATGTGTTGATGACGGCAAAGCCATGAAGCTAGAAATGAGGTGACAGTAGTGTTTTAAGACAAGAACATTTTGTGACTCAACAGAGCTTGGAAATTTCTTGAACAGGATCAGAGTTAGTATAGAAAAAACCTGCCATAAGGAATAATGACTCGATAGGAAACTCCAGCCCCTGAAAACACATCTCTAAGCTTGAGCAGATTGTCACCGAACAAGCCCAGCCTTCCCACGTGATCCCCACCAAATTTCAGCAGCACCTTACCATCGAGTCTGAACAGAGAGACGGGGTCTGGGTATCTGTTTTCCAGGACTGGGGAGTGGAAGCGTTAAGGTGGGCTCCTGCCCAGCCCTTGTTGAGTTGCTTTTCTACCTACAATAGGAAGGAGGCATGTCTAGTGTGATCTATGCTCATAGCAGAGCACCTTGGCCTGGGATTCAGCCAGAGCAAATGCTGAAAGGACAGAGAATGGTTTTTCCGACGAAGGTAAAAAGCAGACACCAAGACTGCTTGAGTGCCTGGAGTGAATGTAGCATGCAGGGGTCACCTGCTCGTGCCAGACCTACCCCAGCCGGCACAACACAAGCTCGGGGGCGTCGGGTGTCTTCTCACTGAAGCCGTAGCTTTCACTTCTTTCCTCTTGGCACCTTGTTGGCTGCCTCTGTCCTTCCCCATTGCAGAGC
Organism: Oceanodroma leucorhoa; assembly: GCA_030449065.1. NCBI lineage: Eukaryota > Metazoa > Chordata > Aves > Procellariiformes > Oceanodroma > Oceanodroma leucorhoa. Next base: position 5,878,621 of record JASVER010000057.1, on the reverse strand, counting down.
GGGACGTGCATGGTCCAGTCTCCAACAGAGTCGCTCTGTAGGGTCTGAACCTCTTGCAGGTCGATGTTGGACTGCATGGCAGTGCCCAGCACAAGCATTGGTGTAACTGGGGATCTGCTAGTGTCCACTTAAAAGAGAGACTCAGCCCTGAGCCACGTCCCTCCTTTGGGGAACGGCAGATGTGTGGAGGCAGATCTTGCACTTTGCTCACATTTTCCCTTAGAAAAGCCCAAGAAAAACCACTCCCCCACCCCCAACCAAATGCTGGTGAAGCAAATCACTCCCAAATAAACCTGCTCACCCCGTTTCCTCCTCTTCCTTGTTGAGTTTATCAGCACCAATCCTAACATGTGCCCCTCTCATTTGTTTTTGGCAGAGCCCTGTCCTCTCTATTTTACAATCCCTCCGTCCAAAGGAGTACCCTAGCACATGACGGCCCCATCCCTGAGAGATGTGTCCTCCTGTGTCCATCAGGGCTGCCCTGCTGGGAGAGGGAGGGGTGTGGGGGGCATGGGACCAGGAGCATGGGTCAGTGACATATTTATGTCCGGTCTCCTGCAAACACTGTGCAAATGTTGCATTTGGTATGCCGAATAATGGACATGAGGTTCCTCTGAAGTCCTCCGTTGCTGTTATCTCAAAGTCCAGCAGAGCCAGGAAGGTTATGGTTATGGATTGGGTGTATTAAAAGCATCCCTAGGATCTGTAAAGAAGCTGCATCTTCCCCATGGACAAGGGGTAAACAAGTGGCTTCAGAGCTGCCTGTGAAGTGGGGTAGCCTGTCAGGCAAGAAACCCTCGTGAGTTGGGCTGTGTGACACAGGGCTGGGAGAACAGGTCTGCTTCACACTGCAGGCTTTTGGGGTAGAAATCGTTGGTCCAGCTGTTGGGGGAAACCTGTAAAAGGGGATGGGCTGGCCAGGCGTGATAAAGGATCACGGACGGGCTAGAGAGTTCACCGTGTTAAAACCGGTGATTTCTGATATGGAAACTCAGCTGGGCAGCAGCTAAAAAGCCATTTCCAGTCTCCCCTCGCCGCCCACGCCAGCAGCAAAGTTCCAGAAATAGAAAAACCCACGCTGCACTAATTAGGTCACCCAATTAAGGCACCTTAATTGCCTCGCAGAGATACAGTCTCTTAGCTGTATTCTCACTAACCTCCTTTTTTGGGAACGGGGGTGCAGGCACGCAGCCCCTCTCCAAGCGCATGTGCTGAGGTTTTCTGCGAGGGCATTCAGGGAACCTGCAAGATGCAGCTGAAGGTCCCTCAAGCCTTGGGATCCAGGCACAAAGTTGTTACTATTTAAAGCACCGAGCAGGATCTGGAGGGGTTTGGGAGAGCAAACCAGCCCTTGTTAGCATTGTATCTGCCCTAGATGAAAGCAGTTATTTTCATTCTTCAGATAAGCGTATGAAGCCGGGGCAGCACACACTAAATAGCTTTTTTCCCACCCCCCACTCAGTGGATTATGGCAGAAAAGCAATTATGCTGTAAGCATGTGTTGTTGTGTTGCAGTCTGGGAATGCGGATGAAGACGAGTGGTTGTAAGCAATGGACCGAGGCTTGCTAAGAGCTGTCGGATAGTCCTCTGAATTGTGCATGTGTCCCTTGGCAGGTGTAAAATCTATTTTGGGGGGTGTAGATGGCGAAGGGTAAAGCTGTAGTGCCACAGCAGAGGACTGTTGCTACAGCGTGAACGAAGGCAGCGCTAATGAGGGAGGGAGCCAGGCTGTACATGCCTTCCGTACTCCATTGAGCCCCCAGCCTGAATGAGGTGAGGATGCTGAGGAGGATGCTGAAGCAATTTGGCACTTAAAACTTGGGTTCATTTTCATTTCAAGCAGTAAAATATAAAATAACAAGCACTTGGGAATATTTTCCAAAGGATTTTAAATGTTTAAATGTGTAATTCTATATTTTTAAATATGTAATTTGAAATTACCTGTGTTTAATATTTTTTTATTGGGCCATGCAAACATACGGATCATGGCTATTGAACTAGAGCTGATTTACATTTGCTGTGCTTCCCTTGAGACCAGCTGAAGGTGTGCGTGGCCTTCCTCTACGTCATTGTCCTGCTCACGCAAGTGATGCCTTCCCATGCAAAGCGAAAGGTTTTGGTTCAAAGGCTTGGAATACGAAGCCGAGGAGGCTCAGGCTGGGCTGGGCATGGAGAGGGCAAACTGCTTCTTCTTCCTGCAGAAGTGAACGCAGCCTGGCTTTGCATTTCAGCTCCTTCAGACACCCAGCTGCGGGTGTTGGGAGCAGCTCCCTGTGCTGAGATACGACATTAGTATCCCGGGGCACTTGCTTTCCCATGCCAACGTGTCTCTGGGACTCTGCTGGAGGAATATTTACCAGTTTGGCCACTGTAAGACACACTCCAGCCATCAGAGCTGGCCAGGAGGATGTTGGGTCCTTTTCCCATCCACCTCCCACGACGGAGGTCAGCGTCCCTGCTTCGCAGTGCAGCCGTTCTCCGAAAACAGCTCCTCGCCCGTTCTGCCCGCTCCCCGGCTGGTGCCCGCCATCTCGCCTGGTGCCTCTCGCACGCCGGCTCTCCCGCCGGCACCCTGCTCTCCTCCGCCTGCTCCCGCCGCCCCGAGGGCTGCGGTGCGGAGGGCTGTGGGCAGGGGTGCCAGGCACTCGTCACCGCACCGCTCGGCGCCACGCTGCCGGTCCGGATTTGTGCCGAAAAGCGTAACGGCAGCCCTCGGCTCTCCGGATTGAGCTCTGTTGACCATGGCCGGGCGTATACCTGTGCCTTGATTTATGCTGGCGGTACCTGGGGAGCTGGGAGCAGCGCTCAGCCTACTTTACACGGTGTGTAGTGAAGCTGTTTGGTGGTCACGGGTCTTTGTTGTGGCTCGAGATTGCCTGCCCTTGGCGGTTGAGGTTTTCCTTCACACGTGCACCCGTATTAACAGCCACTTCACCCCAGCACTTGCAACTCTGCACCAAAATTGCTTCCTCTCCTAAAGGCGAGCAAACACTGCCGTGTCTCAGCTATCACAAGGAAGTATCTGTTAGCAAAAGCTGGCGGTGAGCGAGCCGTGGTGGTTACCAGCTTGGTCCTGGAGTGAGGCTGGCTGGGGGCTTGCTTAGCGATCCTGGAAGCAGGGCTCATCCTGTGCAGATGGGTGACAGGGACTCAAATACAATAAACTTTGACAAAAGCAGCATAGGGATATATTGCAGTCCTAGGCTGGTGAAAAACAACTCTGAACGGATGGTCTTGTGAGCGCTGCTCTGCTTCTCTCTTTTCCGCCTAGGCAGGATACATGTCGGGGATGCTGGTTCCTGTGGGAGTCGGAATAGCCGGAGCCCTCTTTATCCTAGGAGCACTCTACAGCATTAAGATTATGAATCGCCGAAGGAGAAATGGCTCAAAGAGACATAAAAGGAAGGTATGGCAACTGCGAAGGAAAACCCCAACCCCACCCACTCTCCTGTTAACCATTTTGGCTGTAAAGCAAGCGCAGCCTGGTTATGGTGATGGCTTGGCTGGGTTGAAGTGCCTGAGACCTCTTAGTTAGAGTGTGGGGGGGATCTGAATGCTCTTCATTTCCTTTTTGCATGAGGAGCTCTTCAATGTTTCTTTTCTTCYCCTAGCAGAGGGAATTTAACAGCATGCAAGACCGAGTCATGCTCTTAGCTGACAGCTCTGAAGATGAATTTTGAATCGAACTGCAGTGCCCTTGTGATAGCCCGTGACTTTTAAGAGGAGGGAGGGGGAGAAAAAGAACAAGTGACTTTCTGCTGCATCGCTGCTCTCCGCCGCCCCGAGCCACCGAGCAGTGGTCGGTACCACGCCGGCGAAACGGCATGCTATGCTCTACGTGTACCGCGCAGTGATGTTTGTTTTGATACAGTAGTGAGATTTCACATTCGCACCCGGCGCCTCGTTCAGATCCACAGCGCGTCTTCTTACAGCTGGAGCTGATACATATGGATGATTATTTTCCTATTATCCTGGTGTACTGTTTTGGTCCTGGCTGGCAGTAATCTAATCATAACAATAGCTCTCACCTAACCTGGGAATGGAAATCTTTACTGTGAATGACTGCTGTCCAATTTGTTAATTTTAAATGTTACATTACCTGAGCTAGAGTTCATTAGTGCTAAGATTAGCTGCTCTGCTTAATTAATGAGTTATACACTTGAGCTGTATCCCTTGCCACCTGAGAAGTGCCCAAGTACAGTGTTGTTGATACAGTTTGAAGCACATTTCTGCACTCGGTTCCCCGACTCTCACCCCTTCTTTCTTCCTTCAGCTCTGCTCCACGCTTCTTGGAGACACACAGGAATGGCCTCGACGCTTGATTCACAGCAAAAATCGTAGTCCATTTTCAACCAGCACTGTCTGTTACAGCACAATAAATACCAGCGCTCACCTACCGACGGATAGTCTTGCATGGATCTCTTAGCTTTTGTTCAGTGTGCAAGTAGGTGAGAGAAGAGGCAGGTCAGGGGTTTCTTCAGCTCCTGCCTCCTGTTTGAAGGACACTAGTTATTGGTTCATCTGTTTGACAAGGCTGCATTCCCATAGGGATGAAAGCAGAGCATCTGTCTCCTTTACCCACTGGAAATTGCATTTTCAGCCCCTGAAAGCTGCACGAATGGCAGCACCTTTGGGGGATCTGGATGGGTCTYGTCTCCAGACCACCGAATGCAGAAAGGCACCAAAGATTGCGAAGTGCGTGACTGTTGGTGTTGAGGGATTTGTGGCTAATAGTTGGAAAGCAGCGGCAGCTACAGCCGGAGAGATGTCTGCTATGGGGAGGTGAAATGGTCACGCTGGGGAGCCCTTGGCCATGGGGGAAAAGGTGAAGCTGCAGGACAGGTGGCTGCAGAGGGTTGTGGAGGTGAAGCCCAAGGGTGGCACGGGGTGCGGGCGAGCTGCCATGCTGCCGGGGCTGCAGAGGGAGACAGCCAGTGTCTGAGATGTTACGGGAACCGAGCAGGGCAAACTAATGTTGCTTTGCACAGAAATGCTGTCAAAATATCTAGAAAAAGGGCTGCGTTACTTTATCTCTGCTTCTGGYTGTGAAATGACTTCAATCTGACATTTATGCAAAACATCCATGTTTCTGAGGTGGGAATCACTGTTCTGTGGGGAATCATCCTTCATACAAGGAACAGCAACTGTTGCCAGAGGAGACCTGATTAGACAAATAAGGCCAGACCACACATCTACTGAGATTAAATCCCACTGAGTCTTCAAAGAAGTGGGAGGAGAGTTTGAGGAGGGGCAGATGCAGGATTTCATTCCTTGTAAAGGTGAAAAGGCCTGTCAGATTGTGAAGGGTAGATGTAGATGGTGGTAAGCAAATGTCTCGTGGGCATGTGAATAGGTTTGCAAGGTAGGACATTCGGAAGACCTGCCTGAAGCTCAGTTCTCTCTTGAGAGGGCCTCCTCTGGACATTAAATCATCAGATGTTATGTTCAGCTCCGARCAAGCAGTGCTTTTCAGAGCCCAAGTACTTTCCTGTAGGCCTTACCCCCACATCTACTGAATCACCTGGAGAAGGACAGGTGGGACAACCTGTGTTCAAAATGCTGCTACTGCTGCTGGTCTTCCAGTCGAAGAGCTGTGCGTGGTCCCTCACACGTTCATCCTGCTGAGCGCTTGGGAAGCAGGTTGGGGGAGGCACAGAAAAACCCGGTCCATCAATGTGTTGGGGAGGCTTCGTACCCTAATCCCTCTCGGACAGGCTTTCCCAGCCAGGGCTCCACAGTGCTTGCATCTCTCCCTTTTCATTCCTGAAACTTTGACCAGGAGAATTTTGCCGTGCTAAAAGCAGCCCCACGTCTTTAACAGGCACTGGCTGGCAGCCCACTGTTAAGTCCCAGTGCCCCTACCCAAAACTAAAACCTCTTTCTTCCGTAACAAATTATCAGTCCAAGCTAAGAACTTTTCCTTCTGGACTGATCTCTCCCTATTTCCTTCTCGTTCCTAAGTCTCTTGGAGCTTGGAGGTAGTAGGGAGGTGTTAACAGTCCAGTTGAACGTTGTTGGCTGTCTTGCAGTTTTGGGAATTAGGAAATATTGTCCCTTGGGCTCTTTGATGATTTGTTCCTGGCAAGGCTTGATGAGGGTTGCAAGGTGGGATGACTTCTCCTCCATTCCAGTTTGCTTGAGATCACCTCCAGAAAGGCTTGTCTTTCAAGTACAGCGCCAGGCAGGCTGGGAACAAGACTACATAGGCAGCTGCAAGATGTTTGGGAAATGCTTTACCCTGGTCCAGCAAGGGAGGCATGGAGAATAAGCAGTGTCAAAGGGCATTGGTTCACTGCAAGAGGGAGTCTGTCTTGGAGCAGAAAGGACGGTAGCTGGGCTGGCTGAGTCCTTTGCATGCAACCGTAGCCTGAAAGAGAGACCCAAGATAACGCTGGAAAAGAGGAGCTGCCAGTGATACTGCGGAACAGAGCAGATGTACCGGCAAGACCCAAACAGCTGGGGATCAGCAGGGTTTTGTGCAATTACAGCCTGCGAAGGACAGGTTCCTCTCGCTTTCCTGTTAATGGTACTGTGCCTGCGCAGCGTGGGATAACGGCCCAAGTTGCGTTAAGTAACCGGTAAGACGCAGACCTCCTGGCTGGTCGGGAGGAGGAGGGATGGCTRAGCGAGGCTGCTGGTCTGAGTGTAAGTACCTCAGCTCCGGCAGCGCAGGAAGAGCTTTATGGATTGGTTATCCATTTGATGGATTGGGAAGGCTGGTGGGGAGGTGCTGTGGCCTTCTGTTGTGCTAATAAATCCACGGTTTGGGAAACACTGACTTTCTACAGTGGCAATCAGTTTCACTGTCTCTCTTCTTCTCCCTCCCCAACATAATGAACTTAAGAAATTAAAGGCAACGCTGCCGGTCACAATGACGAAGGCGGTGTTTTAGTGCATCGGCTGGGTGCCCTGGTATCCTCAAGAACCAGCCTTCACTCAAGCGAGGACATGGAATGGGTGGCTGGAATGCTGGAAATCAGCGGTGCTGCAAGTGGGGCTGACAAATGGTTGCAAATATTGAAGCTGTTATACAGCAAGTATGGTGGGACAAACTGGGCAAGCAGGAGAGTTGTAGCCAAAAGGGAGGTGCAGCTGCTTGCACAGTTCAGTGTTGGCTCTCTGGTCTGTGCTGGAGCCAGACTTATGGGCTGGAAGGGCTGCCCAAAAATTTTGCTTGTGGTCCATCTTCACTCCCAGGCCTGTCTCTGGCTCTGAACACCATCAACCAAGGTGCCTTGGTTGGGAGCTGCTTGTTGGCAGAAGACTACTGTTGGCCAACTTTCTGAGCCGCTCCGCAGTGCAGAGAGATCCCAACCGATGTCCGTTTGAAGTGGAGGTGTTTGTTGAATAGTTGTTTTTGGTCAGGCACCTGCCCCAGAGCCTGGAGGCTCCCCATGTCTTCAGCTTAGCTATTCTTAACGTGGAGGCAAGACGGACAGTCAAAGCCAACCTTGGGTTCCAGTGAAGCTTGGGAGCACATACAGCGTTTTCTGCAGTGCCTCTGACATCAGTGTAATTTCTGGAGGTCCTTAAAGCACAAGCATCATTCAGCTCTTTCCCTTCTCATCCAAGGCCAGTAGACTTTGGATTGGGTTCTTAAAAATATTCTCTAAACAACTCCTGGAGTTTGATTCATTTGTTTGAAATTATCAGATGGCAGGCAGGGAGGGGAGGAGGGTTTCAGGTGGGAGCTGAAGCCTCCAGTCTCTTAACGCTCTACTGATTTAATCTATACCTCTGCATTGCCAAACAAGCAGATTCTTTTGAAAGAGACAGGGCAAGAAAAGCAGCCGAGAAGTGCCCTCCTCGTCCTCCGTGCCAGGTGAACCGTGAGCCCCTGAATGTAGAGGTGGGTCGTGACACTGCTAACGCAGCCTTGGCCCCGTGCAAAGGCACAGCTGCGACGGCGACTTTGCCGCAGCAATAATAATCTCTCAACTCGACACAAGGCGAGTCGCTCGCCTCTGTTTTGGGTTTTCCTGATAGCACAAGCCAGAATTTATCGTAGGCATCACTTAACCCCTTCGGCATCTACAGCCCCATTTCAACGAGAGGGACCAGCCTGCCCGATGTGCAGCTCTTGCCCTGATGAAATGCACCTGCGCTCTACARCTGCTGGTTTTTTAAGGTGTCTCCTGTGCCAGATGTTCACCCTAGGTGAGGTTTCTCTGGACTGCACTGCTTCCATAGAGTGATATTAGCAGTCCTTGTGCTTTCTTGTGGTTTTCTATTTCGGACAAGAACAACTCCTCATACTGTAACTATGGAATGTAGCACTTTGTTAAATTAAAACATTGGGAAATAAAAGCTGTCCATTACATCTGACTTTAAGCGCCTCGTCTCCCTGATCTGTGGTTCATGGCATTCACTGTGTCTCAGGCAAAGCTGCGAAGTGATTGCTTGGAAGACTCAAGTGTTGCATTTCTTTCTCCGCGCTGCGTGTTCGGTGCAAGGACTCGTGCTGGGCTTGCAGGGGTGGTACASGCCATGGGGAGCCTCAGCCTGGGACTTTTTGGGTAGGATTTTCCTGGACGTAAGTGTCGGCCATAGGCAGTGATGAATAACACCCCAAATTCCTCCAGCTGGGTTTCCAGTAGCTGTAATGAGCCCCAACACTGACATGTTTACACCGTTGATCTTTACATATAGCCAGGCGTCTCTTTGTGCATATCAGGACGTCTGTCCTTTCCGTTTTGCCCCGTGAGCAAGAGTCTGTGCACAAATCTGTCAAGACCCCAGTAATRTGGTACTGGTGAGCCTTGAGTCTTGGATGTAGGTGCTGCAAATGTTTCATAAAAGAGCAGCCTTATTGCAGGTGAATATTATCTCACACACCTCGATGGACCTGCGATCCAAGCAGAAGAATCAGAAAGACTTGAGAGTGAGTAAGAGGTGTTCGGGCTGGGTTTRTAATTGCCTTCCCAGTCCTGTTTGCAGATGTCCTTGCATGCATTGTGTTATTGCATGCAAAYACATGGGCTGGGTACGTGTCCTTTTGCCGTATTGGGTATAGGTGGGGGTCACAGGGTGGGAACGTGAGCCAGCGGGGCACACGGYCAGCCCATGGCGGTGGCTGCCTGCCCCTCTCCAGGCATCCTATAGTAATAAGAGCCAGCAAGAACTATTTGTCCAAGTGTGTGTATTTTCTCTAATGCAAAATGACTTGTTCAAAACAAGAAATTCCCAGGGAAATAGCCATTTGGGGATTGCATGAACACATTCTTTGCTAATTGGTAGTTGCCAAAAACAATCTGTATATTCATGAAGCTGTTTGCTGCATTGCTGGCTTTTTCCAGTGAAAAAACAAAACCTGCTGAAAGAAGATAAACAATGACAGTGGTGTCATGTTTTAACCCCAGCCAGCAACTCAGCCCCACACAGCCGCTCACTCACTCACTCCCCCCCGGTGGGATGGGGGAGAGAATCGGGAGAGTAAAAGTGAGAAAACTTGTGTATTGAGATAAGAATGGTTTAATAGGTAAAGCAAAAGCCGCGCATCTTTTTTTAATTTAAAAATAGTTTAATAGGTAAAGCAAGCAAAGCAAAACAAGGAACTCATTCACTGCTTCCCATCGGCAGGCAGGTGTCCAGCCATCCCCAGGAMAKCAGGGCTCCATCACGCGTAACGGTKACTTGGGAAGACAAACGCCATCAYTCYGAACATCCCCCCCGCCCTCCTTCTCCCCYCAGCTTTATATGCTGAGCATGACCCCATATGGTGTGGGATATCCCTTTGGTCAGTTGGGGTCAGCTGYCCYGGCTGTGTCCCCTCCCAAATCCTTGTGCCCCCCCAGCCTCCTCCCTGGTGGRGTRGGGTGAGGAGCAGAAAAGGCCTTGGYYCTGTGTAAGCACAAATGTTTTTTTTTCCATCGGTTCCTTTCCTAAGGAAACGACCCTCTGTGATCACGCTGTCTGTCTGTGAGCCTCTGTCCGCCAGCCGGTCCCCTCCCAACGTCCCTGACTCTGCCAGCCAAGCCATGGGTTTGTGAAAACAGGGGAGAGGAGAGAGATCGTATTAAACCCCCCCACAAGAAAAGCATCTGTGGAGCCGTTCTGGGGCGGCAGAAAACCCGCGTAAGCAAAGAAGGTTATGTCGGAGGGGACGAGTTGGATGTCCCAGACGCCCGTCGGGGTTGCTGCCCTGTGTGGGTTCCCTGGGGCTGAGCAAAGCACGAGGTCACCCTGGCACAGGGCTCAGCCTAATTCAGTTACAAGCAGGCGATCGGCYGTGAGGCACCGATCCATGCGGAGCAGCGCAGACAGCCCAGCTTGGGGTTGTTTTCATTAATGTATTTTAGAAGGACAAACCAAAAGGCATTCCCTGCTTGCTCTGCTGGTGAAGCCACCCGTGGGTGGTCGTTGCTGCTGTGGTTGAGCCCACCAGGGTCTGCGCTTGGGTTGAGGGCCTGGGGCCAGGCACAAAAAGCTCCTTTACTTTGGGGCAAGTCCCATCCTCCACCCCTGCAACCCCCAGTGCATGTGGGGGTTATAAGCGCTTTAAGGTTGGACCTCAATGGGCAAAAATTTAGCGCACAAGGATGTTGACTCTCAGCTTGCTCGAGGCTTGCAGTGATGCACACAGTGGTTTTCCTCTTTTTTTCCCCAAGGGTGATGCTCTCCCAAGGGCTCAGGAGCCGGACAACCCCCGCCTGCAAGGAAAGGGTTTGGGTCTCAGCCAGCAGCAGGGAGTCAGCAGAGATGATGGTGGCATTTCCCAGTGGAAATGTTTCCACCAGTCAGTCCCTTCTTAATGGTAACTGCTGGGCACCCTGTGCTCCACTGTGTTGATGAGCAAATGCCTATATGTGAGCGCACTATATTACTAGCATGCATATATGCTAAGATCTATGCACACGTAGAAGTTTAACCAGTGGGTTATACATACACAGAACCACGTGGTATTTGCAACACAAATTTTCCACCTGCCAGGCACAGTGGGTGTTTTTTGATTTACTCTAAGTCTCTTCAACTTCTGTCTGTTCTCAGTCTGATTTCCTGCAGATTTACCCCATKTCTAACATACGGCTTATTGCCTGCMGAAATCTGCTGAAGGAGACRCAAGAGGGATCCAAAASAGGCACCAGCTGAACTTTGCAATTAGAGGAGAAGAGAAGGTGCTGAGGAGGGAAGGGGRGGMTGTGACTGCAGCCCTGGTTCTTGACAGGGCTCTGGGGGCAAAGCCTCCGAAGCAGAACCCAAAGGTAGGATGGCAAACATTGAAAATCTCTTCCCAGAGCAGTGGAAATGTGCCACGCTCTCTTTCTGTCCAGCAAAATGCTTCTTAGCATCTGGATGATGGGGAAAATCTCCCCAGGCTCCTTGTAGGAATAGGCTGAGTTACAGTTCTGGTGTTTCTGCTTTCACCGTCAATGCAGTAAGAGGAGCACACAGACCCTCTTGGCAGATTAGCCGTGACGGCTAAGCCGTACCTGCCTGCATCACCTGTAGGATGCTTCAGCATCGCCTTCACCTATGGAGCTATGAGGCTTCCCTGCAGCACGGAGCCAGGCTCCTGCCTGGAGGAGGCCAGCGGCATGGGTGTGGGAGGTGGGGGAGCTCGGCATGGCTCACGGGSTGGTTAGTCCTTGATGGGGACACCCCAGGGACAGCCCTGGGAGACACAAGGTGTGAGACCAGCTCCACGTCTTGGGAGGAGCTGGTGGACCCTGGTGCTGCCTTCGGCTGACATCTACATTTCATTCCTGGGCTGAAAGGCCACATTCAGCGGAGTCCAGGCAGGTCCGTACCTTGTGTTGGCAAGTGCATTTTGGCCAAATGCCCAGATGAAATGGCTCTGACACTAAAAGGTTGCCAGAGACCTAAGAAACCACTGGCGTTGCCCAGCCGCTGATGCAGCTTCAACATAGGGGTCTGTGGGGGGACACGGATGGAGTTGAACAGCAGCTCTTGAGTGTCCCTTTCCAAAAATGTCCCCAGAAAGGTCCTGGGTCTTACACATTGTGCAAGAAGAGAAATGTTAACCTCTGAGTTGGGGCCAGCATTCAGGAGTGGAGGTTTACCTGCCCTTCCCGGAGGTTTCCAGGGGCTCCTGGCAAAGTATTTATTTCAGTATGGTGGATAACGAAGGCACTGGAGGRAAAGCAATAAAAGTTTTGTTCCAAATTCAGTGCTCGGGGGCCAAACTTGACACCCAGGGAAGGATGCCACATCCAGCCTGGTGTGACAAGCTCCGTTGCACGGGTGTTTCCAGCTCTTGCTCACAGCCCCCTTGGGGTGAAGCCCATGGGTTTGGCAGGAGATAAATCTGCAGCAGTGATTTGGAAAGGGACCGGTGTGGTGCCTGGCAAGGCTGCCCGGGCGCTACTGCCGGTGGGGAGTGAGCAAGCGTCACCCGGACCAGCAAGAGTTCACTCAAGCAAGATGAATTTTGCAAATCTTACATACAAAATGACTCGAAGGCTAAACTGCAGTCATCGAGGATCTTCACTAATGAATTCATTTTCATCTGAGGCAGAGGAAATGGAACGGGGCAACGAGAAAAAGGCTGATGTTAACAGAGGTTCACTGCGCTTCAGTTTTAATCTTTTTTTTTTTTCTTTAATGGAGAACAAATTGGTAATGTGGTAAAAAAGAGAAAAGAAAATCCCTGCAAAAATGTGACCTCATTCATATAAAAGGATATTCACAAATAAATCAACAATTTCTGCAGTAAAATTAAAACATCTGCTATTTCACAAACAAAGTCTAGATAATGAAATCATTTGCCAGCATCAGGCTGTAATTTGACCTGGGATTTTGCAGTGAAAATATTTAAATCACTGGGTTTAATCATACTTTATATCAGGAAGCTGAAAAACCTTATTTTAAATAGTTGATCGACTAGCTATTTTTTCATTTTTAGCTATTTTCCCAAGGTTCATTCTTACTGCTCAATATGCCCTTTAAAACTTAATGATTTGCCTCTGGAGATTGTCTTCCCATGGAGTTGTGCTTTTTTCTTCCCATACCTCACTCTGCACTTATGTGCACTTATTTAAGCAATTTCAGGGCTTCTGATATATTTTTTTCAGATTATTTACATTTTGCATTTTTAATATTAAGAAATAACAAATAACATCTTTCCAATCCACTGGCTGATTGGTTTTACATTACATTCYGGTCTGGTTAAATCTCACTTGGATGCAGACTGAAATTCAACTGAAATACCCAGAAATTGGATTTTTATTGTAAGAGCAGAAGCGGGGCCGCTGCTGGTGGGAGCTTTGCCACTGTGCAAACATTCAGGACCGGTTTGTGGTGAAAAACCCTTGCCTATGGGCACAAGGGGCTGTGAGGTTTGCTGGTGGGGTCATGGTTTGTGAGGCTAAATAACACGCCAGCAACCTCGGTCCTTGCGTCCCAGGGGAGATCGGAGCTGCCACCACTTTAGCACGGTTGGGCATGAAGAGCTAACTAGAGAGAAGATCGATATTATGTTCGAGGCGCAACCGTGGCCCAGGAGACCTACAGAAAAAATACTCTGGTCTTGGGTTTAAAATGAAAAGGAGGGAGGTAGTAAAATGCATCATTGAATCAGGGCTGGGATGGAGAAAGCTGCGCTGTGCGTTAGTGCTGGGTACGTGGAAGTTATTTATGGGCAGGAGGGTGTCAGGTCTCCAGCTCCTCTGGACCGTGCCTGTCGGTGGATTGCATCAAAAACGGTGGCGGAAGTTTGTCGGGGTGTTTTGTTCTTGCTGTAAGTGATGGAAAGAGTTTCCAAAACTACTGTCGCTTGCAGGATCTGGCCGTTAGGCAGGAGGTCGCTGCCACAGGGCTGGAGGAGGGGGATGCCGCGCACCCCTTCGCCAGCGACCTGCCCCCGGCTGCCGTGTCTCCTCCCTGCCGGCTCTGCCTCCAGCCCGGGGCCAACGTTAGCAGCTGGCTCTGCTCACCCCCATCTCATGTGGCCTTCACCGCTGCTGGAGTAGCCACCTGTTTGGCCGTGTCTTTATAGAAGACATTCCTCTTCGTAAGAGACAAGAGAAGCTTTGCTGATGGATTTCTCCTCTAMTACCTGATGCTGCTGAGCATCCCGGTCGGATTGGGAAGCATCTGTCCCATCAAGTGCRACAGATCACACAAAGCAGCCCTTGCTGGGAAATACGGATGTGGTATTTGACACCRGGCTCAGCAAACACTAAGTAGGTGCCCACGGGACCTCGTCCCACCRGGTGCTGGGTCCATGCACCTCTGAGCAGCCGCCGGCTGGTTGCAGTGCCCGTCGCTCACCAAACTCCCTGCTCAGTTTTCTCAGCTGTGTATCAGTGCAGGACAAAAGCACTTTTTAACCTGCGGTGGCAAAAGTAATTGGTTTTAATGTCAGACTTAATCCAGAGGATGACATTTAATCTCCTCCACAGGGGGTAATGTACTTAGGTGCTAAATGAGTTCCTGGACGTGGCTGCTTTACAGCTCCAGGGTGCTGTAAGCGAGAAAAAATTACAGGGATGACATGTCCGTATGCTTTCATGTCAGACATTTTGGTATGTCGATGAATGAGCTGTACTCCCCACGTAATGCTGGGGCGATGCACCGACTACCTGACCTCTGCACAGGGACCTTTGGGCTGGGCTCATGGGGCAGAGCAGAAAGCTGGATCTGTCTATGGCGATGCCCTGGGAGGTGTCATCACGTGAGCGTCACCTTCACCATCCCTGTAACCTTCATAAAATTGGCAGTGAAGAAACAGGGAGGTCTTTGAGTGGTGGCCCTGATGCTGCATGGATGGAGGCTGGCTCATGCGTGGAGACCACGTCTTCTCAGCRGCACAGAGGGTGCTGTGCTTTTAACTTCTCCACGTGGTTTGACAAAACAATAACTCTGGGACGTGCAGGGGTGACTTTGCATGTCTAGCTCTAAGTCAAAGGTGACTTTTATAGTTTATAATTGAATTTGTCCTCTGAAAAAAAAAAAAAAGCCAACAGAAATAACCCAAGTCCATCCTTATTTCCARCAAAGCAGGGGAGGGGGCAGTGAATTGTTAAAGGCTCAATAGCAGTGGATGAGCTGCTGAGAACRTGCTAGAGGAGACGTTCCTCTAAAACTGAAACTGAAGAATGTGGTTTAATAGCATTAAAAATAAAAGGCTAAKAAAGGGATTTGGCTGCATGCAAGCTGTACAGCATCTATTAAAAATGAGTATTTAATTGGATATTTGTTTTGCAGTCAGCCTACTGGGCTTAAAAATACATGCTATTGCCCTGAAACATTTAATTGATCGCACCTGGGTGTAGAAAGGAGATGAGGTTTGTGGAAATACTAAGCCAGAAGATACATGCTTTTTTGGATAGCAGAGTACAGACTTYGAGGAGACAGGAAACAAGAAAAACATCTTATAATTTAACATTTACCTTATAACAAAGCAAAGTGCTCTGAGCCATGCTGGGGCTTACAGTGCTGGGTAACCTCCACAGGCACGCGCTTGCTCAGACCACTTAAAGTGTAGGTTCAAATCTGCAAATGTGCCACGGTCCAGAGAGGGCTTTAAGCATGTGTGGTTTGGGAAATTCGTATGGGTCAAGCGTTATTAGAGCCTGAGAGTCTGCACGGAGACTCTTTTCTAGATACCCCAGTCTGACAGAAATCTGGAGCTAAAATCTKAGAGTGAATTGCTTGTGAGCTCCACTGCCATAACAAACCCCAAGCCCTTACGCTGGTGCTCCCAGAGCTGCACATGGGAAAACCACAGTTTTGGAATTTTCTGCAGAAGAGGGATCTCAGCTGACASTATGGAAATAAAATGTTAGTGCTATTTTATGGCCTGAACATTTGATCTGATTAAGGGTGAAGTTGAAGGAAGGGCTCTTGCTTGCCTGACTGTTCTTGAGGCGACACACCTATGGCCACTGCTTGTAAGACAAACTTGAAGCAATGTATGTTATTTTGGATCTAGTCAACAGTAAATAAGTGTACACGTCATCAAGAATCGGTAGGGTGGAGAAGGGAAGTCGTGCAGTAGACAGCCTAGACTTTGCAAGTGAACCTAAGCACTGGAAATACTGCCAATCCCGCTGATTAATTAAAGCCTGCARCCAGCAAAACCCAGGACATCATGATGGAGCTGGCTGGACCCGCAGCATTTTAGGCAGTGACGGAAACATTTGCATGACCATGTAACTACAAGGGGCACTACACGTGTGAAGTGTTTGAAGCCCAACACAACGTAGCAGACTGCTATTGCGTGGCCACGTAAGTGTGTGGTGGAGCTAACACTTGGCTTGGGCCAAGCCACCTTGTGCCCAAATTCATTGTATGTTGATTTAATAGAAGGGGAGGACACGTCCTTGATAGTACAAGTGCCTGACAATGATTTGCTTCATGGCTGAGCAACCTGGCAGGYCTTGCGCTGCATGGGAGGAGGGAAACCCATTTCAGGATGGAGAGTTGGCAAAGGGATGTCTCTGCTTCTAGGCGAGCAGCAGGGTGTGACAGACCGAGCCCAAGCTGGGACACCAGACTGAAGTTCACGTGCCGCAAGGTTGTTGGGTGATCCAGTAGCAAATTAATTTCATCAGCTTTGGCTTCCCCTTTTTAAGAGGGCAAATGGCGCCGTCGAAATGCGCATGGCCATCTGCCGATGACAGTCACTGTTGCAAGGGCAGGTGTTTTTCCTAATTGGAAATGCAGTGTCGGAAGACAAAAAGGGTTTTCTCTGCAGTTTGTTTCTTCCTCTCTGATATGTTGAAGTGTCCAATGAACAAATTGAGSACAGATTAATTTATTTTTTTTTGCCTAAAGCTAATCACCAGCTCATCACGGAGAGCGCGAGGTGCAGAAAGCAGCACCTTCAGTCCCACACCTTCCGTACAGTGCTTCCTCCTCTTGGAAGGAGCTGAAAGAAATAGATGAGACCTGGGCACAGCAGAGCCCACAATAATTTCTCCAAGTCCCCTTGCCCATCTGGCTCCACTCTGCGGATCATTTAGCRTGAGGAAAGCAATTTTTTGCCTTTGATACTGAAAGCAGTGAGGAGGGTAATTGGAGCCTGGAAGGCACGGTAGCTATCGAGCAGTGTCAGCCCTGCGGACCTCTGATGTACTGTAAAACTCAAAGGGGAGTTACAATTACTACACATTCCCCGGGACAATGATTTATCCTGTAGCCACATGAAAGCAAAATCTCTCTGATCTGTTTTTTTTTYCCCCCTCTGTACCTGATCAGGACGTGTCATATCTCAGATTAAAGGGACTTTCTTTTAAAATGCTGCAAGGAAAACCTGTGTCTGACGTTCGATTATTCTGCCCTTTAAAATAATATCCCCGATGAGAAAGGAGTTGTTGCAGTGCTGGTGTCCTGAGAAATTGGATGCTGAACTGGAAACTTGGAGTGTCTAATAAAGGACTACAAAGCAAAYGGTTTAATGGATCTTTTTTAAGCTTTTTGAGCGGGGATGATGATTCRGTAGATGAGGACTGACCTGGGACGCAGGAGATGAGGCTTCAGTTCATCGTGTTGCTGCAGCAGCAGCAGGAAAATGAGAGGTTCAATAAAGGAGAACAAATTCAGGAGCCTGGGTGGTGGCCTGGGTTGCAGTAGAGCCCTGGGAGCAACCACCCAGGGAGGGTGCTGCTTCCACGACAGCTCGATGATCAAATGCACCTACCCAAGAAAYGGCACCGTGCAGGCAGCGTGAGCGAGCGGAGAGATGCTGTCGGAATCCTTTAGCTGAAAGGGCTTCCCGGGGTTTCGGCGGGAGCTGCTCGGGTCACAGGGGAGGAGGCTGCCCTGTGGCACATCGTCTTTGGGATGCGGGAGTTTGGGAACTACCACTCGAGATCAGAGCCCTTCACCATCCCCTCCTGGTCCATACAGCCCAACGTGTGCCCCGATCAATGACTGGCACTTCAAGGTGAGACCTGGGGAGMCCTGATGGACAAAATGAGCCAAGTGGGGAGCTTCTGCCTTCATCTGAGCTTGGTTTTATTTTGGCTCAGATGCCTCCTCAAAGAGCTGGCGCCCGAATTGCTGCTTGGAGGCAGGCAGCAGTCTCCACTGCATGTCATCTCAGAGTCGKAATAGCATTAATCGTCTGGAAATAACCAGGCCGTTATAAACTTGACATTTTCCCTTCTTTTCATAAAATATAATAGCACATCACAGGCATAGGCTGCATGAGAAACCGTCCTGGCAAGCGGCAGTTCCACTGACAGGGAGGATCGTGCTTGTGATGTCTCTTTCGTCTGATGCTCCCCTCCAACTCCTCTCTATTAACAGATGCTTTTCAAGGGAAAAAGAGGGGCTGTATATAACCCAAACTCCCACCACTTCAAGGCAAGCGAGACCCCTTTCTTTGCTCAGCAGAGCCTTGGAAGTGCAAGCCACAGACTTGCTGAGTCTCACGTACGGAGCGGGCAGAGCAGATCTGCCTCTCAATTCTCCACCTGGCTCATTGGGCATCCCCCACTCCGCTGCAGATGGGGCCRATCTGGGATCCACTGGGGTGTCAAGGCACTGGGGAGGTGGTGGTCACGGGTGCTTGATAGGTTCCCTTCATGGAACAGCTTTGGGTGTTGACATGGTGTCCCCTGGGGCGCATCGTGAGGGAGGAGAAAGTGGAGAGGTCTTGGCTGAATGAAGGGAAAACCATCTAGATCCCGGTGGGTAAATTGGTGAATRAATCCACCAGTCAGTGGATGAATTGAGCCTCAGTTGTCTCAGTTGCACCATTCAGTTGCAGCCCATCAGCTGCCACCCATTTTAGACCCTTTGGCTGGTAACCAGCACCCAACAGGGAGATACCCCTGAAATCGGGTCCTTTGCYCAGCACATGGGAGCTGAAGTCAGTCAATTGATTTCCATCTTCCTTCAAAAGCCTTCTCGGGCTCAAAACTACTGAGGGACAAACTGCTCAGGCCAGCATCTGCTGCAGTTGTTGGCCTCCCACCAAAGAAGGATGGGAGCTCTACTCACGCTGACATGTTCAAGTGACGATCATAACTAGAAGGTGATGGTCTCTGCTTGAGTGATGCTTGAGACCATCTGTGGGATGTAGGAAAGGGGAAAGGTCCCAGGAGAAAAGAGGGTTGGCCCAGTCTGGGCTAACGCATTTGGCATATCAGTTATAAGGGAACATCCCCCTCTTAAGTAGGATAAAAAAATGTATTTGAGTCTCTTTGAGCAATTTTGCCTCCAAATAATTTAATTCACCTCTTGAAGAGGGCTGAATGGAAGACCTTCATTCAGGGACTGGGGTAAAAATACTGTTCCCTTAACTCCTTACATACATACATCAACAACATTTTGCATCCAGCTGTATCCCACCTCTCCTGTCTCCTGCTACCACTGGTACATGTGCCTCTGCTTTTGCCTCAGCTCCCCCCTGCTCCTGGATAGTAGATAAACAAATGTGCCCTAAATCAGCACTTCTCAGTGCTCAAAACTCCCCCAAAATTGTCTTTTCTTCTCTACAGTATGATGCTATGATAGCACACGAGAGCTTCAGCTGTGGACCTGGAGACCTTTAGTGTTATTGAGGCCATGAGTGCTGGATCCTGGCATGTTTTAGGGCACAGAAAACACCCTGGTTCTGAATATAGATCAGAAAATGCCGCTGAGGAGCTGGGGGCAGCTTGTCTCAATCAGCGATGCTCTGTTGGTCTCCCAGCGAGGCTCTCATTTGGGATGGGGACACTGCAGCAAGATGTCACCAAACGCTGCCGCGGCTCTGGGCAGCCACAGACCCTGTTCACACTGTCCTTGCAGCACATCTGTCCATTTGTGGCGGCTCTTGGTGAGGCTGGAGCCTGAATCATTATTTTAATGGTTTATTTAAAAGCACAGAGTCCTTAAAAAAGAAAAAAATAATGGCTGCAAGTGCAATAATCTGCTTGATACAGAAAAAAAGAGGCATGTAACTGCCCATAAAGAACATGATGTCCACCAGTAGCTTTAGAGTCCATAGATGGAATGCTGCTATGACCTACTCTGCTCTGACAGCCAAACATTTCTCTGAGAGCATGCATATTAATTTTTAAAAATAAATATGGTTGTGCCTTCTCTGAGGGTGATTGGATTTTTGCCATTGACTTTGACAGAAGGAAGATGTTCTCTTGCCCATAACTCCTTGCAGAAAGCGTGTAACCCACGAGGCCCTGTGTGGATGGTAGGGATGATGCTCTGAGCAGAACCGGCTGCTGGCAGTGGCCTGAGCCTGAGGCAGGGCTGCGCGTTGCCTGCAGTCTGCGTGGGCCGAAGGAGAATTTGCACATTAGCTGTTTACCTCCACGGCCCGTGAATCTGTTGCCATTTATCCAGCAGCCCTGGGCTCTCGTCCGTGATTCCCAAGTGCTGGGCTGTCACCGGTGTCCCCTCTGATTCCTGGCATCACAGCTTCAGCTGGGGGAGATGCTGACGGCAACCCAGCCAGCAGCACACGTGGATTTACCGTGGGGCCCTCCTCTCCTGCCCATTCCCACCTCCCAAGAAAGCACTCGCAGCAGTGGCAGTGCACGGCCTTTTCCCATACCCTCAGGTGGTTTCCTCATCTGGCTATGAAAAGTCAAATGGACACCAGCTGATGGCTGCTTTGGTACCCTCCCGCACACATATCTAGCTGCATCTCGGACCCAATCCCAGAGGTATCACCCCTTAGAGAAAACCCCAAAGTTCACCACAGCTAAGACTTCTCAATACCTTCACACCTTATTAATCAGCACAGCTTCATCAGCTGTGGTGGAGCTGACCCAATTCACACTAGCAAAGATTCAGGTAGGTATTATGGTCCCAACTGCCTTATGGGCAGACTGTTCTGCCGTCATGCCAGCAAGCCCACTACCCTCTGAGTCATCTATTTACTTTCAGCTGGGCTGTTTGTGCAGGAAGGTGGTGCCTGGGGTGGGTTAGAGGAGCACAGATTGGTCCATGTACCGCCACAGGTCTCTTCTGCCACAGATGGGTTCATGGATGGTGAAAGCTTCCCACGGAAAAGAGTCTCAACAGTGCTTGGTTAAGTGAGAGGATGCTTAGAGAAGTGCATGTTCCTCCRTGAAGAGGAGTTATAGCTGAACTCTTAGTTTGCAGACAAAATAGAAAGTGATTTTTATTAAGTCCCTTTTCTAAGCCTGTGGTARGGTCTTCACAAACCAATCTCTTTATCTCAAGCCTGGCAAAGAATAAATACAGCTCTGTTCCATCTTGGTTACAGAGCAGGGCTGGAATTGAAGGGGGGGGAAAAAGAAAAAAAAGATGTGGTGGCAGCTGTGCCCTGAGAGGAGAGCTGGCCTAGAGGTGGTTCCACGGCACCCTGGGTGAAGGATGGGTTGTAGTGGGAGCTTGCCTTTGTATTTAAAATATAAACGCTGCCTCACAAAAGCCTTGCTGTCGGCAGAGAGCCTGGAGATGCTCTATGAACCCCACGCTCCTCTGGATCCGCGCCGTGGCAGAGCGGCACGGCACCGGCTCCCCGGGCGAAGGAGGCTGCATTGCCCCGCTCGGGCAACGACCACACGTGAGTAAGTGATGGCCATGCCTTGAGCTATACCGGAGCTCTGTTGATAAACTCAGGAGAGGATCATCTTTTAATTTTATTTTGAGCTTGTGCTCACTCCTATCGTGAGTCCAAGCTCTTCCAGCAAACACAAGAGACCCCTCTGAGAAGACACTGAAACCAGATGAAGTTCTCAGGACTGCAGGAGCCGCTGCTCTCAGAAGCCTGCCAAGTATCAGGAGAGTCACCACAACACTCTGAGCAGCAGTGCAGGCTTTCTCTGAAGCCAGTAAGTGGCAATGTTTCATGACTTTATTTAGATGTATCTATGAGACATCTTGGTGCCAAAGAGGATCCACGCAGCTTTCCAGAATTTTCAGGGAATTTTTGGGCAGCCCTTAGAGGATACATGGGAGAAATATTGAAGGCAGCAATTGTTGGACTATGAAAGGACTTTTTGGCTTAGTAGTAACCAAATTTTTTAATGAGAAGCTTTCCCCCTTCCTTTTAATTTTCCTTTTAGTATAGGACTGAGAATTTTGCACTAGGCACATGCAAACTTGCCAGCAATGAACAACGAAAAGAGCAGTAACACGTGAGAGAGTAAGTAACTGTTGGCCTCAGCTCCTTCCATACTTACTCAAAGCCCATGGCTGTCGCTCCCCAGGCTGCTGGCACTGCTCTGCAGCAAAATGAATAATTCACCAAACACGCAGTCTGGTTCCTAATCTGAGAGGTGGTAGCTGGTGATATGTTACTGGGGTAGCTGTGGCATGGCAGCACTGCTAAATATTACAGATGGCACTCCGTCAGTGAAGCTGCAGCTCCGCATCAAAAATTAATATCCTTCTCCTAAGCTGTCAAGATCCATACATGCATGTGCTGGCACAGTGATTTAATGAAATAGCTAGYTTAACTAGGTGTATTTAGGGGATGACCCAAAGACTATTTGAATCGGTGTAACCCCCTCTCTCACATGGACACGAATCATCTCTGCTAGCACTTCCAAGAGGCTGTTGGCTCAAGTTYATGACCGGCAGTAAGAGGAAGGTCATCTATAAATCTCGGTAGCTSGGTACAGTGCTCAGTTAATGCAGTCTAAATCAGAATGTCTCGTGTAAGGCCCAGGGGCTCCTCGGTGATTAAGATACTATTTCTATTAAACATTAAAGGCTGCTCTGCTTGAAGATTTTACCTGAGCTGCACTCTGAAGAACAGTCCCAGGTGACAAACTTCTGTTTCACTCGGTGTAAGTAGGCTCTGTATTATTAGCCATCCTCTTGCCATTACTGTTCATGGCAAATGTGCCAATCCACCCTGCCTGCAGCAAAMCCAAGTTGATTCCCTGTTCTCTGAAGTTAATAGTGTCTTTCATAGACCTTCCTTGGCTGTGATCAAACCCCTAGTGAACATCTCCATGCCTATCACTGCAGTGGCCAGCTTGGGATCAAGGAGGGTCTATCGTGCCTGGGAACGCTTCAATCCACTTTGGTCCAGGTTTTGTATCATCTGCACAGCTTCCAGGGTCTGGTTTTTCCCGGGAACAGAGGAGCATCGCCAACACCACCAGCTAACAAGTCTTTGTTGGAGTGCCTCAAATAGAGGCAACGGACCCTCCACTGCTGTGCGTTTGGATTAGGGAATTAAAYGGGTAAGAAATAAGCCATCAGCTGAACTGAGACAACTGAGCTTGTAGRTTTTTCCCTTGCCTTGGATCTATTGCTAATCCTTGGATTGAGTGTTGATGGTGATGGCAGGAGGAAAGGGGGAGAGGGAAAGGAAGACAGGGTTTGATTCCTCTAAGAGAAGTGAGCTCATGCCACCTTGAGCAGCATAAAGGGAGAGAGAAAAGGAGAAGGGTCTCCTTAAGCCCTTASAGGGATTCAACAGGACAATTCAGGTGAATAAGGACTACTCTGGGCTGTCCTGGAGGATGCTCTGCATTACTTGAGTTGGAGCAGTGTCCTGTGGATTGTAAACATTCTTCTTCTTCAAGGTCCACGCCTTCCCCTATTGCTCTCACTGCTGGTTTGTGCCCTGCTCCTGGTGCTGGAAGTACTTGCTGGAGGGTCACCCAGAGCAGCTCTGCTCACTGTGTGCCCTGGTTTGGGGCACGAGCAGCCCCTGGTCTCTGTGGGTGAAACGATAGCTCTGTTTTGCACAGAGAGCTCGGTCAACATGTGCATTTTCCAAACGCACAGGGCATGGGGACTAGAAACATTTGGTTCCTCTCTCTAGAAAAGCAACTGGTGCAGACTTCCTCTCTAAACGAGGTTTCATAATACTAATGGTTAGTGGGCTCTGGAGATATTTTTTTTTTTCCTGGATGATTGCTGAATAGAGGAAACTGTGGGGAGGTGGACCTTTGATCGATATTTCCACAGAAAACGCAGTGCTGGAATCAAAACATTTCAAGCAAACACTTTCACTCCAGCTCCTCAAATTCTCATCACACAGTTCTCAAAGGTTACCCTGTCTGCTCGGTGATTAACAGCTCCTCTCTGTAATTGCCTCAGGTGGAGACTGTCTGCGTTTAAAATGTTCCTACTGTGGGAATTTTCGCTTTAGTACTTTCCCTGATTTATGAATGGAGATGGGTATGAAAAGAAGTCCAAACTCGCCCTCTCCGGCGGCAGCTGCCTYGCAGGGCTGGCTGTGCGGCAGGGGCTCGTCCCGGCCCTCGGCATTGCGAGAGGCTGCTGCGTCCTTGTCCTCAGAGTCCCCTCTCGGCCCGTGTCGGASAGATCGCTGCTCTCTGGTGAGGACCTGGGAAGCTGCCAGGGAGATGGCAGTGTTGGCCTCAGCATACTTGCCCRTAACAAGAGCTGCTGCTTGTCTACCTTCACGGGGAGCAATGAGCTGTTTCGAAGAGCTATATGTGACAGATATAGGCCTTGCCTGCCCTCGCTGCATCCACCAACACTGACTTCACTCCAGCTGGAGGTAGCATTCATTTTTGTTGGGAAGGCAGACAGTGGCAGCTTTCCAGACAGGGCTTGCACCAAGTGTTTCACTGGCTGGTATCTTACACCAATGTTCCTCTGCTTTCAAGTGCAYGCTCTTGCTTTCTGCAGTTTTGCAGGTCCTGGACAAGGACTAACAAGTCTCCCCACCCTTGTATGAATTCCTGGGAACTGCAGTTTCTCCAGGTTTCTTTGGGGCAAGGGAGCCAGCACACGCCAGGGCTACACACCCCAGGAGGGCTTTGGAACTACAAGGCGATCTTATGAATGGTTGCCAGTGTCTCAGTATCTTTTGKGAGCATAGCTTGATATTTCCACTTAGAAACACTTCTGACTGCCTGGGATAATGTGATCTTGAACAGAAAGAAGAAGAGAGGATTATATTTTCCAGGGTARCTTATGGAAAAATGCAATTTACGCAGGGTTGCGAATGGTGGGGCTGGCAGGAGTACCAGAGTACTCGTGTACCAGCACTCTCGTCAGTGTTGAGCTTCCTCCAGGGTGAGAGAAGCAAATTGGTCCACGACTGTGAGGGCAGTTAAATTAGTTGAACTGTATTTTGGGGTTGCCGTGAGGCGGCTATCGTGGTTGGAGGTGTGCTGGGAGCAGGGTCCTCCTTGCGGGGCCGAGACAGGGCGTGTTTTTCTGTCCCTGTGATGGAGAAGGGAGTCTGCAAAGGATGACAAGYTGTTGAGTGAACGTGTTGTAATTTCAAATCACCGCTGCGGAGCCCAAACTTGATTATCATAGCAAGACAGAGCCGGCAGCAATTTTTTACACAGGATAGTTTTCTGTAAGCTGCAATAATATTCTTGATGCTTTTTTCTTTAGAATGATTGGAGATGCAGTCTTCTCTTGTGCTGGGATTTTACCATAATAACTTCACCAAGTTTGTKGCATTACTCATGATTACTTTAGGTTAGGTAAAAGGAGAGTTGGCTGCAGYACTACCAACACACTTCCATTGAGTAGCCTCAGATCTCCACTCAATTCATAATGGAAAGTAATGTCATTATCCACACTTTATAGTTGGAGAAAGTGAGTCACATTTTGGTGAAAATCTTGTCAAAGATCATTTGGCAGAGGTGGAAATAGTCCGGTGGTCTAGCTACAACACTGCATCAGTTAATATGTGTATAAAGATCAAGAATATCAGAATGGTAGACTAGTGTGAAGTAGTATTTCTGTACTGAAATTCAAGGAGCCGTAGCAGTTAAAATCAGTCAAAGATCAGCTTTATTCATATAGTAACTGGAACAGACATAAAATTACAAACAGGTTTTTAGAAACGTTGTCCRGGGGTGGTTACATGCTGTGATGATTGATGGACTGAATTCTTAATACTCCCTTTGGGTTTACTATAAGCTGCTCACACTTATTATAGATCTACTATATTTAATTTTGTTACCAAGTTAATTGTATTTTCCCTAAGAGCTCCAGCCGCCTGCTGTGTATTACTGTGTCTTTGCCAATGAACCGCTCCACTTATTGGCTAATAACTGACTGTAAGAATTTTCTTTATAAATGCAGTCTCCTTAAATGTTTCTGATAACATGGTCTGCATAAGTATTCTTCTGGCTTCTCTTTCAGTTTGCCTTACTCTGAGCACAGCAATATTTCGAGTTACTTAAAGGTTTAGTGCCCATTTGTCATATTTACTATYAGTATCTGAACTGTAAATATAAAAATTACTAGTTTGTGAAAGCCACTGTAATTGCTCCCAAATCTCCCTCAGTGCAAGTGAATCTTGAAACAAAGACTTAGAAAGATTGGCTTTGTTGAACTGTTCAGTGTAGCTAGGGAATAAGTGTGAGACTTCTTTAATTTTTTTTAATTTTTATTTTTAGGCCTCTATTAGACTGTCAGCAATGCCTTTTTCGACATTTCAGAATGTCTGAGCACTTTATTCACAACTTCAATGTATTATTTATACCAAGCACTCCTGATATACAAACCACAAACAGTACGTATGCTGTGACTAGTTTGATATGATGAAAGCCTACCTACAACGCTCCCTGGCACAGCAAAGAGTGCACAATTGCTGGGTAAGAAGAGGGTGTTGGGGTCCCGTTTGAGGTGTCCAGCCTATTGCTTTAAGTACCTCATTCAACTATGACTAATGTTTTCACTGTAAGTTCATTTACTTGTGCTAGTAGAAATTTTGATGCTGACTGCAGAGAGACTCACCAACTCCCTCCATGTGCTTTGCTATAATATAGCTCTTTCCTTTCTTATTACTTATGTTTTCCATCATTCCCCAAACAGTGCTGGGATGTTTTCTTTTGGTTATAAGCTAAATTCTTTAACTCTGCACAGACAGTTTCTGTGGTGGATTTCATTTGGCAGAGTCACTGTTGGAGAAGCAAAAGGAGCAATAAACYGGTGCTGGCCACCCTCTATATGGAATTACTCTTCCCTTCTCTTAAAAGAAGCAGTTGTAATTTTTATGTCTATTCACAAACAATTTCTAGATAAAGTCATTTAGTTCAGATCAGAAACACACCAAAGTTGGGGTCCTGTAAACATTTGCTAATTTGTACAGAAAAGCGCCAAGAGAAGAGACTGGCCAAGAGACATATCGCTGTCCTGGTGGTCGGGATGCTCTGCTTTGGGCATGGGGTTGGAAGTGTAGGTAAGTCCCCACACCACGTCAGGGAGATGATTTCCATGTCCAAGCCCAATTAACTAGCCTGTTGCCTGCTCTTGGTATGGAGTTTATTCTCTGTTGGGAGCMACAGATTAATCCCAGGCAGGGAAAGCTCATGTCCTAATATCCTACATGGATTGTGGTTTATCTTTGACCAGACCAGTTGCTTAATCCCTTTAATTCAACTCCTTCTTTCCCCTTTCTTTTCTGACTGGTGGAAGTCCTTTGATTTGTCCATACATAAAGTGTACCGCAAAGGCATTAAGTGAAGCTTGCTCAGAACATTGATGCAGCCATATGATGTTGGGCTAATTAGGGTAGGCAAAGCATGAACTAATGTGTCTGTCCTGCYTCCAAGACCCAAGCTCGCTCAGTCTCTGCACAGCCTCGCATCGTACATCTGGTTCTGAGCATCCCATYTCTCAGCACCAGCTCTCCCTACGCACTGTGTAGTGACCCCTGGAGCTCTGCACCATAAGGAGGATTTGGTGCGGTGGCAGCATGGCTAGGAGTGAGGTACTGATGAGTCTTTGTGGATCCAGCCCCCACACTCAGTCCAGGGAGCTGCTGGAGCAGAAGCAAGACTTCTGCTGGTTGTAGCAAAGAAAACTGTCTGGTTGTGTCGCAGCTCTCTGGGTGCCATGTTCTGGCATGATCCTGTGATCTTCCCTCTTCTTGACACGCCATCTTTCAGGTAAGAAGCACAGCCTCACATCCGAGCCTTGCTGTCTGCATATCACCTAATGCAGACAAAACAGAGCTCCTGCTTGCAGTATGACAAGGAAGCTTTGATCACTCACTTTAATCAGAGTTAAAACGGAGCTCAAAGGCCCCTTCTCCTCCCCTTGCGCAGAGGTACTGTCTTCTTCAGGGCTGTGGCTGTCTAGTAGTTGAGGCTGCTGGTTTTGATCACCTTATGCCGCCATTCATTGTCATCAGCACACCGCTCGCGGGGCACATCCTCTGGCCAGCAGACTGGAACTGACAGTCTCTGGCTGCTGCTGTTAATGCTGCTTCATGGATCGGCTGCTAGGAGCCTCGGTGGTGGTGGGCACAGGCAAATTTCTTCTTGGGCAACACAAAGTGTCAGCTAGACAAGGATCCTCGCTGGAGCTGGCCTGGAGATCCTACGGTCTCCCCTGCCTTCACATTCCCTGTTCATGTAGCATCACTCTTTGCTGTCCGGGCTGCTGGAGTAGATGATAGCTCACTCCTTGTAGATCTGAAATGAAAACCTACAATGAATATAAATCGTTCTCTGCCCGTGCTGCTGGCAATCTCTGCCTTCTAACAGCCCAAACTAAACACTTCTGAATGTGGTGGAGTGGAGGGTCTGCCTCCCTTTATTGTAGGATTGAGCTATAAATGGAGGGTTCACAAATGATGGGATACCTCTTGAAGAGGCTCTGGGTAAAAAATACTAGACATGTTGATAGAGGAAGTGTGGAATTATTTTTTTTTTTTACAGGTAGCTAGCAGTGATGCTTTGTACTTGTATCACCTATAACACATTGGGGATCAGGCTGGAGGGAGTATTTGCCTACAAGGAAAGCTGATTAACCTTTGCTGTGCCATGCTTCAGACCATTTGAAAGGATATGCAGACCTACAAGCTGTTTACAAAGGAGAATAAACTTTTAAGGGAGTTTAATAAACTGAGGCTTTTTTTTTTTTCCCATGGTGGGAGTAACTGTCTATTTGGACAAGTCACTTTGGTATTCCCCATCAGGAGAAATCTCAGGGAGACAGGTATCATCCTCACAACATGCACGAGCTCTGGGCAGCCTGTGAGGCTGAAGGTGGAAATGGCTGGGGGAAGTTTTCTGGCCTCTGCCATACACTATAAATGCATTTTTGTTTTACAGCTGAGGAAGCCTGAGGCAAGAGGAGCTGAAATTTGGCCTAGAGTCACGCTGGCAGCTGGATGTTTCCCCTGAGTCACAAGTCATGGAAATTATTGTGTTGCTTTCAGAGACTTGTGTTTGGAAAATTTTTTGTTTAATCTTCCTTTAAGTGCCTATTAGGATATCATCCTAAAAGGTAGGCATCTATTAAGTGTGTCATCAAGGCTCCTTCTCTTCAGGGTGGTAAAAATGCAGAGCAAGAACAAATGGTAAATACAGGATCCTTAGATACTAAAGAGGTGGTTAGATGACATTCAAAGGTAGTAAATACGGAGGAATATATTGTTACAAAACATTCATAAGGACAAGCTCTAAGTTAGCTGTTACCATCCAGAAAAGAGATCTTCAAACTGTGACAACATCTCTGAAAACACTTCCAGACTCAGCAGTGCTCAAAAAGGAAAACAGCATGGGAGGGATTATTAGGCAGGAATAAATAACAAATCAGAAACTATCACTTGGCTTTTTCTGCAGACCCACAGTGTGTCTGCAGTCACATTGTGTGCAGGGCTGCTCCCCCACCTCCAAAAGGACAGGCAGGACTAGAGAAAGACACAATGAAGGGCATCAGAGATGGCTGAAGGTATGGAACAACTTCTGTGTGAGGAAAAGTGAAATAAATAAGAATCTTCAGCTTGGAACAGAGATTAACAGGGAGAGAGTATGGTGGAGGTTTGTAAAAGCAGAAGTAGCATGGAGAAGATTTAAGGGAGCAGTTAATCATTGTTTCTCATAATGAAGAGACTAAGGGACACTAACAAGTGGTCAGGTGGGAGGTTTTAAAGTAACAAAATAAATTTCCTTTCACAATATGCATTTTAATACAAGGAACTTGTTGTTGTAAGACATTTTTTATAGAAAAGCCTACAGACATTCAAAAAAATCAGGGAAGAAAGTCCTTTTAGATGCATCTTAGCAATCACATGGAAAAATGTCATGCCACCTCTCTGAGGCATTTGGACTAGGATGGGATGAAGCACCCTCTGGAACTGGTTATCTTTCTCCGTTGATTACAGCAGGAACGTAAAGGTTCAGTTTAGGCTAGATGTGTACGTTTTGGACAGCTAAAGGAAGGTGTGATAATTCTTCTCACTCCTTCTGACAAGTTCTCCTTGGAACTGACTTGCACAAGACTTGTAGAAAGATAAATTCCTTCAGGTACAAGGCGATGAGCCCAACTTGTGATCAAGTCAGCAAAAAGCCAACTTCTCTGGCTCAATGCTGGAAAAACACAGGGACAGCAGTCGGTGTCCTGAAAAGAAGCAAACCCAGAAGGGAGTGGAGCAAGAAGGGGTGGCTCAGAGTGGAGAAGGGGCAGGAGAAGAGACGGTCCAGACCTTTGGTACACAACTGCCAAGACCTCAGCACATAAGGGGCATCAATCATTGCTTATGCTGGAAGGGAACTGTAAGTGCTGAAAGCCATGAGTGTTCCCTCAGCTGCGATAATAATTCTGCATATTACAGATTCAACTGGGTTTGTTTTGGTGTTTGTAATCTCTTAGGTCGCATTTTGAGGCTACCTTCCAAAGCGGTTGCCTGTATTTGTGGCTTGCTTTTTTTTTTTTAACACAGTCATGATGTGTCTTTGTCTTTGATTTTGCCTCTGGTTTTCCTCCTGCATCTCACCAAGCAATGCTGTCGCAGAGCGAATGCTCTCTCAAGTGACGGGACGGTACGTGCACTAAGCAGCCGGATGCAATTCTGTTAAGGAGATTGGGATTTGCTCCAAGAAAGCAAAACCTTTGTTAGTGTTTCATTGCCAAGTGCGCCATGGCAAGGCAACCAAAGAACAAGGAGGGATGATGGGCAAGTTTCTTATCCCATGTTTTCCCATGAGGTTAGTGACTATCAGTGATTTATTTTGTGAGGTCCACTCAGACACCCACTAGGCCTGATTTGGAGATGTCTTGAGCTCTCCAAGCTACAACTGAAGCCACTGGGAGTGGCTTAAAACACAGTTAAATATCTGGAAAATTGGTGCCTTTGTCTCTGCACCTACTTCCCTGTGTGTGAAATGAGGGCAGCGAGGCCTTTTGATGTTAGCACTGTGTTGTGAAGATGAAGTCAAAAAAGTGACTTTTGCACTTTGTTTGCAAAACTCCCAGTTTCTCCTGTGATGAGTGTCCCAGAAAAGTCCCACAGGGAATTATKCATGTTCTATTCAGTGCAGAGGTTTGGTGCTGTGCAGAAAATAGGGGCTCAGCTCTCACACAGACTGATGAATGTGGAAAAATAGTGGCTTGGTGTCTTGTCCCCACTGTGTCAGCACCTCCAGGAGGTAAGAGACTTGCAGGAAAAATAATGTCATGGAATATGAACTTGAATTCAGGGGAATAAGTAGAAGTTAACTTTGAGGTTGTGCTACTTACGGAGTCCTAGAGATGTGAGAGGAGATGTGTGTGGTAGGACCAAGAATGGGGATGGCTCTGTMTCCAAGTCAAGGGGTAAGGAGAGGATGAGGAGGAAGAGCCATCCTTTGAACTAGGCATAAATAATACAGCTTTTGGAAGAGGGGCAGCTGTACAGGGAAGGGGGGGGGAGGGCTTGCCAGAGCCATTTCACAACAGCCCGTTTGGGTATGGGGCATGATTTTAATAGGTGGCTAAAACCCAACCAGCATAGCCCTGATGGCACAGACAACTTTTAGTCTGGTGTTTCTGAACATTTTAGTGCTTGACTTTGTAACCTTAACATTAATGGTCTCTGTTGTCAGTGTAATAAATTGAGAGGTAGCAACAGAATTTTCAGATACACATGACATCTCCTTGAAATGGAAACATTTGATTTATACCACAATCAAATAGCTAGCAGGGAGGTAATTTATTACAAACAAAGGAAAATTACTGGAAGGCCTTATTCTTCACCCCAAATGCTAGGAAATCGTTATTACTGCTCTAAATTTCAATTTATTTCTTTTAGAGGTTATGCTAGCAAATGTGTCCCTTCCATGTTACACTTCAAGCAGAAAGACAGCACCACCCTGGCTTTGACAGGGAAAGGTTTTCTGCCCTGCAGCGTGACTTCTGCCAAATACCATTGGGTTATCATAAAAAAAAAAAAAAAAAAAAGACCTTCTTCTACAGAGCCATTGCTCTGTGGCACTCTTTCAGGTAGATCTCAGTGCCACCCCAAGTATCATTTTTGTCATTGAAAACTGATGCTGCCAGCAGTGTTTGCTATGAGTTGAGCATTTCTTCTCTTTGAATAAAGAAAAGAGAATAAGTAAAGAGAATAAAGTAAAGATGAAGATTCAAACAGTGCAAGAGGGAGCAGCAGAAAATTAATTACCACCAGACACTGAAAATGTTGTTCATGGCAAGTTGCAGTACTTTGGAAAACAGGAAAAAGTACTACAATTTAAAAAGAATATATTTAGCTAAAGACATTAACAGCTGGCTCTGTTCCTGATGAAAGATTTAATAATTTATGTGATGAACAGCAAATAGTTTTGATGTTATCTGGGTCAGTATGATAGCTTGTTCTGGCTGCAGAGTATGTTGGTCTGTGTTGATATTTGACAAGCCCCGTTAGATGCACAAGCCAAACTCTGATCATGTAAACACCAAAGACCATATTTACATTACTTCAATGCAATATATGGGATTGTTAAAGGAAGAATCATATTGCCATATTCCTTCTGGCCCTATAGGTCACATTCAATTATATCTTGCATAATGAAATTGAAGTAACTAGAATTGGAATGAGGTATTGTGATAAAGAGGGAGAAAGGAAATTATTTTTTTACAACCCAGCATCTAGGACTGATTCCCTGGTGCTCTGGGGTTGGATGGACTCTTGGTTGTGGGAGTCTTTCTAGGTACAGAGTAGCTACAGGTATAGCTGATTGTCCAACCTGGGAGGAAGACTTGGCTGCAATGACCTCTGGAGATGCTGTTTCAGGTGCAGCTTTCAATGGTTTTATGATCCCTGGGGCTCTTGAGGATGGGATAATCCTCCGGCACACTAGTATCTGGAGATGCACACCTGGTCTAGATCTCTGGAAGAGACATCCCTGCTTGTGCTTAGTGGTAACAGGCAACGTACCTCATTTTCTACCCAATTTTAAACAGATGTGTGGCGTTGGACAAACATGGGTTAAGAAGCTTTATTATAAATAAGAATATCAGACTGAAAGGATTGCCCAGTGCTTGTTAGCAGTCTGGAAAGCTCTTTAAACACAATGTCAATGAGAAGGGGAGAATGAGATGTGTACACTGGGATCCTACCTCTGATGGCTGAAGCACTAAAATGAAACAAGCAGCAGGCTAGGTGATCTTGAAGGAAGAGATGCGGTGATGTGAATTTTGAAATGCTTATGGAAGCAGGAAAAAATACCAGCAGAAAAGCTGGGGTAGCAGCAGGTCTCTCTATGGACAGAGAAATAAATCTCCAAATAGCAGAGCTCAAGCAGAAAGTTCAGTGGCAGCCATAAAACATGCAAGTGCCATCTGGGAACAACCTGGATTTAATTAGAAAACTGTTTGCAAAAGAGATCTGCTATCCCTCCCAAGCTTTCTCCTTGGAATCTATCTCCTTGATAGATCTCCAAATAGCAGAGCCAGGTTAAGTGTTGGAGAACAGAGCCCTTGAACAGCTTTGCCTTTGGTATAAAGTAATGGCTGAAAAATTGTACCAGCAGAGGGAGCGGGACACCAGATTTCTTTTTCCTACATATGTGTCTAATCCAAGGAGATTCCAGAGAGAAACCAGATGTTAAAAACCAGACTTCACCCACTGATCCTTTAGAGAAAGTGTTAGTTGATGTAAGTTTTCTCCCATGGCTATGAAATAGCTGCAAAGGCAGAAAAATAAAGTCTCCAAATATGCATTGCAGCAAATATTATGGAAAAAGGTCACAATGTTTCTATGGTACTGGCCAGTTTTGTTTTTAATGTCCTGTGACGAGAAATCCCAGATTTGAGGCATATGACAGAAACAGGACTGAATACTCTGGGTAATGGGGCTGCATTACATGATGAGACCTGGATAAAGAGGCCGGGTCAAGTTCGTTGCATTGGTTGGGGGAAGGTGGCTGGGCTCCTTGGGCAGGCGCTCTGGGTGTGATGCAGTGCTGCTGCAGGGACTGCATATGCAGCATCAGCAGCAGATCACAAGTCCTACTTGTGATCCACTTGTGGGGCAGAAAAGAGTTCACAGTGCTGGGCTGCAAATGTGGCAGGTATGAGCCCAAAGAGGAGGGTGCATGGAGCTCCAGATCTGTCACAGGATAATGGTGCAAAAACATGACTAACCTAACTGGTTTGGACTGGAGGAGATCCAGGGAATCTGAATTTATGAGGTCCTTCTGGAGAGGGGTCAGGAATGTCAACGCTGCTTGGCGATATGACAAAGTCAGCGTGCTGAGGCTGGGCAGTGAAGACCAATTGCAATCTGCTCSACTTAGCCCAGCACGGTAAACAGATGGAAAGAAAAGGATAAAAATTAACTTCACCTTCACAGAGAGTTCACGCCTTAAAAACCTCATTCCCAAAAGCAAAAAGGCTCAGTTTGCAGTTGTACTCCTCCAAAGGGTGATGCACCCAGCCTCCTGAGGCTAGCAAGGAAAGCAGAGCACAGCTAAAGGTACTGTCCCCAGCCTGGGAGGCCTTGCTTTCTCCACATAATTTATCCTTCTGACTGGCCAGCATGTTTTCAAGGGAGATATGCACACACACACACACACACGCACACTCACTCAGCTAATCTGAGCGTTTGCCGTTGAGTTGTTACTCTGTTGAGTTGTGCTGCCCTACACCGTCCCAGGTGCAATTCAGATAATTCAAAGCATGCAGTCAGCAAATCCATCAGCCTTGGSTCAATGCAACAGCCTGCTCTTCTGCCTTCTAGAAGTATACATGACTCAGGATGAAACATCCCTGCCTTTAGAAGCATCAGGATGACTTTTTTTTCCAAGTCAAGTCACACAGTTATTTAGTGGTGACACTGAGGGCTTGATTCACACAAAACTTCATTTGGGATGTGCTATGAAACACTTCATGGCCTCCAGCTGCCAGCGCAGAAATGTACCATCTCCTTAGATCCTCTGTTATACCTGCCAGTGCTCTGCAGTTTTCTCAGATGCCCCATGGCATCTTAAATGACACCAGAGGATGATGTTCAGGTCAATGAATTGAGCCCCGACTCGCATTAAGAAGTGGAATRGACTCATATTAAGACTTCTGGAGTGAAAGTGCAACCTGTGTGATGGGAGACTGGGCACAAAGGGTCCTTGGGGAGTAGCTGTKAGCTCTTCTCTTGGGAGCTGGGACTGGAGAGTCCTAGGGGCACACATGGCCGTATCACCCAGCTGCTCATTCCTGAGCAGGAGATGATCAGTAAGGCTACTCCTCTCTTTAGGCATCAGGTACAGATTCAGTCTAGGACATCTGAAGGAGCCTCTATCCTTCTATAGCGTGTTGATCTAAAGGACACGTGAAGGCCAATTCCACTGCTGGGGCTATGCCACATTGCTTGTTTTAACCTCCATGCTTTTGGGAGTGAGTCTGGAGAGGACAAGATACGTCAAAAKAAAGGAGGTAGAGGAGGAGATCTTTCTTTTTGGTTTAACTGGCCAGAGTGTGGAGCACTCTGAAGGAATTGATTTGATGTAGGYGGGGAGAAGTGTGGGAAGGAAAAGCTGAGGATAGACTGGACCGCTGCTGCTCAGGTAATACATTATGTCTTACCGGGAGTTTTTAGGGGTTATAGAGCTGATCTGAAGATACCAAAATCTTTACAGTGATGTCAGATGATCAGGCGTCATTCCATCAGCATCTTTTCTGTATACACAGAGCGCAAATCTCTGCCACTAGGAGGTAGTAGAGATTTTGGAGTTTTTCATGAACTCTTATCTCCTCAAAACACATTCTGGGAAACTTCATAGGTGCAGACCTATTGAAAGAGCCAGGGCTTTCTCATCCACAAGAAAGCTGCTTTGTAAAACGGCCCAGTGTTGCAGATTTCTTCCGTGTGTTAAATGGAGTGTTGCTCGTTGTAGGTCCTGCTGTGCTTCCTGCTGACGTCAAAAGCAATTGAAATACTGGCACAGTAGGGCAGGGCAGAGGAAATTTCTGACACTGAATCATGAGCTCAGTACTGTCCCAACAGCCAGCCATTCAGACACTTCCATGTCAGTGCATCAGCATGTTCACTTTCCAATGACACCAGCCTCCAAATCCAGGGACAGGGAGAAGTACACGAAATCTTACCAGATGCTCAAGAAATCAGTGTGGGTCCCATCGCAGCTGAGTCCTGAGTCACAGTGTAGAACTCCAATTCCTCCRCGCCTCCTGAATGCTGAAGACTGTTCAGAGATCAAATCCTGGTTTGAATGGGAAGGGCAGGCATTAGGAAAGTGGTTCCTTGGAAATACCATCATAGATTTATTCCGAAAAGTACCTTGTTTTCTCTACAAATAACAATTTCCTTTCCATATCCCTACCACTGCAGTCAGACTGGAATCTGAAAGTCCAGCCAGACTTTGTCCACCCCAATTCTCCCTGCTCACAAGAAAGATCTTCTGCTGGTCTACATGGTCATAGTTCTACTGAAAACAGCACAAGAACCTAGTTCTGTCCGTTCATCATTCTCAGACTTTGCTGAAGAAGTGGGAGTTGAAAAAGTAGAGCAATGGGTATAAACCACTACATCAGCTGCCGTGAATGAGCTTAACTCTAGCCATCAAAGAAGGAAGGTAAAAGGCATGGTCAGTACTTTGCAAAAATGGGTCTCAGCCCATCTTAAGTGATGGAGAACACAGTAGCCGTGCGCTATTTGCATTTGCATGGAGTTTTGTAATGGTTATTCTTTTTCTTTTTGCCATTGAGAATGAGCAGAGGTGCCCTGGATGACCCTTAGGGAGCAAATACCTGCAACAGCCTGTTGCAATTTGGACTGAGTCTCTTCTCTGTGTGTTTCCCCTCTCTTTGAAACAGACATCAATAAATTGGCAGTGCTACTGCTAAATAAATGTTTCCAGGAAACACTTGAAAGCATAGGCTCAGAAAAATAACTACCTCCCTTCACTATTCGGAAACAAAAATGGTGAGTGCCCTGAAAGCTCCTTTTTTTGCTAGCTTTAGTTAGAATAAATGTACAGAGCTGGAGGCTTGCATTTTTATAAATCTTGGGGACAAATGCTAACTACCCCTCTGTCTCCTAGTGCCCCGAGTGGATCAGAGCATGGACATATTCATACAAATTGCTTTGTAGCATGCGGACTGTTTAAAGCTGCACTGCTGACTGGACTACGGGTGCACGGTAAAAAAATATGTGCATAAGCCATTTCTTCAGGGACTGCCCATGGAACGGGTGTGTTCAGCCCTGGCCGTGTCTCCTCTCGCCCCGTGTCCTGCTGTGGGCTCGGAGCAGGGTGAGCTCTGAGGGCTGGGTGTTGGCTGTTCCGCTCCTTCCAGGGGTGAAACCCACAGCTGGGTTTGGGATCAGGAAGGCATTTTTTTCTAGCTCAGACTGTCACTGTTCCAGTCTCTGCATGGACACAACTCACTTGCCGGCCTCCTCCTCTTTCAAAATTTCTCTTTATTTTCTGTTCTTTTCTTTCCCGCTCATTCTCATTTCTCTTCCTTGTTCTTCAACTTTCCTTTTGTTATTTTTCTGGCAGCTTTCTTCTCCATCCTTAATACCATTTTTGTGTCTTMGTTTCACACAGAATTGATTGTTTCTTGTTCTGCCTCCCTTCAATGAAATCAACTGGCATTAAAAAAGCTGCCTAGCTCATTGCCAAATCAAAACCTTTTAATATCTGGTGGTGCTCTGAAATATTTTGGAACTGGACTTTAAATTTTGTTCCAAGCTGGAATCTCCCCAGTTTTCAAACAGAGGGGAAAAGCTCTTAAAACCAAGCTGCCAGCTTCAGGCATCTTTACACTAAATGGTTTCGTATTGTCAATGAGTCCTCTTTGACCTTGATGTCAATGGAGAGACTAGTCCATCCTTCATCCCTGGTGGGTGTGAGGCAGAGTGAGCGGGAACTGGCTATGCTCCAGTGACTTTCACGGGTACCACTTCAGAGGACAGGTAGAGGAACTTTAAATGCTGCAGACTTTCTTTTCCCTATCTATGGGTCCAGCTTCTTCATGTTTCTGCTAGTTTGACAGCAGCGTGACTTGTCTGAGAGGAGAACTGGGCCCATAACACGCAAAATAATTTTCTCCAAATGACACGAGAGAAGTCGTATTTGCCATGCCTTTTGAAGTTGCAGTCCAAGTCAAAAGTGACACATTCTTCTTAAAAAAGCCAATAGTATATTGGAATGAAAACAGTTAATTTGGAATGATCAATTTGTAATCAATTTTTCACTTGAAAGAATCACTTGGCATTAAACATTCCTCACCGTGGCAGGTTTTTTCTTCTTTTTTCAYGTGTTCACAGGCTCATAGGTAAGCTGTATTCAGAAAGAAATGGGCACTGACAGACCAAAGATGCCTGTGKTTTTTTCTAGTTCACTCCTGATAACAGCTTAGGTCAGAATCTCCTCAGAGATGAGATGGCAGGATTGGCAGTAACTCTGCTCATGGACAGAAATCATCCCTTTCTCTCACCTCAGGTGGACTGGGGARGAACGTGGAGGAGGATGAAGTAGTGAAGGAGCAGGACAGGGAACTGGCATGGGAAACCAGCAAACTGGGTTGTAATCCTCTAAGCCTGTGGTTGATCTGCTTTAGGATCTCAGGCAATCACTTCAACTCTAAGCATTTTCGCTACCCTTCTTGCCCCGTGTTTTTCCATAAACCCTTTGCGCCGTTTGTCCAACGTGGGGACCTACTGAGCTTTGATCACCATTGGGTCTTCAGGGTATCTTGCAACATAAATAAGGGACTGAAAGGGAGGAAATGACGCCTCTTGCCTCATGGAGAAAGAACCAGAGCCGATRTGGTCAGAAAACAGGCAGGTAAGGAAAGGTCTGCTTCTTCAGGCTCTACTCATGTGAGGATACTCGCTGTTTCATGACCATCCAGTGGGGTTTGAAAGGCAGCTGTGAAATATACCCAGACTCTTGTTCCTTTCTATTTGAGGCTGTCTGGGAAAGCTGTGAGTGGCAAAAAAAMCCACTGGGATGACTGTCTGTCTGCAGAATCAGCAAGATGATCAGAAGACATTTACATTGTTCTCTCACTCGAGAGGTTATTTTTGTAAACATATGGCCTGGAGTTAAATACGTTTTYTTGAAAAACTGTGGCCAAATTCTGTGGCCATTAATGGTGTAAGTCTCTTCTTTCTCTAGAGAAAGATACCCATTTGTAGAGACTGGGGGAAATCCAACCTGTACAACAAGCTCCAGGTTAAATTGCTGCTTTTAAAGCTCTTTTCTGATCAACCCTTGGATGTTAGTCACAGAGTGGCAAATATACAAATCTCTCTGCAAAATCACTGTAGCATATTTATGCAACCAGCGACTTTGATGGGCCTATTAACTTGAAAAGATGAAACAAATAAGTCCCCATGTGCCCCTAATCATCTAAGTGTCTTCTTCTTGGTAATAAATGGTAGTTCATACATCTTACTCAGCTAGGCTTCCACTGCACTCCTTTAAACATAACTTGCAAAAAGTCTAATTGCAGAAAAAGCAATCTGCTTGATTTTTCTTAAAAGAATAATTGTCAGCATAGTAAGAATTCAGAAACAGTACGAAGCTGCAATTCATTACAAGCTTTCAAAGAGACAGAAGGTACCACTGCGCATCTATTGCATAGAGTGATGTTGGAAGGGAACCATAGTCAGGAGCAATTTCAAGAATGGCTTTGCTTATATTATCATCTAGTGATGTTTAAACATGCACAGCATGTCCTTGAAAGCCTAGGGATAAAAGGAAGAGAGGAGATGAAAAATTAAGCCAGAACTAAGGTGTTTGGAAAGAATTTGAAGCTTAGAGTTGTTTCTGAGCATATCAGTTTAACCTTCAAATGAACCAGTAATTTCTTTCCTTCTCTGCAAAGTAACACTTTTAAGTCCCGAAATTTGACTTTGAAGCTGAGATCAATGTTGGTAATGTTCTCATAACACCAACTCCCACTGGAGGTGAAATTGGGAAGGGGGCACTTGTGGTTTATTCAGAGATTCCACACAACACACCAGGCAAGTGATTTTTGCATCAACTGTGCTTCCCTAACTAGGACAGAGAATTTTAGTCTTGCGGAAGGGGTTAGARCCTTACCAGTTCCTACTGACCCAGCACCTCTCAAAGCCAACTAATACATCGTCTGGCTCTCAGCCGCTTCTGTCCCACGGCCTGTGAAATCCTGGAGGGGTGTGGGCTGCTCATAACACTCCACAGATCAGAAATAAAAAGAAAATGTCTGTCGTCAGTTGGTGTAAATTCACCGTGCAGGAGTCTGTGCTTCTCTTGGACAAATACAAAAAAATCTATACATGAAAAACATTAAAAGTCACTAATCTTGTTTCATAGCTAGCCTAAAAGGGGATGAAGAAGCTGTGAAATGAGCTATGCCTTGAATTCCTGAGTTATAGGTGGTTGATTTATCACTGATTTGTAACTGCCCTTAGTATTACCTAGAAGCGCGGTAGGAGACAAGAAATCAAGATCAAAAGAGTATTTAATATCTTAAGTGCATTTATTATATCTGCATTCATACACCAGAAAATGTTGATCTTCAAAGCACTGTACAAACACTAACCAGCTAATGACTCCCCATGCAAAGCAACAGCAACGGCTATTTTTAATACACCTATTATTTGTTTGTGCGCACAAAAGGCTGTTTTGTGCCATCAGCTTTTTTTAGCCAAGCACAGATGGGAGAAAACTGAACAGAGGAGGAAGCAAGGGATATGAAATGGCTTGACCAGGTTCCCCACACACCAGTTAATGGAAATGGCTGGGCAGAAAAAAGTGTAGGTGAAGATAAGGTATGAAAAAGCCACAAAACAGTGAAAGGGCTGGGAAAATGTGAGTCGATTACTAGATAGAAATACATCTTGGAGGAAAAAAGGCTAGTTACTAATGATTTCAGTCTAGCAGAGAAGCAGAACAAGTAGCAGGAAAAGTCAAGTAATTCAAAGCCCGATTGTTACCAATGAGTTACAAAGCCAAAYGGTGAATTTCTCACCTCTTTTTTTAAACGCAGGCAAGGATTTAGAGGACATCCTATGGATAGATCTGAGAGCAGGTGTACAACCTGCCTGGGTGGCAGAGGGCAGATATCCCTTCTCCTCCTCTGAACTTCCCTGAGGCGGCGTGCCTCCGAGCGCCAGGCAGAGAGCCACGGGCTCTGGTGGGACACGGACAGCACGCAGTGGTGAAACCTTCCCCCCTCGGGGTCCTCTGAGGCAAAATTTGGCGTTATCCTTCCTCTGACATCCGTGGGCAGCCCCTGGGAGGACAGGTCTGAGGATCTGGACCTGCAGGTCTGTGGTCCACAGGTACCATTTTAGGACATCTTCCTCACCGATGACAAGCCCTGAGGTACCAGCATGGGGGGAAGTGCTGACCGTCCTGCAAGCYGGAGTAACCCCCCTCACCTCCACAGACAACCGTGTCCCGTGGGCAGTCGCCAGCCTGGGGAGGATTTGGGGGGCTTGGCAGGAGCAGGGTGACACCAGGGTTTCTTTACACAGACCAAAGCCGCCTGAGCCCGGGTCCACCGCGTTGAGAGACCACCTCATCCTGCCGGGGACACCGAGGCGGCCCCTTCCCGCCTCAGCTGCAGCCCAGAGGGGTCAGCCCGCCGACCCCACCTCCTCCTGCCCCCCCACCCCTGCCGTTAAATAACGACTGAAGTACCCCCTCCCTCCCCCCCCCGCCCCGCACCGCCGCTTCCCGCCCGGGGCTGGGCGGGAAAGGGCGGGCGGGGAGGGGGAGAGAGAGAGAGAGAGGCCGGGCTGGGCGCGGGCCGCCGCCGCGCTGCGGAGCCCGTCCTGCACCAGGCGGCGGAGGCAGAGCGAGCGCCCCGGCAGCACCGCAAGCTGCGGCGGCCGTGACCGTACCGCCTTCCTCCTCCTCCTCCTCTCCTGCCAGCCCGGCTCGGCTCCGCTCGGCTCGGCGTCCCGCCCGGCCGCCCCGCGCGCGGCTCCCGCCCTCTATGGATGGGAAGGCAGCACCCAACGGCGTGGCCACCATCGAGGACAGGATCTTGCGGATCACGGGTTACTATGGATATTACCCRGGCTACTCCAGCCAGAAAAGTAAGGCGTCCTCCCGCCTCTCCCGGCCCTTGAGGGGGTGTGGGGAGGGAGGTGGTGGCAGAGCCCTGAGGGTGCCCGTGGTCCCCTCCCAAAATGCCCTCTCCACCCCTCAGGGGGTGCGTGTGGGGGGCCAGGGGCGGCTCCCTGCCTGGCTCTCCCCTGAGGAGACGCGGCGGGCCGGGCGAGCCGTTGGCAATGCGGCCGGTGSGGGGGGGGGGGGGGCCGGCGGCGGCGGCCGTGTCGGCGGTGGAGGAGCGTGGCTGGAGCGGGGGGCGACGGCGTTTCGCCCCGCAACTTCGGCGCCCGCGGCTCCATCCTGCAGCCAGCGCCCCGGAGGGTTGCGGGGATCTTTCATTGTCATTTTTAGGTTTATTTTTTTATTTCCACACACGCGCCCCCGCTCACCCCTGCGGGGGGGGTTTGCTCACCGGGTGCTTCGCGCCGCACCGGGAAAGTTTCGGTCCCGGTGGGTCYCCCCGGGCGGCCGCTTCAGCGTGAAGCTCCTGGATTATTCATCTTCCTCACAAAACTAATTAGATTATTCCAGAAAAGTGGGGAGTTACCGAGGGGTTTTCCTTCGTGCCATTTTAATATGAGACACTTGTGGTTTAGGGGTTTGGCGTTGGTTTGGTGGTTTTTTTTTTTTTTTTTTTTTTTTTTTTTTTCCCCCCCCCTTAAAAGAAGCAGTTGAAATTAAAGCTGTTGGTCCTTGCAGAAATTCACTATTTTTGCTTTGAAGTTTTTAATTAGGAGCAGTGGGTTTCTAGCAGCTGGGAGAACCTTAGTGGGTTTCTCTGAAATTGTGGCTGTCCCAGTGCTCTGTAGAGCTATTTAACGGGGAAAGTTAGGCTAATGAAAGAAATCATTCATTTTTACCACCGAGGAAATGGATGCATTAGGGTTTTATTGTCTAATAGTTGCTTTGCAGTTTGCAAAACCTGTGACATGCCACAGCTTAAAAAACAAAAGGGGAATGGAGGCAAAGTGGGGGYGGGGGKGGGRGGAAGGWAAGGCAAAAAAACCCACCTTAGTGAGGTGAGCACTAAGGAGCAGACTTTCTTCTGCATATTTAAACTCTCCTTGCAATCAGAGGAGGTGAACTGCTTTCCAGAACAGGCAGTGCAGTACTCTCCAGCTCTAATACAACAATAAACCAAACCACAATTAATAAACTGCTAATATCAGACAAACATGTCTGTGGGCTTTTTATGATGGAGGAAAGCCGTGCATTGAAACCACTTAAAAAAATAATTCCTTTGTGTAATGGTCAGCTGAAAAAGCAAACAAGCAAGTCAAGCCCAGTGGTTTTATTCAGGTGTTACTCATAGCACGCTATCGGGGGATGGCAGGTGTTGTGATCATTTGGTGAGGTCAGTTGGTTTGTCTGTAGTCAGAGGAGTTGGGAAGAAGCTCTGAGCAATCTGGAGGAAYGGCTGCATGACAGTCTAGGGACTGTTTAAGTCTAAGCTAGGTGGGACCTGTGTCCCAAATTCTGCAGTGGCTCTAGAGGATCTCTACAGATTTATCAGGGATTAGGGTACTGGCTTAATACTTTGTCGCAAGTTTGCCTCAGTGGCAGAATGCAATTTTTCAGTCTGCAGCAACACTCCCACTCTATCAAAATGCAGACCTGAATTCAGTGCTGTCAATGCAAGTGGCTCTGCCTGGGTGCGTCGGGGAGGCCAGGAGAGGACTGCCCGGACAAAGAAAAGCTTTCTTAGTCCAGGACCGGGTTCTGCAGATGCTATAAATTGCATCTGCTTAAAATTAGATAAAGCATGCTGGGAGAGGCCAAGGCTTTCAAAAGTGCTGACTCTTGGGGTTTTATTGCAAATTTCCTAGCCTTTTGTGCCTTTGTTGTAGACTGGGTGCTGAGGCAAAAAAAAAAAAAAAAAGAAGCGATTACTATTTCAGGTTTTGCTGTTTGAAGAAAATAAGCAAAATTTGTGATCATCATGCTTAAAGAGGAAAACTGGAAGTGCGTAATCCAGAGGTATCCCAACACTGAAATGCCCTCAGGTAAATGAAAAGCATACACCCCTTCTAAACTATGAATGCTTTTTAAAGCAGTCTCATAAGTTTAGGAACCATCATCATAATTTTTGGAGTGCTTGCAGTTGTCGAATGACTGCTTTATCCTCTTGGCTGTGTGTTTTAGGTTTATAAAGTGCTTTAATGTGTTAGGATTTTCATGAAGATGTTCTCCCCCTACCTGGGGAAAAAACAGGCATCCTTCAGGCATTTTGAACAGTGCCTCTTGGCGAGAGTCACTCTTGGAGGTCCTGACTTGGAGATCTTATGCCGCTCCTGTGTCTAGGCTGAAGTATTGCCTTCAAGTGGTGTTGCTTCGAAGTGCTTTTGACAGTTCTTTTGCTAGCTAATTCTTCAGCTACAGCACTGTCAAAATGTAAACGCTCAAGGTGGGAAGTTTGTACAACTAATTATTAAAGTACTTGATATCTAGGTTTATATTGGTGAGGGCATGATTTTGTCACCGCTATCCAAATACAGTTTTAGTGCATCTGARCAACACTGGTGCCTTTTGCTGGAGAGCAGCATGCTGGTCGCGTGCAGTGTGCTCAAATTTTCARGTGGGTTGCGTCCCTCCCCTCCCCAGTGGCAGAGGAGCCATTGTCCTGTCTCGTGCCTGAACCTGTAGCATGTGCAATCATCTGCTTACGCTGTCACCTCGCTCCTGCCTGCGTCTGAAGGGTGTCTGAGGAAGAGGTCAGCTGAGGATGAGCTGTTGTCCCCAGGATGGCTTTGTGCTGTCTACTTCTTGGGTACCCCTCAGGTCTGATCAGAGAGCTGGCCAGGCACCAGATGGGGATGTTATTTGGATGATGACAGCCTTCTGATGGTCACCACCTTCCTTGAGGCTCCTCTTTTT
Organism: Oceanodroma leucorhoa; assembly: GCA_030449065.1. NCBI lineage: Eukaryota > Metazoa > Chordata > Aves > Procellariiformes > Oceanodroma > Oceanodroma leucorhoa. Next base: position 5,833,633 of record JASVER010000057.1, on the reverse strand, counting down.
TCCCAGCCTGCTGTGCCCAGCTAGGGACAGGGAGATTTCTCTTGATGAGGAAAGGTGAAGGCAGGGGGTGGGTGGCTGCTGTTCTGCTCACTCTTGAGGGGTCCTGGAAAATGATAAAAAAAAGCCCAAGGCTCTGTGAATTGTGCTGGTTATTTACATCCCTCCCTTAGTGTATTGGCATGTATTTCATGATATAACAGCAGATCATGCCTAGGCTTCTCTGTGTGAAGGCTAAGGACTGGTCACAAATCGTTATGAAATCTAACGTCAGAGGACTGTAGTGTTCAAGAGCTGTTCTTATTACAAAGAACTGCAGTATTTTCTAGAAACTTTTGCTTCATCTTCTATATTTGTGTGCACTAACCTACTTCAGACTTGGGAGTGTGCATATGATGATTCTTTTGTTAATTTTAAGTCAGGCACTTTTATAATTTTATTTATCCTTAAAAAAAAAAAAGCTGTTAGAGAAGCAAAATACCTTCTTTATTTCTCTGAAAGTCATCTGATTAAGCAGAAGTATGTATTTTGGTCTGGTATTTGCATCCATGTATATTGCAAAGAACCTGCATATCCTGCATAATAAGTCACAGGAATTGGAGAAAGATATGATGGGGTTCCCCCCCCCCCCATCTGTTCCTTGGATGAAAAGGGATCTTCCTGATCCCAGTCGTCCTGTACCTTTGGATTCATGGCTTGATTCCTCAGTTCCTGTATTTAAAATGTACAGAGTATGTATGAGGTCTCTGGCTTCTGTGGGGAGGAAAAGGGGCTGTGTTTCTCTTCCAGTAAATTTCTTCAAAGTTACTGGATAATTTCCCAGGGCATGGTGCTGGTGTAGAACAGAGGCTCCAGCCTTTGACATGGGGCTGCAGATGGTGCTCCCATGTTCATGATCCCTTGGCTTCATATTTCAGTTTTCATTTGGTCTGATCCAGCTTTTCCATCTCTACAAACCTACAAACCTATTCCCTCTCCTGATCTTTGCCATAACTTCTCATTCTTCTCTTACTTTTTGCTGGTAATACAATAATGTTTAGTGTCTCCAGTCTTAAAAGAGTATGTATGGGTTTTGTGTTTTGTTTTKTTTTTTTTTTTTCTTTCTTTTTTGACTCTTTCCAACTGCCACCCCATCTGCCTTTCATCTCAGTACTGAAAGCTTTTTTACTTTGACACTACAAAGTTCCTTTCCTTCAAGTCTGTCCTAACACCTTTTCTGTGCTTTCCACTGAATTAAAACTGCTCCAACCAAAGTTTCTCATCTCTTATCTTCATCAGTTTCACCGAGTCCACCACCAAGTCAAGCAGTTTCTGCCTGTGTAATGTCTTTTTGCTGGAGCTCTTTTCACCATCCACTAAGTTTTATGTCTTGTTCTGGCTCTCRGCATCACAGATCTGCATTTCTATAATGCTGTTTTCTCAGGCTGGGACAAGAACAGCATAACTGTACTGAAAATGCAGTGGCTGCACTTGTTCTCCTAGCTCTTCACACGAGCCATCACCTTCTCTTTTTCATCATGCTTGGAGAGCTTCTCTTAATATGTAGAGCTTATTTCTACCTTTCTGGTAGAGGGTTTGATTCCYGGTGCAGCAGGCTGTGAATGCCAACCTTCAGCAGGCACTTGCTGGACTTCGAAACATTTGTACTTTGTCCCGTTCTGCCTCGAGCTCCCCTTCTCTCCTTCAGACCTGCCCTGAAACCCTGGGGTTGTGTAAGCTGCTGGAAGCAGAGGGTGGTGTCCTGTGCCTATGCAGCAGTGGGGCCGTCGGCCATGTTCCTGGGCASGCAGTGTGATAACTGGGTGACCACTCCTCTGGTGCAGCTGCATGATCAGAGGTGTCTGCCAGGGAGCTGGAAAGCCCTTACAGCAGTGTGTGTCCTTAGTGGTGCTTGGCACCTGGGGAGAAATGCTGAACCTGTCCTTAACATTGGCACAGTTGCTGAAGGGAATAAGCTTTGTGTTTTCTTATGTCCCTAGAACAGCTCAAGCAAGGTTTTGTGGTTTAATTTGGCAAGTTAAGCCTCAAGTCAGTAATGAACTTAAGCATCTGCTTAAGTCTGAACTTGCACTAAGCCACTGGGCTTTGACAATGTGTTTAAAGTTAAGTCCATGCTTAATTGCTTTACTTAATAAGACTGGGATTACAGGCACGCTGAGCCAGCATCAGTGGCTTGGCACTTTGGCTCTCCGAGCAGAGTAAAAGGCTGCAGAGGGGAAATCTAACTCCAAAACGTTGGAGGGAATTTTCTTCTGGTTATTACAGCAGCTGTGCCAGCAGCTCTGCTGCAGTACGAATCACATGGCAAACCGAGAGCATCTCCGTGCTTACTGAACACCGTGCCCTCCTGGTGGCTTGTCACTTCCAGCAAGAGGAACAGAGTCTCAGTCTGTTTACTGGAGGCACCCAGCTGCTTCTCCAGCCGTTCGCAGAGCCCTCGGTTTCTCCGTGCAGAGCACGCACAATGGGAGAGACTGGGAAAGGAGCAGTTGAGGAAAGGTGCTTTGAAATTTTTGGTGGATGAGGCTGGTTTCATCGAGCTGTGTTTGAGGGGGTCTGGCAGGGAGGCAGTGGTGTCTGAATCAGCCTCTGTGTGACCTGAAGAAGTCCCAGGGCTGCTTCAGCTTGTACCAGTTGTGGCAGTTGCTCCTGTGCCACCTGATAGTGTTTGGGTTGCAAGGACTCCAGATGCAGGCCGGGGCTGGAATGAACTTTATTTCAAAGCCCTTCCTTTCCCTACTGGACAGGGATTTTCCGTAGGAGAGTTATTCYTGGCCCTTCTTTTAGGGAGGGTATGCTGCAGCGGGGGCTGGATTGCAAACTGTAGATTTAACAATCTTTTTCCCCAGCAGCTCTGGGGGCATAAGTGGATGTCACGGCACGGGATGCAGTTCTGTCGCAGTTGCTTCCTCCTTGCAGGCTTGTCTCTCTGTTCAGGTAAAAAAATAAATTAAATAAATGTATGGCTGTGTATCAGCACCAGTAGCAATAACTTATGAAGTAATTTCTTTCAGCAAAGCAGATTTTATAAATACTCCTTTGCCCACTAATTTTGGCAAGACCAAGTATGTATTCTTTAATGGTGTAGGGCCAGGCTTTGTGTGGATTTCTCTTTGTGCTGGAAGGGACAGTATGGCAGCCTTGCACTAGTGGCTGGAGTGTGGGACTTCTCCTTCACTTGGGGACTCAAAGCGTTTTGGAGGATGAGGGGTCTCATTAGCTGGCAGGAGAGGGAACTGGTTCAGTCCTTGGCCTTGTCAGGGACTGCTTCGGTCTCTTCGGGTCAAATCCCTGGGGAGCTGAGCCATGAAACTGCGGTACCTGAGTATGCCGTGGCATACGGGTGCGGTTCTGAACAACTGGGGGCAGCAGGGATGAATTTAAATCAGGAAGGACACCATGGGGACCAGGGTGATGGGGAGCATACCCTTGCAAGAAGGGACTGACAGAGCTTGGCTTGTGTAGGCTAGCCACAATGGGAACGTGGCTGCTGCTCCATATACATCTTGGGAGAATGAACAGGGAAGTGTAGGAAAGAAGAGTTATTTAAACTGAAACGGCATGTTGGCACACAGACAAATGGGCATTAACAGGCCATGAATAAATTAAGGCTGGAAATTAGCAGAAGGCTGAAATTAATGGCCAAAAAGTCTCTCCCAGTCTTATGTATCTAAATAAGAATGATTTCCCAAGCTTTAAAGATGCCTCATAAAGAAGTTTGCCAAGATTTTGTGAAAAATTACTCCTATTTGGCAGGGGAAATTGAGACAGTAAGGTAGGGGGGGAGGGATGTTTATTTGCCAGAGATTGTGCAGAACAAGAGATAATGTTTGATGGAGTAATCTCTTCCTCCACTGGTGACGGCGCTGAACCTGGCCTGGTGCTAATGTTGGTAGAGGTGCTTTCAATAACTTGGTAGCTTTCTACATGTGCTCTCTGCCTGCTTTTCAGTTCCTCTGCCCTCCCATGCTCATTTGCTCCAGCCCTTCTCGCAGAAATGTTTCCTCGCTGCCTGGCCCTCCGGGCAATGGCTGGGCCATGCCTCGTGCTCCCATGTGGCACGGCTCTCCGGCAGCCTGCTGCTTCGCCTCACTTGCACCGATTCACCTGAGGTGGCTTTAAGCTCACTCAACTTGATGGCATCATGGCAGCCTGGAGCTGCATGCTTCCTTCTTTCCTTGTTTTTCCTAAAAGAGTTGCTGCTGCATGTAGCTCATTAAGAAATGACCTGGGTATGCCATGAGCTTCTGGTGCTCTTCTGGAGTGAACGGAAGAGATATCCCTCATTTTAACTGTCCTTCCAGCACTCTTTCCCCCATCCATTCAGGCAGGCAGCTGCATATCTGGTCTTGGTTAAATGCGGTAGAGTAATATTCCAAAGTGCCAGATGGTTCTGAGCAAACTTTTATCCTTCCAATGCTTGCATTCCTTTTTTTATTAGTGGTTTTAAAAGTTTGCAATTATTTCTTCTGCACATTTGGAAATTGATGGACTTTCGCTCAACTACCTGCATGGGAATTCACCCATGAAAKTGAATTTGCGGCTTGCTGTTTGTTGAACAACTGGTGGCAGGAATTTTTTCACACAAACCTGCTGCTGGATGAATAATGAATAATGAAAATGCCTGCGGAAAGAGTCAGTGTCTCTGTGGCAAATGTGCAAATAGGGTGTGGGGGGAAAAAAAGTGAAGTGCTTAACTGACTGGTTAAATTATTCACCAAGTGGACCAGCTCTACTTAGTGAGACTGAAAATCTTTTTTTCTTACAATAAGGTGAAGTGGACTCCCTGGTGGCCTACAATTTGGGCTGGCCCTTTGCAGAATGGCAAATTTCACTGCATGAAGATAGAATCTGTAACGTTATGCCTAGCTAATACCCAGGGTATGGCTTACACAGCGACGGCAGAGCTGTAAGTGAGAGCATCCCAGGCACTTTGAGTGGCAACAGTGAATTTATTCAAAGGCATGCAGTATGTATTCAAGTCACAGGCTTTCGGTGTATGTGCCRCACAACGAAGAGCTTTCTGTTACTACTTTAAAAACATACTGATTCTTCCTAGACTTCCCGTGCAAATACTCTTGATAAAATGGACTTGCCCTTTCCTGCATTCATCTGGGCTGGATCAGGGGTAGCAGAGCGAGGGAGTGAGAAAGGTGTCTCTGCTGTCCTTTCGTAGAGGAAAGGAAGGAGGAGCTGATTTGCTCCTGTTCTGGTTTCCTTTTGAGCTAAGGCATGGGAGCAGGATTCAGGTCTAGGGTAAAAATGATGTTTCCTGCTGTTTCTGGCAATCTTAAAGCTGTTCCTTGGCTCAAAGCTGTCCAGTCTATTTTGTCTGATGCAGGAAGAGCTCCCATGCTTGTTTTGATTCTCATTTAAGTTTCCAATTACATTTTTGGGGGGGAGGAAGGGAGAGGCAAGCACCAGCATGGCAGTTCATGGGTCAATACGACTTCACCAAAACAGTTCCACCAAATTCACTATTAGACCAGTCATAGACCTGGTAGTGATCTCTCCATCCAGAGTGAGAAAGAAATTGTAGCTTGAGGCCAACCTGGCGACTCTTCCAGTTTTATTCCTTCCTGTTTCGGGCATTTTGTGCTTGCGTTATGACTGTGAAGTGGCTGTTTACGGCACTGAAGCAGTATTGCTTGAGCAATTGCCTGCTAAAGCAATATACAGTACAGCTATCTCTCTTCCTGCAGAGGCTTAGTCTTCTGGGGGACATTTTTGATGAGGGCAAACACACACCTTTATTATTAATGGGGTAGTTGGAGATGCTGTGCACTCTGCTAAAAAAATAGTTTCCTATTGGGGACTGATTTTTCGTATGATTCATAGGAACACAACTGTGCAGGTCCATTCCAGCTAATGGGCATCATATACCTGAATGTCTAAGGACAGCACCGAAATCACGTGCTGCTGTGCCTGTGTAAGATAAGCATGAAACAGGACTGGAACACATGTTCTCTGTCGGAGTGCTCTGAGACAGAAAAGTGATTGCATTAGTTTGCACGGTGTGATTTATGTTCGGCGTCTTGAAGTAAGATGGCATAGTTGTTATAGTGCAGTTGATAGTGCAGTTGTTATGAGCCTTTTATATGTCTAAATCCTGGGACTTTTTAATCCTTTCTTAGACAAAGTTTGCCACGTGGAATTTGCAGCCTTGCAATTGTGTGGGTGCAGATTGGGGTTTTTCTCTGCAGTGCCAGAAATAACCTGTTGTGTGATACGTTACAGGGGCTAGAATTTGTAGCAGCTTGTGTGCAAGTGGGATGCTTTCAGTGCTCCACCAGAGGAAATTCTTCAGTGCTGACAGCATGGTAGGAAGATGAACTCTTGGTGTTTCTGTATTACGGTTTGGACTTCTACCTGAGGAGGATTGGTTCTACATGTGAGAAAGCACTTGATTCTTAGTACTCAGTGAGGCTGCTAACACAAAGAGCAGGTGGAAAATGATTGAACTTAGCATTTACCGGGAAGATGGAAAAGAAGAACACATCTGATGAAGTTTCCTAATTTTCTATCAATTCTTGCTTCTTTCCAGGGTGGGATGGAATGGGAAAAAAGTGAGGAATTAGATAAGAAGAAAACTTTAAACATTTTGAGAACATTTGTTCTGAGAAAAAATTTCAGACTGGTGAATTGTCTTGAATATCACTAAAGAAGTGTTGTTTTTCACATGCATTGAAAAAAGAACCTTGGAGGAAGGAACAAAAGACATTTTTCAGCTGAAAAACATAGTTGAGCTATTGTTGGTGTGCCGAGCCATATGCGTCCTGTTGAGGTGATTCATCCAGTACAAGGCCTGCCTTCTGTCACTCTTCTTGGGGGACCCTTTGGCAATGGGCATGGATTTATCTGTGGTTGTGTGTGCCACAAAGCTTGACGCTTGCAGGGAGCATCGGACTGACTTCAGTGTGCAGTTAAGTGCACAACTGTCATCTGACCTAGTGTCTTCACRGAGGTTTGGGTCCAGGAATATGCCTTCTGAAGGCCATCTGCTCTGAGATGCAGACCTCACTGGCTGTTTACAGGGTCAGCTTAAAAGGCTGAGGTTATACTTCACCTGTAGATGCACTGCGGCAGGCGAAAGCACTGAAGAGGCTGCTTAGCTGGGTTTTCCAATGCATCCTGTTTGTTTCCACACATTCAGTGCTGGAAAGGAGGTTAATTAGATCAAATTAGGGCAACTCTATTCCTAGCTAGGGTCTGTGCAGTGTCTTTGTGCACATCTGCTTTGAAGTGAATTCAGAGCAACTGTTTTGAGCATCCTTGTGAAGACAGGCATCCTCGGCTGTGGGCTTAGAGAAGTCAGCTAAAAGAAAAGATATCTGTACATGGGCAGACTCTAGAGAACTTGCTTAAGCTTAGGTATTCACACTGTGCACAGATGCARCAGTGGCTCTTCTGAGAGGCAAAGTTTCTAAGGCAGATGCCTGGAAATACCACTCTGGTGAGTGTGTACGTGTGATTTAGCTGCAGTGCTCTCAAATTTTGTATGCATAACTTTTAGAGGCACTTCTTTGAAAATTTGCCTCTTTATTATTATTGGTGTAAAACATTTATAGTGTAGCAAAGTTTCATAGCACTTTGTGGAGTTAAGACATTCCTTATAGTTTACTTTAAAGAGGCAAATTAAATGGGAGGTAGAGCTCTCAGATTTACCCTGTGTAGGGGAATGGAGGGTAGAAGAAATCTGTCACTATCACTGTGCACATTGTTAACAGATGTTGGTTTTGGTCTCTTATTTTATCTGGGATCTCAGATTTGCTGTACAAATAATAGTAAGGGGCAGACCTYAGTTGTCTGGGTTCAGATTTACTTTAATTCCAAACCTGCTTCCTAGGTGTAGTATGTTCACAGCTGGGGATGTTTTTTGGTTTAGTTGTAGACAAAAGTTAAACCCCTTTTTTAGGATTTTCTGATGAGCACAGCTGTGGAGAACAGCATCAAGGTTCTGATCATTTCCTCTGCCTTTTTTTTCCCCACGGTGTTGTCATCCTGATAGTGAGTTACCTGGCAAAAGATCACCTTAGATCAGGAGAATCCTCTGGTGGTTTAATGGCTGTTGCCCTGGTGGTTTAATGGCTGTTGCCCTTCACGTTCTCCCTGTGGGTGATGGATGGTGTGTGGCTGGGTAAAACAAGTCATCCCATTTTGTTCACATTTCCCAAATTTTTCTGTTTCCATACTTGGGACTGTGGACAGGTACTGCAGTTTTGAGCAGCCTGAATTGCCAAATATCCTTTATGCGYATAAAGAGAAGATTCATAGGTCTTCATTTGAGGGTTACGGTCATTATCTCCTGTCACGTTCAGGTATTCAGAAGCAGCTCTCCCTGGAAGCCAGTTGGAATAACACAGTGCAGTTTGAACTGAGTATGTAGATACTGGATCTTCTGCTGTATTTACGTTTTTGCTGTGTATTTCAGTGGCTTAAGCCATTCTCCTTCATCTTGACTTTCCCTTTTCATCCTATCAGTCTCCCTTCTCTCCCCGTGTCTGTGGCATCGGACTGGGCTTGTTGAAGGGAAGATCTGAAAGGAAATATATTTGGTGCCTTTGATGTGCGGAGCCTTTTTTTATAGGCTATGAACAAAAATTGTGTCTGTGTATTCCCAAACTGAAGAATACATGATTGCTGTTCCCAGGCACAGGCTTTGACATCACTCATACTCTATAATTTATGGTATTTTTGTAGCAATCAACAGAAGGTCTGGAAGAGAGTGAAAGGGGTGATTTAGAAAGGAAAGAATAGCCCTGTGCCTTGTGGTAGGTCTGTGAGTGAGCACGTTCCTGCTCTTTGGAGTTGCTACTGGGTCTCTCTTTTATCATGGAATCATTTTTAAAGATGATGTTGTTTTGCCTAATGTAAGCACTTGCTCCTTGTCAAACACATCCTTGTATGCCCTGTTAGGACTTTGCACTTCATTCCTGGGTGTTTTAAAAGCAGATTACAGAATGTCTTGTAACTCGTCATCTGTTTTTAACCTGGTTTCTGAACGAAACAAGGCTTATGTGAACATCATATCCCTGTCCCTACTCCCTCCCCCTGTAACTTTAGAATCTATTGGCCAAATCCAAGMAAACTTACCAGGAGTCAGAGAGTGTAAAAGGCATGGAGCCCTGATGGACCTTATAAAAACAGGTGGCCAGCTAGAAAAAGGGGGCCCTCTTCGTTCTCCCACAATGGAAAAGCTGTAGTTAGCTCGCTCCTGAAGATGAGATGTACTGCATAAAATTTTTGGGATTTTATCAAAGATGCATCTAATTAACATCCAGCTTCAGACAGTGGTCAACAGGAGATGTGCAGAGAAGAGTATAATGCAGGTTCCTGGTGCGCTTCCATCCTTCATTGATCTGTGCCTTGGGAAGTTCTTGGTGTATGTATATTTTAGTAGCTTTTGATGGATATTTCTTCCATGAATTTGCCTAATTGCTTTTTAGACACTGGAGAATCTGGCCAGAAGACACAATTCTGTAGGAAAGTGACTTTGTCCATTTTGCTGTTGTAGAATTGCTTGTCTCTGTTGCTGCTGGTTCTTTGGATATGGCTCTTCAGCTGACGAATGARGGTAACCCCCATGAAGTCTTGGAGTCAGGCCCCCCCTACCCCTCAATATATGTGGAGACAGAGGAGGAGAAAGAAAACAAAGCATTGGCCTGTTTGGTGTGAATAAACATCCTGTGAAGCTAACACATCTTTTATTTCAAAATTCCTTCCAGCATATAGATAAGATACTAGCCTGGGAGGAGAGATGTTGGCTTCATACTGTTTGGCTACTTCTTCAGGCTGTACTGGGATGCCAGGAGTCTCACAGGGTACACCTATCTTTGTTTGGGACTTTGAGATGGTGCAGTAAAAAACATAAACTGTTTCTACAGGACAGTTTCAGGTTTTGATCTGAAATTTAATGAATAAAAGATTAATTTCCAGAACCACAGCTATTGATAAAGGTCTGTAGAGCATCGCAGACGATGGTTGTGAACCCTTTGCAGTTTWAAAAAATTGAGAGAATGTAGTTGTTTTATTAAGGCTACAGAAAATGTTATAAAATATTCATGATGATCATCTCTTATTTGAAATAATAAATCCAAGGTTAATTTTGTACTTGCAGAAAACTGGTGGCTGACTATTGGCCCTCTATTTCTTTGCTGGTGTAATGTAGAGATAATACTTAATATTTTATCTGCTTTGCAAGGATGTTATTAGGCTCACAAATATGTCATGGCACACAGAGAAGGAAAAGTAAGCTTCCCCCTCTTTCTCCTGCAGGTTAGTGAGACAGAGGCTTCTACAGTCATTTCAGACATCTTGGCTCCTTAAGAGCCCAGGGAAAGAAAACATTGCTGTACAAAAGGACTCATATAAAGCATAAAAGTTTGTCTGTTGGCAAATTCAATACTCAGTGTAACTCTTAGCTTTAAAAAAGGCAATAAAGAAATGCCACCAGTTCTGTTTGTTTATTTTAAAGGCTGAGTTCCTAGAAATTATTTTTGTCACCCATGCCATCCATTGCAATGCCAGTTGTGACATTTCTGACCTCTGTTTGAAATTAGAATTTGACATTGTGGTGACCGCACTGAACAAGGAAAAATGCCCCAGGATTTTATAAATAGGATTTAAAGCGACCTTCCTATGGTTGCATTTTATTATTTTGCTGTATRTGTTTTTGTTATTTATTTTTTTCCCAAATAAATGAATGCTAGTTTTTAATATCGCCATGTAGCGACATCATGAAGCCTTTTTAGTCACTGCTGCTGCGCAAAGTATTGTAAAGTCTGACATCCCTTTGAAGAGCTGTTCTTAGCCACTGCTGCTATTTTTATTTTTATTTATTCTCTGCGAGAATATTTTTTTTATTTTGTCCTCGCCTGCCCTGAATTTTCAAAACACTTTCAGATCAGCTTACAACAAAACAATCAAGCTCTTTCCTCCTCCCGTTTTTTCCCCACTCTAACTTTTACTGGACTGTGCCTCGAAAATCTAATTGAAGGATAGTTTTTTTTCCTTGAACTCAAAACATAGTCTTTAGAGAAATATCTGCCAGAAGCACTGACCTACAAAATTTATTAGGCTCTCCACACTGGTGTGAAACTCATTTATGTAATGCTGCTGGATTGGAGGACTCTGCTCTGCTTTGGAGGTAAAATACAAAGTTCAGTCTTGCTGCCATAAGCATAAGTGCAAAGAAGTGGCTGATAATGAGATAGCGTTTGCAGACCTACGAAAGGTGGTTTATGAAATTCTCTCTTGTTTTTACCTTACAGCTTTACAGAGATTCCTTGAGGGCAAAGRCCATTTGAGTAGGTTTAACATACAAGTGCTGGCTGCTGGGTGCTCTGGGCTGGCTCTTGACCTCAGGAGCATGATAGGAAAAACCAGGCTGAGCGCCCTAGTAATAGGGCACTGAGAAGAGAGATGCTGAAAATTATCAGTGAAACTAATTTAGTTATCCCATTTCTGTGCTGTTTAACATAAACTGCATAACAAGGGCAGTCGGGGGCTACATGCGTGGAACTGGGTCRAGTACTTGCAGTGCTGTTTCAGTACTTGCAGTGCGGTGCCAGGAGAGGGCTGGGTTGGAGCTACTCTACTAGCTACATCTTCTGCTGATGGGAACTGGGAAGTGACTTGCAGCTGGACAGCAGATTAGAGCTGACTTTCTCTGCTTTGGCAGAGGCTGCAGAGTAGCTTGAGAAAAAAGGTGGTCCCGAGGCATTTTTAAATCACTTCAGCTTTCTTCATTTTCCTCTGCTAAGATCAGATACTGGAGCAGTTTGTGGTGGAATCCTAGGGGTCCTGTGATTGATGGAGAGGTACACCACTGGTAATTAATGAGTTTGCTTTGTCGGCAGAGCCAAAGGCTCTAGAGCAACTGGCTTTAGCTTCTTGCTGTGTACGTTTCGTCTTTGGGTAGAGCTGAATTTGCTCTGCTCATGCTGTGACCTATGTGGATGTCAGGTAACTTCCAGTTAGAAACCATGGTGCCATGGAAGCTCTGCGTTGTGCTAGCCCTAATAAACCCTGTTGCGTGTGGTGGGCTCAGAACAGGGCCACAACTTGCTGATGTCTACTTGTAAAAGACTGTGGGGACGTACTCATAATTTCAGCACTGCTCTGAGAGAGTGGGATACAGAAAGAGGTTAAGGAGCAGGTGTGTCAGCATTTATCAGTTTCTTCATTGAATTTTGTAAACATGTCCTTGTTACTAGCCAGAAGGAAAAAGTTGTAGGTTAACTGTGATCATATGTAACTTTGTATGTATCATATGTATCATATGTAACTCATATGTAACTCAGTTGTAGTGTGGCAGAGAGGGGTGTCGAGAACAGGGGAAGTCATTTGCAGGGCATGTCTGAGAAGAAATGTTTCTTTCCTCCATTTCTAAACAGAGTAATAATTTAATGTAAGGACAGTCAGATGATTAGTCTTATTATAACACCAGAAATATAAACAGGTRATTGGAAGCATATCACTAGATGACTGTAGATTTTATAAATTATTTGTTGATCTTTTGATTTTGATTGTTACAGAACATAACTAGCAACTTATTCACACTCTGTATATTCTTTATAAGTGTGCCCTTAATGTGAAGTGTGGCAGAGTATCAGAAGCTTAGTTCTTTGCCCTCTGAAAGATCTTCCAGTGGTGGAGATGCAAAGGCATCTGCGTCTGCTCCATCAGAGCATACAAGTGCAAGCAGCAGGGGAAATAAAATGTTGTGTGTTTGGAGTGGATCAGATGAGAAGGGCAACCAGCCCATGAATCTGAACTTGTACTTGCCYGGCATTGACATGTGAAATGAGCAGAGAAGAAAGTTCAGAGTTTCCCTCTTCAACYGTTTTGAGGGATTTTGGCCATGGTGACAGTTCACTCAAACCTTATGCCCTGTTGGATGAGTGAAGTTAAGCATAGCAGTGCCTGTAATCTTCACTACATAAGGTTATGAAGTGGCTAATATTATATCCAGCTGCTTTTCAACGCTTGGTGTGAGAGAGCAAGGAGCTGCTGAGAGCTGGATTAATTGGGAATGCAGCCTTTGGTGCAAACGYGGACCAAGGCTGACTTTTGCCTCTCTGGATTGGTGAAAGGATGCCTTAATCCTTCTGCCACAGCACCTATTCTTACAGCTATACATGTCCCCATTTGATTTTTGGGGAAAARGTTTCTAATTCCCTTTGACTTCTTTGAAAGTCATTATCTGTATCTTTTTGAAGAGAGATCTGAAAGCTGTGAATCCCTTCAGTGGCATCCCCCAGGGAGCATTGGCATTTCTGAAGTGGGCTGGGGGATGTGTCCCAGGCACATTAATAAAGCTCCACATCAYGAACTATCAGAAGGAGCTAACAGAATATATTATGCCTGCTCTTTCTCTGACCTTCCTTAATTGTCTGTGATTATTCTATTACAGCAGAACATTTYAAAGTAATTGTGGAAATCGGATGCAAGTGTAAAACCACAAAGGTGGTCCTAAAACTTTACAAAATCATGGACAGGCATCCAAATTGTGAGTCAGTCTGCTATGATCTTCTTTCTCAAGTGGGATGTTACCCAGGCTGAATAATGATTTGTTCCTCAAATGAAGTTACATGGCGAAGACTGGCAGAACCTGGCATGGTCTTTGATATTTTTGCCATTGATTCAGATTCCAGAGTCAGGGGAGGTTTTGTCCAATTACAGTGTTTGGGATTTGGCACTTTTAAAGAATTTTTTGGTGAGCTCTGAGGGTTGAACAGCGGTCATCTAATAAGAGGATCACAGAACCGTCAGAGGTATGGAGAAATAACTAGTGTCTTAATGAGCAGGGTCACCTATATCGTTCTTAATGGATACATGTCTAATCCATTTTTAAAACATCAGTGGTGGAGATTGCCCATCCTGCCAGGCAGTCTGTTCCAGCACTTCATTTACTGTTAYTTCCTCATGGCTAAACCTTTCTTGGTGTAGTTCAGACCCAATACTTGTCCTAGTCACCCTGTGACTGGTCTTTTCCTCTGCAGCAATATCCTGTAGATCTCAGGACCTTTTTTCTTGTTTTCCTTSATGTTTACTAAACAAACCAAATTCTTCTGCTCATTCTGTGTAGTCATACTTTCTAGAAATTYGCCTATCTTCTTTTTCTTCTGGATTCTATCCAGTGAACCTACACCTTTCTTTAAATCTGGGTCCTCAAACCGGACACAAGTCTTCAGCTGAGGTCTCACCAGCGCAGCCTTGCAGAGAATTACTTCACATTCTTAGTGTACAATGGATTATCCATCTCATTTCTGTGTCTGAATTTTTGGCAACAGTATAACAAGTRATGCAGCTTCAGCTTGGGGTTTCCCCTAAACTTCCAGTCCTCTTCTAGAAAACTGTGGCGATTCCCTGAACTGTGTCTGTACAGCTGATTCTCCACTTAGGTGGGAGTAACTTTTCACTTTTTCAAGTAATTCTTTTCTTTTACAGGCAATTTCTCCAGGTTGTTAAAATCATTCCAGTTCTTCCTCCAACGTACTTGCAGCCTTCCTGTTCACTACAATTTTAGACATAATGATTAAGCTCCCTATTATGAAAATAACAAATATTAAAAGAACCCTCCCTTAGCATCCTTTTGTTTGACAGTGAGCCACTGATAGCAACCCCAGGTTTGGCGCATGAGCACTTTTCCACTCAGTGAAATCGTTTCCCTGTCTTGTCATGCTGGGCAGTATCAGCAGCCATACTGGCATCAAGATCTGTAATGTCTCCTGTCCTTTGCTATTCACAAACATGTTACTCTGTCGTAGAAAGAAACAACATTAATCTGATGGGATGAGTCTTGATGAATCTCTGACTGTTATTCTGTTTTTCTATGTGTAGCCTGTTTGATTATTTGGTCTGGTATTTTTATGGGAATGGAGGACAGGCTGCCTGTTATATCCAGCTGCTCAAACTTCTTTTTTATTCAGGTTCTTTCAGAATCTCTTTCAGAATTTCTTTTGCCTACCTAGAGTTGTCAAAGGTCCCTGTCGCATGTTTAAATMAGTTTCCAGAACTGAGACCAGTGCTTTTTTCCTGGATATACCAGGCCAGATTGTTGATAYGAAATGCATCCCTCTAGATACAGAAGTTCCAGACAGGCCTTGGTTCGGTGCCACCTCATTTCTCKTCAGAATTTACTGTTCCACGGAAAGTGACTGCTGAGGCACATTTAAGATACAGCATTTCATTGCTCTATTAAGAACTTAAAATTTATATGTTAAAATGAATTTCTAATTTTCCCCTATGTTTATGAGATGATCAAGGCCCGAGCTGGGCAGGTAATGAGGCAAAATTGTTGGCAAAGTTATCGGTGACTTTGAAATGAACTTTGTAACTTAATTTGTGATCTTTCTCTCCAGTATTTTGCCAGTGTTTGCAAGTGAAGTCATCTCAGCATATTGTTCACAGATGGTGACATTGTTAGATGTGGTATACGACAAGCAAAGGTTCAGGTACCATTTGGAGTTATATTTAAGCGCATTGTAGATGCCACCCTGGCCTTTGCACAGGTTGAAAAACTCACCTACCTARCAGATTATAGGAGGCCAAATGAATAGTGAAGCAGAAACTGTTTAAATACCAGAAGAAATGTGTTTAATGGTTCCAATTAACTAACACATTGTAGGAGCATTTAGGAGGTTGTTTGAGATTGTCCAATACAGGCCATCTAGCCTACTGCCTTTTGACCTGCGGCCTTGGGAAGTCAAGAATATCCACTAAAATAGCAGATGGGTCCACCAGCCAAAAATCTTCCACTTCATCACTGCATGAAAAGGCTCTTGAGTTGCAGCTGTATCCATKGGAGGCCTGAAGGGTAAAGGGGCTGGAATTCAAAACTAACATCTAGCCCATGGCTGAAAAATCTGAGTATCTGTAAGTAGGCTGTAAAGGACATCTTCTGAACAGGGAGCAGTGACTGGCAGGTCTACCATAGCGGATATTAGTTCCCACCCTGAGTAGGAGAATCTCCTTTCCAGCCCAAGCCCACTAGAAATGGTCTCTGGGGGGAAGCGTCTCCCGATATTCACCCAGGGGAAAGGGCCCAACAAGCTGAACTCTTCATCACTTGCCACATACCAAGCCTCAGCTGGATAGGTCATGACCATACTGGTTTCTGAAAATTCGTGAAACGTCAGTGTGTCTCTTGTTAGTGTGACTCTCACTAATATTTTAAAGATTTTTTTTTTTTTTTTTCCTAGTGTTTTGTATGTCTTCTGTGAAGTGTTGTACTCCTGGTGACCTAGCTTTGGTTTAAGTATCAAAATCCTCAYACAAGTGAAAGGGAGAGACAGATCTCTCTCTGTCTTTGGAGACTGTAGCGGTGTGTGGTGTATGTGATTTTTTTGGTCAAACTGTCAGCCATTTTTTTGTTTTTAAAAAAAGTAATTTTAAAAGCTAGAAATCTGTCTATTTAGAGCTAAGAGCTTGGTGTAGTTGCAGGGCTCCTGGAACCAGCATCTGAGAAATACTTCTGAATAACTGGACTCTTAATCCAGTGTGGCAGATCACAAAATCTTCCACGCTTCGTCCAGAAGCCCGTTTAGTGTGGGATCCTCATGTCGCAGAGCCAGTAGGACATGCTGTAGGAAACGAATAAAGTGACCCTTTTCTGTCATCCCCTCCCAATGTCAGGCCGTCAGTCACTTTCAGAACCAAAACTTCGAACCTTTTTGCTTTTGGCCTCTATGACAACCTCTGGCAATGAGTGCCCCAATCTCATTTTGCATTGTGTGGATAAGCTGCGTTAAGTCAGCTGCCCGCTGACTGTCTTCTCCAGAACCATCTAGTTTTTGCGTTAGCTTGAGCCTCAAAGCTTGGGTTTTGCATGTTGGTGACAAACCCTTTGTGACTTCCCTGTTGGCTGGAGCTGGTGGGCACAGCATTCACGGTGTGATGGGGAATGGCAAAGAAGCTAATGAAAAGAAAAATCTTGCTCTTTGTTACATGATTTAGAGAGAGGTACYGGTTTGCTGGCGGAGTTGTCTGAGAGTTGGTTATTCAGCTGTAATTAGGGTTCTAGAGCRGGAATCCTGATTCGGGCAAAACTATTGAAATTAATGAGAACGTTGCCCTGAGTCAGGGCTGCAGAAGTCAGCCCTCAGTCTTTGTTTCCCATTGCAGTATTTTGTCTTGTTTGAATCTGCTTGCAAATAGACTCTACTTACTGATACATGAAGTGAGTTAATTTTGATCCTGGCTTGTACTTATTTGCAGGTACTCATCTATTAGCATTATGCCTGTAATTGTTTCTTTTGCCTTCTTTTGCCTATCTTTTGCCAGATAATTTCTGCAGATCCTAACCTGCAAACYAGAAAGAATCAAACAGGGAGAGCAGATTGCTTGGGATATGTTCAGGTTTTGTCTGTCACGTTGTGAAGTATGTTTGCTTGTTTGAGTTGCTTTTTTTGTAGAAAAGCAAACAGCTGACTAATAACCTTAAATGTTATATACCGTTTCAAAGTGATAGCACCACTGTTAATTTAGTAATCACAGGAAGACAGGACCGTTGTGTGAAATTGGAGAASATTGTATCTTTGTTATTTTCTTTCATCTGGAAAAGCAAGAAAGCCTACTCTATTAGTTTTTCTAGAGCAGCAATATGTTCTTATCTTAAACATGCCACRTAACATTAATAATTAATCACAAGGATTAAAAATAGAAATAAATATAGGGTAGTAACCTTGTGTCTAGATGAATCCTCTCTCCATTAAAAAAACCCTGGCATTATACCAGGGTATACCTTGTGTGAGTGAGATCAAAATTAGATCACTGAATATTTAGGTGCTTTATCTGTGTTTGACAATTCTTATGTCTTGATGCTTTTCAGAAGACTGCTGGAGTCTATTTATAGCACAGAATTTGAGCATCTGACACATAASCTCCTGTGGACAGTCAGGGTAGTTTTTAAATACAGAATACACAGAGTTTGCTCAAGTTGAAAATGCTTTTTTTTAGTACTTCCTTGTTAAGCTGTCACCTTCCCCTCCAAGATGTGAAATGTGGCCGTTCGTGAGCTTGGGTTCGGTTTGAAGTAACTGCTTACGAATGACTCCTTTACAGCATAGGAATTTATTTCAGGTTTACACTGATGTAACCAGGATTGGAGTCCTGCCCAGCTCCTTGGATATTACAGAAACAGAGATCAGCGGTAGAGTGCTTTGTGGTAACTTGGAATTGAAATTGCCTTTGAACAGAAGTATAGACTGCTATCCCTACAGTCTGACTTTTTGTTGTTGTTTTGCTTAAGAAGAGCATAATAAAATCACATTGGTGTAATTGTTTGCTGGGGGGCCGTTGAGTGACTCAAGTGTAACACAGATGTTAAAATAGCTTTTGCAATTGTTGTGGACTTGCAGATGAACCTCCTGGGGTGGCTATTAAGGGGAAATGGAAAGTACTCGGCACTCTTCCAACTCTGTGGATGGCTATTAATGATTTTACTCCTCCCATCAATCTGCCATACATTAAAGAAAACATGATAAATAAATAAAAAAACTCTATATTTTCTCCTCTGTGGGATTTCCCTACTAGTTAATCAAGATCTAGTTCACACAGATTGAACGCATCTGAATTTCCAACTGTGTCTGGTTGGAAAGCACATGGGAGAAGAGGTTTTGATAGCCCCTGAAATRAACAAATAGTGGAGCCTCCTAGATATCATTGATCCTCTGAGATCTTTTTGAGTTTTTGTGAGAACGGCTGTACTCTGGAGCCACTTCTCAAGGAATTATCTTCTCTCTAGTATTGGGGCTCCAGAAGTCCCCTTCACATGTGTGCTTTGTGGTCTACAGAGATAAAACACGAAAGTAGAAGTTTAAAATGTCTTTGGTGTAAACTCTGCTCAACCTTTACCACTTCTGGTGCATAGCTACTGCAGGTGTCCATGGTACCATYGGAGAAAAGCAACCCTACCAGAACTGGAAGTTTCGTGGCAGAAATGCAGGCTGAGAARGACCTCCGAAGTTGCTGAGTTTCACCCAGCAGTATCACAGGCAACGATATTTGTCTAATAATTCCTTCGGAGGCCATCTGCTCACTGTGAATCATGAGCTTTGGTTGTCTACTACCACCAGTGGCATCCTTAGAGTTCGGAGATGCTTGAACCAGGGAGCTGCTTATCTGGTCAGACTCCTTCGACTGAGCAGCTGGATCAGCTGGTTCTCTGTATGTGTTCCTAAAGCCTTATGGTTCATAGATGTTTTTAAGGCCAGAAGGGATAGTTAAGATTGCTTAATCTGACCTCCTTTATTTTTGTATTACATTATATACAAATATACATTATTATATACTCGTCCAACACTTWATATATACACCAAGACATATATGTAATATAGTAGAGCAGTCAGTTAATTTTTCTTTAAGCTGTGAGAAATCCTTGGAGAGTCAGGGTAGYCTCTGGCTGTAGCTGGACTCAGAGTCTCTGGATCTTAGCACAGGAACATGAAGATTTATGCCTCAAGCTTGCTGTGAACTCGGACACTGTGCCTAGCTCTTGGCCTCCCGTGTTTGGACATAAATTGGTCAGTTCTTGCTTAGGGGAACGTCATTTCAGGCTCAAAGTGAATATTTATAGATACCAATCAATGAAAAAGGGAGTACAATTATTTTTAGTCATGTGAGCAAATGCAAACTGTTGTGCAGTGTACAGGCTTGTTCTAACACCTTATCCTTGCTGTGTGTCCTAGCTCAAGCTCATGTCAGTGGAGCTTGCCCATGTCACCTGCTTTTAGCAGTTAGATTCAACCATAACTATATGCTCTAGTTGACAGGCTGTATCTCTGACAGAAGTTTTGATTTTTCATATTCTAAAAATAAAAACAGACCAGCCTTGATGAGAAATTCTAATTACCTTTACCAGTGTAATTCAAGAATTACAGTGGCAATCAGGGGAGACCTTTCCACCTGTTTTACTTATCCCAGTGGAAACCCACAGATTTTACTGGAATTGCTGGAGATTTTCCTGGTGCAATTGAGAAAATCTGGCCCATGTGTTGTTTGGTTGGTTGKTTTTTTTTTCCCAAACACATGCKATGTGTTTCAATCAGTGCGTCMTATCCAGAGCATGAAATCATTAAAACACAAAGAAATGTAAAATCCATGCAGGTTGGCAGATTTTCATTTGTAATTTCATTGATCTTGACCAATACAAGTTTTTCTGTCATCCTCAGTTACTTTAGCTTTTCTTGCCCTTAATCCTCTCTAGTGTTTGTAGGAGGGAACGTTTGTGTATGTGTGGTGGATGCTCCGCAGCTGAAGCCAGAACGGTGATGGACAGCTGGCCATGGGAATGGAAAATCTCTGTCCATTGGGTTTTTAGTATAATATATRATCACAATGAAAAAAAAAAAAACCAAACCCATACCCAA
Source organism: Oceanodroma leucorhoa (assembly GCA_030449065.1). NCBI lineage: Eukaryota > Metazoa > Chordata > Aves > Procellariiformes > Oceanodroma > Oceanodroma leucorhoa. The sequence goes on along the minus strand of JASVER010000057.1, from coordinate 5,813,264 downwards.
AACTGAAGGGGATTTCTGAAGTTTTTCTCTGGCTGTTCTGTCTTTGATCAGTATAAATCCAGGCTTGTAAGAGTATTTCATCATACGTTTTTGCCTGTTTTGCATACTGCATTACACATCCATACAGGATAAGAATAATGCAAGGATAACTCCAAGTATCAAGCTGTTTGTTTGTAGTAGAAATTATTGTGTGGTACTGAATTAATTAGCTCTTAATGTGGATGAGACTGATTTGTATAAACACTTGGAAAGAAAGGATAGAGTGATGACAAAAAAATTAACTGGTTATGATAAAATAAAAAAATAAGACTAAAAATGCTTTATAGTTTTGCAACACAGTAAGCTTTTTTCCAGCACTGCTACTATGAGTTGTTTAGGAGTTTTATAAAGAGGACTGCATTTACTTCATGCTGTCCAWTTAGAAGTTTTGGTCTTTTATATGCTTCAACTTGGTATGTTTGCCAAGCACTCTTATTACTTCAATCAATTTAAATTTGCAGGACAGAAGCCATCGGCACATCATGTGATCCTGGAAGCTAAAAATACCATTCTCTGTGAGGCTTACTTATTTCATGCTTCAAAGCCTAAGAAATGCTCGTTTTAAGAGAGAAAAAAAGAAGTTTGCACTTTGTGTGAAACCAATAACTTACCAAAGGAAAAATACCTCGTTCTTTTCATGGAGTCTTGGGGATGTTTTATCGTTGCAGTAATTAATTGCTATTTGTTTTATAGAAGTGCCTGAACACTCCAGTAGGAATCRGGGCCTCATCCTGCTATGTGCACACACACACACGGTGAGAGACAATGTCTGTATACAAAAAAGCATCCCCTCTATTGAGGCACAAGAGGGTGAGACTAGGAGGGAGGATGGGGCACAGTCACAAACCTGTCATCAGCAGGGATAGGAATAGGACCAGCTCTCACATCTTGTTTGCTTAATCCATGCTGCCAAGCTTCAAATCTTCATTAACTAAGTGGTGTTCCCCTGCCTCAGAGATGATGGCTGAAAGACAGCTACAGGAATTGCATTGGGTCTGCCCTGAACTGTGACTTTTCATTTTAGAGAGTGTGTTTTAGAGTCTCTGYGTGGCCATCCAAACTTCTGCTTTGGCCTGTTCTGAGGTCATTTGGTTCCACCATTCACTGTGCGTGTGTGCAAGCAAATAGTAGTGGGATGCTTGAATTTTGACTGTTGAAGCCTTTTGCCTCAGTGGCTCTATGCTTGCCTTCCTGATCATGATACAAAATGCTACTGAGAACTTTAAAATCTGCCCTCTGTCACTCAGCACTCATTCGAAGCTAAGGAACCTGAAGAAATTCAGTGCTCCGTGGTCTTGTTCTGTTTGACGGCGTTAACCTTTGCAGTAGCTACAAGCTACAATCTCATCTTTTTGAGACCTCTAAAATTGTTCCTTGTGTCTTGCTGCCCCAGCTGGAGGTAAACATAACAGTGAACCCTAGCAGCCTGTTTGAAAGGGTGTTGCAAAAGTGATAGAGGCAAACTCTTCAGCGTAATACGAACGATATGATAAGGGACAATGTCCTTCAAGTTGCAGCTTGGGAGGTTCATTTTGGGATTTTTCAGTAGATGGTAGTGCTGTACTGGAGCGGGCTCTGCCRGGGGACGGCAGAAACTCCATCCTTGGTTTTCAAGATTCAGCTGGATAAAGCCATGGCTGACCTGATCTAATATTGGCCTTCGTACCACTTTGAGTAAGATGTTGGTGGGAAGGGACCTTTGAATATCTCCAGCATTTCTATGTCTGTGTTGCAGAACAGCTGCTTCTTATAAATAACTGATTAAYGAGCAGTGTTTAATTAGTGCCCAGTACTATGGGTTTCCAGCAGTATCATTGCTGTTATTGAAACATAGTGTGTTTGTGTTGTGGTGTTGGTGGTTTTTTTTTCTAATTTTCACCTGCTTMTTTCCACACAGGGAGTTGGGCAGCAAGGCAGAAGAGATGCTACTGTATTAAGAATATATTCTGTAGGCTTAGCTTTTGYACCTGACTTTGTGTGAGCACATACTTGCATCCAGAATAGTAGGATTCAGAATAAAGCACTTTTTCCTCTGTTTGTCCTTCACATTTGGAGAGGTGAGCTTGACATCATTCTTTACACTTGGAGTATTTTCTTTACTTGTGTTATTCCTTATTCCACAAGTATCTGTGCCCATCCCAACATGAGAAGTTTGAGATAGGATGAGCTGTCATCTTYCAGCTCCTTAGATCTAACCTCTCAGTTGTGTAATGTGGGAAAGCCTGCATGATGGAAGAACTGCTTTTCATTTCCTTGTATGAGAGCAGCCTTAACAGTACTAAATGCCCCAGTGTATTGAATTGGAGCTCCATAGTAGTGGAGTCTTGYAATGTCTGTAGTCCTTGGGGGGAAGAGTTGCCTGCTTGCTGTTGTGTCCGCTCTGCTGCTGTGACTGAAGCAGTATGCAAAACCTGAGCTCTGTTTGCTCTTCAGAAGCAACCACGAGAAACTTTTTGTAGCGTCTGACAAACATTTCCATTTTGTCATTCTGGGCCATTTTGTGACACGTAAGCATTAACTTAGTTCTGATAGAGCCAGGAGAACTTAAGGCTGATGTGATAAAGGTGAGAAAGTTGGAAGTAAAGTCTGATGCAAGGAGCTAGAGGGTTACTTAGAGAATTACCTTGTGTAGTGAAGCGTTTGACTCAGCATGATTGTCCTGGCAGGGACTTAATATAATTTGCAAGTGGTAAGAGTTCTCTAATGGGATGAACAAACACTYGAAGGAAGAACTAAACAAAAATTTGCACTTTGGGCATGAGCAGGTGTGCTCAGTCCTGCTCTCTTYTCTTCTAGAGGATTTTCTGTGCAAACAGCATCTCAGGGTTACTGGAAAATCTGGAGATAGTTTGCTCTTTGTATGTAATGTATTTTCTTCCTACAAACAGCATGACAATGAAAAAGGAATTTTTTTAGATGGCTTGAGGAAAATCTTCCTTGCAAAGTCTAATAAGGATCAAATTAGAGCAAATAAGACTTGATTAGCTCCAGAAAGGCCATCTTCATAGGACTAATCCTTGGCTTTTTTTTTTTTCCCCTTGAACTACTTAGTCATCAGCCAACGGTAGGATTGCTTTCATGTGCTGGAGGCAGGAAACAAATGAACTGATATACTGAGCAAAATACTGTCATCCTTCCTTCCATATTCATGTCTTTGGTGTGGAGCAAAAGAAGTTAAAACCTTGTAACATTTGTTTAGGTATGGCCCTTGGTGATGAAGAGTCTTACTACAATAGGTGCAAACTGTGCTAATTAAATGAAACATCCATCCTCCAGTGAAGTTTAATCACTTTCCATCTAACCACTCGTTAAGTCTGTACTTTGAGCTAAATATAAGTCTGAGCTTGCTCTAGAGACCATGTGTGCTTCCCATATTGGTAACGTGCAACCTGGGGTGAGGAGAAGGTGGTTGTGTGATCTCCAGTGGTGGAACAGGAGCGTGCCTTGTCTGGGTGCATTGTTCAAGGCCGGTGTTCCTAACGACCAGCAGYTGTTCCAGGAAGTCTAGGATAACTTTTAGAAAGGGTTTTAGGTCAGCTGAATAAAGAACTATGAGTACTTGGAAACTTCCACAGCAAGAGGTTATGTTTTCAGGGCTAGAGGTGTGTGTGATCTTGTGTGGGTTATTTTTTGTTTGTTTGTTATTTTAAAAAACTGTTGTGTACCTTTAACAATGGTCTGTCTCTTAAAATTGTGTGTAGGATGAAATTGGACAAAAGCAGGTACATGGATTTTTAACTATTTTTGCTCAGCTCTTTTGCAGAGCTTTGGCTTAGTTTATCAGTAAAAGAAGCTTTTGCTGTCTTTCTGTATTCTATTATTATTTTGTCTGTAAGAAGTCTTTGATGGTGAAAGGAGGTATTGAGTGAAAGTAAGCCATTCCTAATTCTAGCAGCAGAGCCTGCTCCTTCCTGTATAACCAAGACACAACAGCTGGATAAGAGAACCTGATATACATATATGGGCTCATTTAACATTCTGGCAATTTGAAGCAGACAAGGTTCATGTYAAATTTACTTTGTCCCCTAAGAGATCAGCTTGGTGAGACATGCCCTTCAGGGATAAGTTCCTTTAATCATAAATAAAACATGCACTTTCCAAGGAAGGCAAAGGAAGGAAACAGAATTGAAGGATTCAGCAGTAAATTAAGACTATTGCTTTGGTTTTCTGTGGTGCTTTTCTCCTTAACAGTATTGCTGTCAATTTTGGCTGATGCAGGCAAAGGTTCTGTTTTGATCTCCCAACCAAGTTCCTTGAATTTTGCTTTATACTGGTGTGAAATGATTTGGAGTGTATAAGTAGATTTTTTTTTTTTTTTTTCTTTCACCTCCTTGAAACAAAGAAACTAAACTCAACAGCAAATGATACTGTTAAGCAGGTATTCTTTATTAGCAGTGCTGGGCAGCACTGGGGATAGCTCCACCATGAGTGCTCCAATGGGTTAACAAAGCACATTAGTTTATATGCAGACAAATCATACATATKCATCAGATCTCCTGGAAAGGGCAGTCTTATGATGATGAGTTCCCAGAATTCATTTACATAGTCCAAGCATGCGCAGTAAAATTAGGGTTAGGGTCTTTTCACCCTCCAGTGGTCGTCCATGGTCTTCCTCACGCTGTCTGCTTCTTGAACTTTGGGCTTCCTTTGTCCATATATAGTCATGGAATTAGCTCATCAGTCCTTCGACTCTGGAATGTTACAAGGGGGTCAGTTTAAATTGTTTTTTTTGTACTTATCTCAACACAGTTGTCCTGACTTTCTCTCATCAGTGATTTACACAAYAGGGCCTAACGAGCTAGCTCAAGGACTGTTCAACCTTATCATCCAAGGAGTTACCTATTTCAAAGTATCCTTGTTCCATTATCAATTCTACTCAACAGATAACTAAAACTATGCAAGTGAAGCTAGGAAAGATGTAATTAGTACAATAGATAAGCATTTTGTTAGTACAAAGTATTGCAACATTTTTTTGCCCAGCTATAAGTTTCCTGAGTTGGTCATATAGTCAGACAAMCAGTTGCAGAAACATACATCTTCCTTTCATCCTAGTATTTAATTGGGGTACAAGAAAGAAAATTCAAATTTGGGATCAGATTATCTGCTAGTTATAGTAACTCCTCTTGCATCGTATTACTGCAGCTGCTGGATTTCTGGCTGTCAAACATCTTTATTATAGAGTAAAAAATAWGTGAGGCAGGAATCAATGCCTTACATACTCAATCAACCTTCCTCAGTGAGGTTCTTATGCTTTTGCTGCAATGCTAACAAAATGTTTGTCTATCAAAGATGAATTTTTTCTTTCTTTAGGAAGATTCTTTAACTGCTGGATGCAGATAATCTCCCGTAGACTGTAAAACAGATACTAAGGTCAACACAAACCTTTTTGACTTACCCACCTAAGCTGGTAAAAACCAGGCACGTTCTCTAGAAAATAACTGAGCTTGGAGCAGTTGTTCTTGCCTTGCAATTAAATGAAATAAAATGCTGTATAAAAACATTGCTGTGCTTGACCCTTTGATGGGAACTTTATSGATATATTCTGAAGAAGTTGACTCAGATCTGCAGTAATGTACCTTGATCCAAGAAGAACACCTCTCTCAATGAGTTTGATTTGGTATTGAGYATTTGAGAAATGGAAAAAAGAGACTAGCAGCAGTGAACAGTGGTTATAAATACTCTCTTGTGGCCTGGAATTTATTTCAGAGACTGCTTTCTTCARACCTGTTGCCAGGTGTCCACATCAGCAGATGATGTTTGTCATGAGGATCTGCACTGGTTTCAGGATRGTGGGAACATTCTGGCTGATTATGCTCTGAAGTGAAGGCAAAGAGGAAAGTRGTGTCTTATTGCTTCAGTGTTCACCTTCCTGCTGATAATACAAATCTCAGCTGCTTATTGCCATGCTGTATGGCACAACAGCTGGACTTCACACCTGGATGATAGTAATRTGCTTCTGGTGGATGGCAATTGCGTGAGTAAAAGCAAATTCCCCTTATTCAGTTCCTCGGACTTTGGCAGAATTTGCCTCTCAGTGCCAGCAGAGAATTGCTCCCAAGATCTCAATCCTCAGACTGCGTAGGCATTCCAGTCAATGAGAACTTCCCAGTCTGTGCTTCCCATTCTTTGGGCCTCTTATTTCCAAGGAAATACACAGCAGCATCAAGCCTTTTGCAGAATTGCATGTCTAAATCACAGATGCCTTGTGGAATGGATTGCTTAATGGAATGAGCATTGCTATAATCCTAAGTAATCACCAATATGCTGGCATCTCAGGGGAGGAAAAAAAAAAAGCATCTGTGAAATCATTTTTTATTAAAACAGTAATGAAGTAGATTGCCTGGTGTGTGCATCGCTGGATTAGTCACGTTGGGTTGGAGCAGAAGCCATTATTTTTGACTGAACTGTTTCATTTTAACAAACAGCAAAATTATATCCATGTTTGATTACTTAGAGTTGTAGTAATGGGACAGGTGGGAGCACAATCCTCATTTTACTTTAAGAAGGGTATTTTTTCTGATACTTTATATCTCCATGTTGTTGACACAACACAACAGCACAATAGTCCAAGGTCTTCRTGGAACATTTAGTCATTTTGATCCTTACATAATTCCACTAAATGTTTTGCTGAAGCGTGGATAATTTTGCAGAGGGTAACAGTGTTTCCCAGTGATCCACTCAGCAGGCTTTGCTCTGGTCCTGCTACTGTAAGTGTGGCTTGTATTGTCCTGCTTTTGATCGATAATAAAACAAAGGCACATCCCATTTTGCTTGGGATCCTTTTTATTGCATGATGAAGGGCACAGTGCTGCTGCCTGTGGAGTGTGGGATGTGCTGGTTTTAATGGAGTGAGGGCCTCTGGTGCACTCGGAAATGTCTCAAGTGACTTTAGGACTTTTCCCGTGCTCACGAGCATAGCTGAGTCACTTGTACCTTGTATCCCACAGACCTGACACTCTTCTGTGCCAGCTCAGTCTCTGATATGCTTTCCTGCAGTGGTTACTCCTGTCCAGGTCTACCCTTGGGGTTTTCCTAGAGCAAATCAGAGCATCTCGACTTGAGGCTAACACCGACTTTTTAGCCCTTACCTACCTCTGCACTGGGGAGAAAGGAGCACGGGGGCCAGACAGCAACTTGCATAATTCAAACGGAGAGAAGTTTCAGACTGAGGGAGTCCAGCCATGTCTGCACATGGAAATGTGTAAACCTCTGCATCTCCATGTGGTTTTTAGCCTCCTGTGGCTGTTTGTTGCTGCTCTTTGGTACCCAGTTCTGCTCAGGACAGCTCTCCATCACTCCTTCGTTTGTCTGCGGTGCGCAGGCTATGTGCCAACTCTGCAGARGAGATGGGCTTGGTAAACTAAATCCACTGTGCAAATAATCTTCCCTCTCTTGTTTGGCTTGTTCAGTCTTTTTAGYGTAGGCTTTCATACTCCGAAGCGAGTCCAGTGAAATAGCACAAGTGCTAAAGGCTACTGAARAAGCAGGTGCAATCTGATGAAGACTAGCAGAGGACAAGCTATCAAGCTTGCACCCCAGCTTTGCACTTGCTGGGTCACGTTTGCCCTGCTTCAGTAGGACAGTGCAGTGCAGTGTCTGACTCTTCAGAGTGAAATGGAGCTTAATGCTTCTCTCCAAAGGTTCCCTGCCAGCAGACCCGGTGCATCCTCCACCTGTGACTATCCTGAATGTTGTGTGGTAGTTTTGCCCAAGTACCAGGGTTCTACCTGTGTGAGGGGTTTGGCATCTGTCCGTGCTTCTTAGTTATCTAAATACTTGAACAGAGTCAGCCCAAGGGAATTTAGAAACAGTTGTGCTCCTCCTAGGCTTCTTGTTCCTAAACCACCTAAACRCTTCAGAATTCTTCAGCTGATCTTGTGAATGAAATACTTCAATTCCAGGTTTTGGATATTTTACTACGTTTGGAAAACTTAGCACATCAGCCACAGGATTACAGCTCCTGTTGTTGCTGTGCAGAATAAGTATATTCCCAGGGCAGGCAGAAAGTGAGGGAGAGGAGTCAGAGAACTRAGGCAGTCTAAGCCCAACTTCCCAATTTATTTTATTCTGCTCTCACATTGCTGAAGTATCCTCATTCTGCTCATACGGCTTTTGCTCAGTATGACTGGCAGGGCAGAGTTAAGGTTATGCTAGTGCACAAAACTGCATATCCATCRCAGGTTTGGATTTGCAATCTTAACTTAGAAGTTCCTATGCTTACTTTGTATCTGATCCTGTAACGCACATGAGTGTATAGTGAATATTGCCCTGAAACTGAGGAACGTGTTTTAAATTAAATGTTCATAGTGATCACATCCTACTTTTAGGTGGCAAAAATGTTAAAACTTGATTGTCCTCTATTTTAACCTTAATTTATTGATGCGCACTTTCAATCCTGATGTCGTCTTTTTTTTTTTTTTTCCTGAGTGTTCACACAAGAAAGACCACACAGCCTGAGCCAAGTTCAAATCATTACTTTTTTTTTTTTTGCTTTTGTTATCAGTACTGTTTCCTTAGTCAGTGCAAGAGCAATCAGAAGCTGGCTCTACTTGGTTATCATCCATCACTATTTAGAGGCATTGGTTTGCCACTGGAAGGTGTCCATATTGTTGACTGAATGCTACTACTTTGCCTCCTTTTCCCGTATCAGACATGCMTTTTTATCAGTATGTTCTGGGCAGCAAGCAGTGCAGTGTGAAGAGCAGGACAGAWCTCGGATGTGAGCAGTGGCTTTATCATATAATACCCAGCTGGGAATTTTCCAGCTGACAGATGCCAGAAGATGGCAATTTGTTGGAAGGGTGGCATTCTTGTGGGAATGCTTCATCTGAACTGACAAAGGAGGAATACTTTTTAGGTCAAAGAAGAAATTCTGATCAAAGGGAATAACCAGTACCCCAGCGCTAGGGCTGTGCTGCTGGAACGTGGGGCTCAAATCTTGTCATTTGCAGGAATTTTCAAYAAAGACAGATGCAAATTCCTGTCTCTGGGATGGAGCAACCCACTGCATCTGTGCAGCCTGGGTAGGTAGTAGCTCTTCAGAGCAGGACCTAGAGTTCCTGGGGAGCAACACATTGAACGTGAGTTGGTGTGTGCTCTTGTGGTGTTGAAAGCTAGTGGCATACTGGGCTGCATTACCTAGACTGTAACCAGCAAACTCAGGAAATGATTAATTCCTTCATCTCAGCACTGGTGAGGCYGCATCTGGACTGCTCTGTTTTGCACCCTCTGCACCCCAGTTCAAGAGAGGTTGGAGATCTCCAGACTGGAGAAGATGCAGTGAAGGCCAYCAAGATGGTCAGGGGACCAGGGCATAATAGCATGTAGTTGTGGTCTCCACTTAGTTAAAGATGTGCTATATAGAAGATAGAGTCAGACTCTTTTCAGAGCTGCACAGCAGAAGGACAAGAGGTAATGGATGTGTGTTGCAACAAGGAAAATTCGATTGGGTATCAGGGGAAAAAGTCCACCATGACAGCAGGTAAATGCTGAAATAGGGGTCAGTTGGGGAATCTCCATCTTTGGAGACATTCAAAACTTGACTGCATGAGGCCCTGGGCAACTTGACCTAACTGTCATGTGGGGTCCTGGCCTGAGCAGAAGATTGCACAAGCACATGGAGGTCTCCTCCAGCCTCAGTTACTCTGTCATTGTAATTTAAATACTGGTCTTCCAAGTCCTGCTGAGTGCTCCCAGCTTTGGGGTGATGGCTCTTACAGGATGAGGTTGTCTTTTTCTGTTGGAGCAGGGGGAGCCTGCTTTTCTACTCTAGTGGTTGAACAGCCTGTCAAGGAAGAGATAGGGCCCTTCTCTGGGCTGCTGGAGTGCAGGACAGGCTCCCTGCTCCAAAAGAGCAGGGTCTTTCTCCCTGTTTTGTCATAATAAATGTTATAGGCTCTCAGCTTTCTCTCTCTCTGGAAAAATCTTGATGTGAAAATCTTAATGTCTGTTTTCTGGGCAGCTCTTGTGTTTCCAGGATGCCCTGTAGGCTCTGATACCAGCCTTGGCTAYGTAAGAGAGGAGGGACGTGGGTTGTGCGTAGGGAAGGGTGATGAACCAATAATCATGGGCCCTGTGCATGCAGATGGCTTGTGCCCGGATGAAAAATGTGGCTGTGAGTCCTTGCCTGCTGAACCACGTGCTCTCTGCGCCATGCAGTCATCACCTGGACAGCTTGTAGGGCTCTTGTAGGGGAAGGGAGGAGCCTCATCATGAAGGTGTATGCTGCTCTGAGACATTCTGCAAGTTAATGGGAATAAACTTAGTGCTCACACTGGGCCTGAAATTGGAAGAAATCTTTCCATCAAGTGTTTTGTGTGGGAAAGTATAGTGATCTGGAGGAGGTGGAGTGTACCTCCCAGCTTGGCAGCCTTTGGCAAGGCTTGTCTTGAGCCAAAGCTGTGATCTTTTGCTTGTTCATCAAATGAGAATCACATCCCAGCTGTTGGAGAGTAAAATTTAAACTGTTTGGGCCAGTCATCTAGATCCAATGTCACAATTTCTGTGTTCTGTCAAGGTCACTCCAATGCCTTTCTGAAAGCAGATGGGCGATGACCTCTCTGGCTGAGTCAAGTATGTGGTATGTCCTCAGAGACTGGAAGCGTGGGCTTGTTCAGTACAGGACAGAGAAGACTGAGGTATGGTGTCTGTCTTCAAAACRTTAAAAGGAAGGGAATGAGCTGTTCTCCATGTTCCTTGAAGGCAAGGACAAGAAGTATTTGGGTTGAGACTGCAACAAGAGATGATTAACTTACACTTCAGGAAGGATGGGTCAGTGCTTGGAAGTAAAGGGATGGGTCTCTGAGTGGTGGTTTTCCAGACCAGTCTAGACAAACCTCTGATTATGTTTGGTTGTGTCTTGGACCAAGAGAGGATAAAGTGAGACCCAACCACATTTCTATACATGTGTTGGTTGTTTTACCTATGTTGGAGCAGAATACATCGAGGGCAGTGACTACTATGCTACTACTACACATTGGTTGTCTTCCCTAAAAGCCATGGACCTCATTCACCTGCTTGAAGGACTCCTTGTTTCAGAGTCATAAAGAAGTTAGAGAGGGATGTCTGAGTGCTCCTGTCTTTATGGTATGRAGCACAAGGTGGAAGTGGGCAGGCGGCACAGCCACAACCGCCCCTTCTGTGTCATCCCTTCTCCAGGTTCGCAGCTGTCCAGGTGAAAACAGCATGGCTTCTGCTGTTCTCCAGAAAGCCRGTATTGGGCACAAGGCCATCCATCACAAGACAGCTTGACAGCTCCTGAGGCTGCACAGTTGTGAAAAATGTGGAYGGGAGAACAAGCTGTTCCACGTCAGATCTCTGAAGTGGATTTGTGATGTCAGCACAAAAGCTACCTCTGTCCTGAAATCAATCTGCCGCTTCACAGAAAGTGAAGGTGCCAGGGCTGCTTTCTGCCATAGGGATATTCAAGACGGGTGTGTTCATTGTCTGCCCTGGGCYGTGGTTGATCCAGGTGACCTTTGTAGCTAGAAGGTCCCTTTTCCTGCTGATGGACTCCAGTTGCAGCATTACTTGAATAATTTTGTTTTCCTGTCTGAGGAGTTTCCTTTCTAATAATTTTTTTCCCTACAGTGTTGTTTGCCTTTGCGTCACCTCCCCTCCCTGCCACGTTTTGGGGTGAAGTCAGGAGAAGCTTTTTTCATGGTTCTGTTGCAGTCGATGCTGGTACTGTAAGGAGCGCATTAAGGGATGCTGAGAAAAATGAGATAGGATATAAAGAACACACCTTTATGTAATGTATCTCACTTTCCCATTCTGGGTGGAGATCACTGGCGTGCCTGATCTGAGGGGGAGAGGTTATCCATGTTCTGCTCAGTGATGCTCTCGTCTGCTTTCCTTTACTCTATATTTTCAGCACATTCCCAACGGGAGCGATGCCAACTTGTCTTCTGTCAGTCAGCACTGTTTTACTGCAGTAACCTAACATGTAAATCCCACAAATGAAATATGTCAGCAGGAAGCAAAACCAGCTGATACTTTTGTTTGGAAACTGTGCTATTTTCTTCCTTTAACCCCCAAGACTTTAAATTCTCAAATACTGGCCCTCACACAGGAGTTGTAAATAAGGCAGCTCTGTGTTTTCTAGGCTGACCTCTTCGAGGTACAGCACTTGGAGGGTAGTGTGTTTGTGCAAAGGGGAATCTCACCTCTATTTTGCTGTGCCTGATTTATGGTAGACTTTGCAAGCCAAGTTCTTACTTGGGTTAGAAAGGCACACAGTGAAAACTCATGAAGAAASCAGCCTTTTGGGGCAAGTTAGAAATAAATATGTCTTAGAAATATTAATGTTAGTTCTTACCTTAACTGTGAAATCAGTGTGGCTGTTCCATAATTTAAGGGTTATAAAATTAAATAGGTTTCTAAAGATGCATCTGTGTAGTATAGACCTTGCTTACAGCTGTAACAGGCAATGAAGGATCTTTGTAGAGCCTCTTTGACTCTGGTCTGTACCCGAATTCACTGTGCACACACATATGTGAAGGAACGTGACTATTGCTCCGGTCGGTCAATCCTTCCAGCCCAGCCTTATGTGTCTAAAAGTGGCYGCGATTGGGTTCATCAAAGCAGCATGCAAGAAATGCCACGATAATTGCTACCTCAAAGGAAGAAGATCTCTCAGCCTCCCCTGCTGGTTAGGGGCTGGTTTGCATTATGGTGCATCAGCGTCTACACGGAACACCATATATTTACACTATCTTTGATCTCTCACATTGATCTCAGTTTAAATCAGTGCTGTGAAGGACAAGAAAGGGGCTGTTCCTTTAAAAAACAACAAAACAAACAAACAAAAAAACCCCAAACCCCAAAAACTTCATGCTCTTTGACTTCGTGAGTTGTTTGGTGATGAGGGCATGGACCAACAGGCCCAAAAAAAAATTGTAGTAGTCATAGACCTGACAAATCAGTTTGTCAGTATGTGGAGTGGCTTTATGGTTCAGAGTAGGGAAAGCCAGCTCTCTGAATCGCTGTCGGGTTGCTGGAATATACCTACTTACGTGGGCAAAATAGCTCATTGTAATGCTTGAATCGACTGTTATTTAAAGGCCTGCAACTCTCGTTCTATATACAGCAACATTTCAAGGGGTAAAAAGACCAAATTTATATTGCTATTTTATTAAAATTTATGCTGGTGCAGCAGTACTGGAGCTCCAGTGGAAGCTGAGTTGGCTCTTTCATTCAAAGTCACGGTTCTGCCTGCTCATAACTTAGTAAAAAATTACCTGTGGAGATGAGGTTTCTTGTTCCTGATCTCAGCCCGCCAGGGTGTTTGTTCTTTTAAATGCTTCATAATTGCTTTGTACTGTTGTGGGCTTTTAAGTGATGGGGCTGGAAGAAGGTGTTTTGCTGGCTAGGCTTTCCTTACTTGTAGGGTTTGATGCTTTATTATTTTACTTAGCTGATTCTCTGCTATTACAGAGACTGGGGACATGGCTTCAACTCTTCCTGTAGAAAAGAGGGGAGCTCCTTAGCCTCAGTACCGGGTGGGAAGGGGCAGGGAGGCACAAGGACGTGAAAGGCTTTGCCTCCCCTGCGCAGGCTAGCCAGCCGCAGAGCCTGAGGGCAGCTGAATCCCCAGCCACTGCTCTGTGCCCTGGACCACACTCCATCCTCAGTTAATTAGCTCCCCCTTGTAGATCTGACGGAGAAAGGCTGAAGTCATCTCCGTTAGCTCTTGGCCCCGTGGCAGTCACTTGGCCTCCTTCCTTTGTGCTGGYGTCCCTTGCAATGTGCAAGGCTCATATTGAAACAGGAGTTTTTCTCATTTGTCCCACATTGCTAATAAAAAGCAAAAATAATAATAGCAAAAAAACCGCTTAGTTGGAAATAAAGATGACCTCCTTTTACTTAAACACGAGACAGTCTAGATTGAATTGCATCTAAYGCGTGTGTGCTTGCCATTAATGATCTGTGTTTTTGTAGCCTCTATGCTCAGGGGATTCTATGTGTTGAATTTATTGTTGCAAGTGCTCATTGAGGAACACTGTTACAGTATTTTGGACATACTGCTTGCTAGCTGGGAAGAAGTTTCTGGGGTTTTGGGTTTGGGGTTTTTTTTTGTGGGTGGAAGGTAGTGTTCCTCTTTAGAATTTATTTCCATTTTTCCTTATTCTCAACTGTTCGGACAAACTGAGCCACACACYCATTCACTGAGATGCCTTCTTTATACATCCTGGGGTAGTTTGTACACGGCAGCCTTGGCCCAGGTGATGTCAGGACATGGCTCGGTAAGGTGTCCTCAGAGACAGAAGCCAGCTGTCTTCACTGTTCTTCTGATGTTCAAGCCTGGCAAACCTCTGYGAGGCTGGCTTTGAACCCCTATTGAAATTCTGGCCCAGTGCTGCTTTGAAAACCCTGCCACAGGCGTTCACGTTTGGAAATGCTGTAGCCTTGAAGGCGTCCTGACTTCTGGTCCCAGAGCAAAGTCATTCCACCAGAGGATCTGGTAAACAGATGTCCCTCGCGAGTGCTGATGCTTCAGCAGAACTTGCTTTCCTGTCCCATGACTGCCCCATGTGATTTCATTTTCATCTTAATGGGTGCAAAAGCCACCTCTGAAGTCCTTGTCCCACATAATATTCCTTGCTAGACAGTTACAGCCTGCCTGCTTGAAGGCCCTCTTGTAGTTTCATCTGTGTAAATTCTCCTCYGCTTTGCATCTTAAAGTCACCTTTACCGTGGCTGGCCACATGTGCCTGATTTGCTTCACCTCAGAAGTGTGAGGCATGGGTGAGCAATCCCCAGATCTGAAGTGCCTCAGGAGTCTCTAGGATGAGTGGATCAGTGGTGGACGGGAAGTAGGACTTGTGTGGGCTGAAAGGATCTTGGAAGCTCTTGAAGGATGAAGGCAGGAAAAGAGATGCTTCAGTTCTGCCCTTCTTTAAGAGCTAAAATGTAGCTGTCCTCATTTTTTTAACTTGTGACTTTGTCATCCAGGGTATGGTCAGAAAGAGAGACTAAAATGAGCAACTYGTTCTCTTTTTTTTTCCCCCTCCACAGTTGATAAACATATCAACAGATTGTGACCCAAGACTAGAAAAYATCTGGCTTCTTTCACTTGTTCTGTTCTTGCTTCTTAATGAGCAGAGAGAGGGTCTCTTTCAGGGTGCTTTTGTGACACTGATGGCTTAGGTGGAAGCAGGTTGGCAGGGTTGGTGTGCTGCGCTGACGGCACTCTTGTTTCTGTGCTCTCACCTGTATTGCTACAGCGTTGTCATGCTCTTCAGTGTTTTTCATGATTTGATTAAGAATGCGTCAAGGCGRTTATGTTTGGATTCTCTGTCTTATCTGAGTTATTCGTGCAAGGTCTCACTTAGCTTTTCATGGTGCTATAGTAGCTGTGGACTCCGTTCCCTTCCCACCTCCATTATTTAGGGCTTGGTACAGCAAAGCTCTTAAGCCCATAGTTTATTCTGAGCCTGCAGATGATTTCACTGAGAGCAGAGTTTAGGCCTCTGTTCCAATTTTTGTTGTGATTATTTCAGTGATAATCAGAGAGCCAAGATAAGACAGGTAGAACCACAGACATGAGCTTGAGTTTTTTTAATTGCTCGCATCTCTGCAGTGAAGAAGCCAGTGGAAAGATCCTGTGAAGTGATGCAAATACAAAGCAGATGCTCCAGCTGGTCTGGACTGGTTCCAGATGTGTATCTATGAGAAATAAGCTGCTTGGATCTCACTGGCATCTGGGGCGCATGCTGGTGGTTCCACAGAGGGACAGTGTCTCTGCTGGTGACAGGCCCAAAAATGGCACTGCCAATGAACAGCTCCTTCTGTCACTCATCCAGCTGGTTGTGTAATGCTAATGAAGTACATGGCTTTACCCGAGGCCTGTCGGTTTTGATGGCTAAGCTGTTACAAGTATGAGGCAGAGAAACACTGAGAAATTTTCTGCTTTGGAAGGGAATAGTGTTGCTTGGTTGATTTGAAAACCAATTTATGGCATCAGGTCAAAGGCAGTTGCTTCTGCTGATTCCCAATTAGAAGACTTATTGATGGATGGCTGAGGTGAGGAAGTGAAAAATCTTGATTTGCTTTTCCTCCTAGAAGWGTTGGCTTGCTATCAAAGTGGTCATTTCTCTTCTCCTCTGATTAGGTCCTTGTTTATCTTAGGAGTGTGATGATACCAGTAGTCACTGTGGCTTTTTTGATGCTGTGGAGATACCATCTATCAAAACTGGCCTCTGCTACTTCAGTGACTCACTGTCCTTCTGGGATGTTCTGAGGATATGCCATGCAGCAAGCTCTGTTGTCCTGACCTTACAGATGAGGAATTGCACCTCGGATGGCTGAAGTAATTTGCCCAAGGTTACCCAGGCAATCTGGGGCAAGGCAGGGATTCAAACTTGTCTCTTAACACCTTTTGGATCATTCTTCCTTCTGCTGGCAGAGCCTGCTGTGACTGAAATGTAAGAATTCATGCAGGAAAATGACTCTTTCTTGTACTTTCTGTCCATCTTAGAGGTGGTCCTATCATGTAATCATACGAAATTGTGTGTTTGGCTTACTTGATGAAGGAGTTTCGGCATAGCTGAAGGTCACCACTCTCTGCTTTCCCCTTTTGGATGTTCCCCCCTGCCCCACAAATATGAGCAGGCCCAGTGTGTTGGTGATCACAGGACCAGCCACATGTTTATCCCAGTCCTGGTCTCTGTGTGCTGCCATTCTGAATCAGACTCTGTCTTCAGTTTTCCTGACACTGTCGCAGCCTGGTGACCCCAGGCTGTTTCAGCATTCTTGCCCCATCAGGTCACATCCCTGCAGTTTCTCCTTAGGGTGGTGACACGGTGACCAGCAGCCTTCCTGTGTTATCAGSGGGGCACAAAGGAAGAGAACATGCTTTCAAACCAACAGTCAGTATGGCAGTCCTGTGGACATTTCGGCCYTGCTTTGTCTGATAACCTAGCACATTTCCAGGTGCAAGGTTGAGTGCTTCCTGTTATCCTCCAAGCAGCTGCTCTCTGCTGTTCATCTTCTGCAGCAGGTTTAAAAAAGACCCATTCCTCAGTCTTTGTGGTTTCCTGTGAGCGTTCAGTAAAGCAGTTTAGTAGCAGGCTGGAGAAGGCAGCATCATCCAAGGTAAGAGCTTGGACACTGTTAACAACCTGCCCTGTCTGTCTGTTGAGAATTGGCTGACTGAACTTTTCTTCTTCCCTTTCCATGTGTCATCCTTATGGACACCTCCCATTAGGTTAAACTGACATAACTATGCAGTAAAGAGCTTTTTGAGTATGTACAGCGCTCAGGGATTAGTACGGSGCTGGTCTGTCTGCTTGTGTGGGCTCTGAAAGATGCGACACCTACCAGAGGGATCAGTGACGTRCAGTGATCTACATGGTTCATGGCTGTTGTGAGCAAAGCTGTCCCGTCCTCTGCTGTGCAGGCAGAGCATCACGTGTCAGCAGTGTGGTGTAATYCTTTTACGCTGCGGGAGTGCTTGAAGGTTTTGGGGAGCATCTGGCTCACTTTTTGGCACCACTGTCCAGGACTATTAAGAGGGTTCACCGGTTCAGAGGGCTGGTGAACACRACCTACAAGGTTTTTGAGTCCAGGTGAGACAGCACTGAGGAACACACATGAGCTTTCAAAGAAAGAAAGACAGGAGTTCTCCAGGACTGTTGTGGATAGGGCAAGAAGTAATTTGGCTTAAGATGTTGCAAGGGAGTTTGGCTTTTTAGCAGGAGAGACTTTCCCAAGACTCGGTAGGGAAAAACATATGAAACAGTGGGACTAACAGAGAAGGAGTACCCACTGCTGGTGACTTTTTTTTTTTGTGATCAGGGTGGATGGCAGTTTGTCAGCAATGGTAAGTACAGCGGAGCCTGCCGTAAGGCTGAGCAAAGGATAAAGGACTCCTAAGGTCCCTTCCAGCACTATCTTCTGTGATTTCTGGCTTTGTTGAGGCAGGTGGATTTTGGAGCGGAAGAGGCTTGTGGAGAAGGATTGTTTCAGGTGACCCAGAAGGTGCTGTTGATCTTCCCATGGGGAATAGTAAGATGAAGGAGGAATTGCCACTGCAGAAAACATACAGGTTTCTTTTATTTTCTGTGTGCAGGTTTGAACTCCTTTCTCCTCCTCTGCCCTTTCTCACCGCTGCTCCTGCTATGGCATGCTGCGACAGCCTAGTTGGGTTCAGCAGAACCACCAGTGCACGCCGATGTTCATCGGCAAATCGCTGTTCCTGCTCTAGGGTCTCTGCTGCTCTAGTGGAAGGTAGAGAAGGATGGGGAATGTCATGCTGCATATGTTACCAGCCAGGAAGGGCTTTGCAGTGCCTGTGTTTGCTGTTGAGGGCCGAGGGGCTTTTGAACGACAGGGGTTGGAGYTGGCAGTGCAGTCTTGAGACATTTTAAGGGATTTGGAGGGGTCCAGCTTGCAGCCACAATTCTCCTTGTCCACATGGTGCTTAAAGACTTCCTGAGGCACAACATCTAGGCTTAAGGGGACAGTTCTCGTCCTCAAGCAGGTTCTTGAGGGGAAAAAATAATTAAAAATCCCAAGTCTGGGATTACTTTCGCTGCATTACTAGCCTGTAGCACTGAAACACTGCAAACTGGATTACAKAAACTGAGCTATGCGCTCCCACTTTACTTTGCACAGGCTCTGGGTGCGTCTGACTCAGTGCTGTGCTGATTTAACTCACTAAAATGGCAGAAAGCAAACAGAGGGGGAAAAAAAGCATGAATATTCTTTTTCTGTCTTTCATCTTTCCAGACTAGCAATTTTAAACACCATGAGCTGTGCAGGGGAGAGCTGAGATTGGGTGGCTGGAGGCTAAAACAGGATCACTATGGAAGGAAGAGCAGGGACAGGTAGTGGGCACAGAGAGACTTTTCCTAATAGTAGTCACAGTGCAAAATACACCTCTGACTGCACAAGTGAAGCAGGGGTCTCACAGCACGTTACACTAGCATCTCAGGCTTCCAGAAGAGGGAAGTTGCAAAATTTTAATGAAGGGTTCTGGCAGCAGTCTGGGGAGCGGGGTTTGCCTTCCTGCCCTTTGGAGAGCCATTAGGTGAGGGTGGGAGGCGTGATTCATCTTGGAGSTGGTCACACACCGCCTTGCTGTAAATCCTTTGGAAACAGCGAAGCTGACAGTTGGGCAGGAAGAAGGAACGCAGTCAGCTTGGGACAGTGCCATCGTCATCGCATYCTCTCTATGGCTGAAGTTTTATTGCAAGAAAAAATTTAAAAATCCTTGAATAAAAAACCTAAAGAAGCCCCTTGAGTATCTCAGGAAAGCGGMTGGGGGTGGGTTGAGCTTTTTGTGTATGGGAAGGTGCAAGTAGCTATTCTGTGCTCATTTTCCCCTTCCTCTTATTTAAATAAGATAACGCTGCCCCTTCTCAGCTGAATATTTTTAGTATTCGCCTGCATCCTGCCAGGCAAAAGACTTATGTGGTTAACTAACAAGATAAAGCTGCCAGCCTCAGTGTTCAGCAAATGACCTCAGTTCTTAATCTTCTTCACTGAAAATAACAGGTTACTGTATGAAATGTTGCAGAGAAAATGCATCTGAGCAACTSCATAGTGTTTTCAATAAGTCCTGGTTTCAGGTGGATGAAAAATGTTGTGAGAATTTCTTTCCTTACATTTTAGCATGATTTCTTGGGAGATGGTTGAGATTGTGTGTTGGTATGGTTCTTTTTTTCTTACTCAGTAACTTTTTGAGCCCGTTGCCCCATTTGAAGCAAGCCAGATGCAGATCTTGGGGTTATTTTATCTTACAAATTATTCTTACTGGAATAACAATTAATGATTAGTATTAAGGTCCTGTAAATTCCATGAGTTATTAGTTGGTATTGAAAGTCAGAGAATTGATGCAAGAGGCCAGTGTGGAGTGTGAAATCCTTAAGAACCAGGCTTTGCTGGCTTTGCTGTTCTGGATTTGCTTATTTCCATGCTAGGTGGAGCCAAGGGGACTTGAGCAYGTCCAGCAGTGACTGGAAGTCAAAGGGCAAAAAAAAATATCAAGGGAGATTTTCAAATGCATTTTAGTTTTGTGTTACTTTTTTTTTTTTCAGGTGCACAAGATTTTTTCTTTCCCCTACCTCCAAATGAGGCCATGTCCTCCTATTTCCTAGATTCTGCCAAAACTGAAATAAAAGTAATTTTTCATGTAAATCCACCCTGCATCTGTGACTAGGACATGCTGCATGTTATTTCGCATGAGATTACTGAGCAGTTGTTGATCATAGAATCATAGAATCATTAAGGTTGGAAAAGACCTCTAAGATCATCGAGTCCAACCATCAACCCAGTACAAATGCCCACTAAACCATGTCCTGAAGCACCTCATCCACACGTTTTTTGAACACCTCCAGGGATGGTGACTCCACCACTTCCCTGGGCAGCCTGTTCCAATGCCTGACTACCCTTTCAGTGARGAAATTTTTCCTAATATCCAATCTAAACTTCCCCTGGCGCAACTTGAGGCCATTTCCTCTCGTCCTATCGCTTGTTACTTGGGAGAAGAGACCAGCACCCRCCTCTCTACAGCCTCCTTTCAGGTAGTTGTAGAGAGCGATAAGGTCTCCCCTCAGCCTCCTCTTCTCTAGGCTAAACAACCCCAGCTCCCTCAGCCGCTCCTCATAAGACCTGTTCTCCAGACCCTTCACCAGCCTCGTCGCCCGTCTCTGGACACRCTCCAGCACCTCAATGTCCTTCTTGTAGTGAGGGGCCCAAAACTGAAYRCAGKATTCGAGGTGCRGCCTCACCAGTGCCGAGTACAGGGGCACGATCACCTCCCTRYTCCTGCTGGCCACACTATTCCTGAYACASGCCAGGATGCCGTTGGCCTTCTTGGCCACCTGGGCACACTGCCGGCTCATGTTCAGCCGGCCGTCGACCAGCACCCCCAGGTCCTTTTCYGCCGGGCAGCTTYCCAGCCACTCTTCCCCAAGCCTGTAGCGTTGTCTGGGGTTGTCGTGACCGAAGTGCAGGACCCGGCACTTGGCCTGATGATGAGGCTGAACTGATTAAACTAAGTCCCCAGTTTGATTGCCWATTAAACAACAAAGACTTGGCCAAACTTCCCAAACGTGGCTTAGCCACCAGCTACATTAGCTGAATCCCTTTGATTTTTCTACTGATTTCAGCCACCTTTCCCTTGCAGTGGGCCAGCCTGGGGCTATAGACAGAGGCAAATTGCTGACATGAGTTTTTTCTCTCACATGCACTTACATCCATTGGGTGATGGGGTGGAGGCATCTTTCAGAAAGGCATGTACAGGTGCCTAAACAGCCAGCTGTAGCAAAATGGAGGTTGGGGGAAGGAAACAGGGATTATCAGKGAGACCTTTGAAAAGGCTGTGATTAGTTGTGTTGGAGCTGCTGACCAGCTTTGAGCCCTTTAGAGGATGCAGACAGCTGTGGAGCACTGTCCCAAGAGAAAGACTGGGTTTTTTGAACAGCTGTAGCTCATCCTCAGGTAGAAAAATCATGCAAAGTGAGCAGCACTGCTGCAGTACCAGCCCAGCTCGCACCTTATCCAGGTAATGAGAACTTATGTTACACCAACTTACAGCCCCAGCTCTATGTCCACTACGCTTCACCCATCTGCTTCTCCTTCCTGTGATCCTTGCCAAAGAGAGACTTGTGACTGTGGTGATAATTATATCTCTCTATATATGTCTTCATATTCTGCTCCTTGAAGTGTCTGAAAGCTTCCTCTTTGATGYGATTCTGCTCACCAGAATACATTATACTTTCCCAAAACAAGTACTGTGCTTGTTACAATTATTGCAGAAGCRCTGAGTGTTTTCAAGTGCTTTTCATCATCCCCAAATGTGGAAATAGATGACTTGGCACTTTCTTTTTACTGCTGGCTGCTAAAGAGGCCAGTTCTGGATTAGTAGAGCATAGGCGAATCCTTTGCAAAGAAAATGTCTGTGGTGATTGTACGGTACTGGTATTGTTTATGGACCATGACCGTGTAATGCTGGAGATTGTGGTTTCTCTCTTCCCTTGTATGTAGACTGGTTTTTTTCCTTTGACTTGGTTTCTAATTGCAGTCAGCTCTCAAGAGGAGGTGCTGGCACTGGGCCCTGCTGTCTGGTAGAAGAAATGGTCCTTCACGCTGTCGGTCATCTCACTTGAGGCAGCTATAAGGAAACTTCAGGGGTTGTCTGGGGTCTTCATCTCTCCTCCAGTGGKAAGCATCAATGAAAAGCCTCTGGGCTTCAGTTAGCCCTTGGCAAAGGGGCAGCATTCAGATTATTAATTRTTTAATGGACCAAGCTAACCCCCCAGGGGTGGGACCTACGTGCTAGGTGCTGTACAAATAAAGGGCAGACTGATGCTGGTTTAATAGTACTCTTAAGTACTTGTCACAGTCCAACACTTGTTGTCATCTTCATTGTGGAGGAGTTCCCAGATTCTTATAGCAGATATTTGCTTATTAATAATTTTCTTACCAGTAGAAACTAACAGTAGTAATGATGATTAGAATCATAGAATCATTTAGGTTGGAAAAGACCTCTAAGATCATCGAGTCCAACCATTAACCTAGCACTGCCAAGTCCACCACTAAACCATGTCCCTAAGCACCACATCTACATGTCTTTTAAATASCTCCAGGGATGGTGACTCCACCACTTCCCTGGGCAGCCTGTTCCAATGTTTGACAACACTTTCGGTGAAGAAATTTTTCCCAATATCCAATCTAAACTCCCCTGGTGCAACTTGAGGCCATTTCYKCTWGTCCCATCGCTTGTCACTTGGGAGAAGAGACCGASCCCCACCTKGCTACAGCCTCCTTTCAGGTAGTTGTAGAGAGCGAGAAGGTCTCCCCTCAGCCTCCTCTTCTCCAGGCTAAACAACCCCAGCTCCCTCAGCCATTCCTCATAAGACTTGATCTGTCCTGGAGATTTTAAACTGAGGTAGACATCATCTTAGCTAACCGGTGTAACCAAGACCAGGCAATTCTGCCTAAGGGGGCTCCCCTACCAAGTGTTTGCACCAGACTTTTTTTTCTTCATTTTTAAAAAAAGGCTTGGTTTTCAAAATTGTACTCAAATTAGCCTGTGACTGTCTACAGATGAATTTCTATCTCCAGAATGTAGTGTCTCTCTTCAACTTCTGACAAAAGCCTGGAGAGCTACTTGCAAAAAATCAGTATTTCAAATTAAATCCCCAATGAGAATTCTCAAGAGAATACGACTCCCCAGACAGTTTAATTCAATTTGTTGTCCTTAAAAAGAAAGCATACAGCCTATTAATTTAGGGAATGGGACATAGGCTTTGTTAAGCTGCACAAACATATTATGAACACAATAAAGCCAGAAAATTCTTTGCATGCAATTTAAAAAATAAAATTTCCCTAAGCCTTTAATAAACTAATTAATCACCAAGGGAGACTAATACTCTAAAACACAGAAACTTCTCCAGACGGATTTGTTCTTTGCAGTGAGCCACTTTTCCTGAAGACATTTGTCATTTGCTGGAGAAACTTCTCCTTCTGGTTAATGCTACTTTTTAAAAATAACCCTGGTGCTTAGCAGCTGGAAGTGCTCGAGTGTCAGATTTAATGACAATATATCAATTTGGCTGATGAAAGACAGTACCTCTTCCTAAAAGCAAGCTTTATTTGCAGAAGATTTGCAACTGATTAAAAAATGGACTTTTCTGAAATGAGGAATGTTGCCGAATGAGTTTGATATTGCTCGCTGCTTTGGGATTCTCCAGGGGACAGAAAATTGTGCTTTACTTGCCAGCTTCAACTTCTCTCTTGAGACTAATGAATATTTTTACTACAAGACCAGTAATGTTGTATCAGTAATGTCAGTCCCTTTCYCTCCTCTTGTTTCACTGCTGCCAGATGAAAAGAAGATGGAGGCCAATTCTGACACATGCCTCCAAGGTTTAGGGGTTGTGGAAGCCACCTGATGTGGGTTCACATTAAGTTCATTTTGTTGTTAATAGATGCTGGTTTGGTCTTTATTAACCCTTTCATACTGAATTTCTTTGGAATCTTGTTCTGTACACTTCTGGCTGTTCATTCACATGTTTCAGACACTAGTTGCAATAACGCTTCTTTCAACCTCATTTTCCCAGGATATGAAGAAGTAATGTCGCTGTCATTGCATGTGTGTGTGTAGTGCTCGGCTCATTTTCTTCAGAATTTTGTATCTCTTGGAATCTCAGCTGAATTCAGATTCAAATTCAAAGGCATTGTCTTTTTTGCTAGTTCTGCGCATACAGCAAGCAGGGTAAGGAGAGAAGTCCTCAGCACCCCGCTCTGGGAAAGTCTATAGTGTGAGCTCAACCCTTATTAGGCATCAGACCAACAAGCAGATAGTCCTTACCTACTTTCTAATGACAAGAAATGCTTCAGTCTGAGTTCACATCATCTTGGATACCAAAGCTAAATAACTGCAGGAGACAAAACTGCAGAAAACTAGGATTTCTGTGGGAAAACCACTTCTGGTTTTCCCAAATTGTTCGTTTTATTCTATCATGGTTATTCCCCTGTTAGTTTTATGTGCCTAAGCTTTTTGCGGGTTATATGCATGTGTAGCGAAGAAATAGTGATGTTATGGAAAAGCAGGTGGGTTCTATTTCTCTCCAGGAAGAAGAGCAAGAATCCTGTTGTTCCTGAAGTTTCTGAATGATTATAGCACGAAGATCGATACCATCCCTGTGGATGCAGGAACAGGTCTTGTGTGCAGGAGTGTCTGTGTAAGCCTGGGGAGAAGGGCTGGGTTTCCTGGCACTGGTGCTCTCCTTGTTCACATCAGGGCTTGTTCTGAGCCCCGCTGTAGCAGTCCAGAGCAGTGTGAGTGGTGCTTTAAAATCATTTTACAGATGAGCGACTTTTCTTCACCATGGAGCTGACCTGGATTTGATTAGAGATGTTGTCTCTGACTTGAACCCTGCCTGTATATGCACACATGGTCAGCAGAGCCGTATCAGCTTGAGGAGAGAGGTGCTTTTATCGTCAGATGGTTGGCACACAAGGGTGATGGCTGTGGCATGATCCTTAATGACAATGACTCATCGGGTTGTCATGGACATCTCATTGCTTTGCCTGTGACCAGTTCTCTCAAGCAGAGGTGAAGGTGGAAACAGATAATGAGCGATGTCGAGTGAAATAGCAGCCAGAGGAGGAATCTGTTGTTTTCTTTTGTAAGGCCATTTGCTTTAATATTTAGCTGGGATTAACCTAATTGCATCAGCTTTGGGTATCCTTCTGAATGATGGCATCTTGTTTTCAAGACTTTCTTGGGTATCCTGAAAGCCCTGAAAATTACCTGCTCCAAAGAAGGGACAGTTGCTGGCTTTTAGATTCACTACCTGAGTCGGGATTTCACTGGTAAGTGTGATTAATGGGGATGATGGGGCTGCTAAAAATTCAGCAGGACATTTGGGCACAGCGGCACTCCTCTGGATTCAGAACGTAGGCCTGGAAGGGACCTGTTTGAAGCCAGTGCTGTAGCACGGCTCATGCTGCTTTGTGTGRGGTTAAGTAAAACTGGGAGCTCGGTTTGTTTGCTCTCTGAGGAGCGAGTTGAATGCTGTCTTGGGAGAAGCTGTTAGGGCTATCTGTTTTGTGCCTCATATTTGCATTCTTCATCCCTGGTGTACTGCTGAGGAATTAGTTATTTAGCAAAACTTGGAAAAGACAAGGGAACCATATCAACGATGCTGTGCTGCTTTTGCATGGTTCAAGTTAAACAATAATTTAAACTCTGATTCAGATACAGAGCTGTATCCCAAAGCTGTGCTCAGCACAACAGAGGTAGGTGGTTTCCCCCCRCCCACACTCA
Source organism: Oceanodroma leucorhoa (assembly GCA_030449065.1). Lineage (NCBI taxonomy): Eukaryota > Metazoa > Chordata > Aves > Procellariiformes > Oceanodroma > Oceanodroma leucorhoa. The sequence goes on along the minus strand of JASVER010000057.1, from coordinate 5,787,445 downwards.
CATGCAGTACCTGGGATCTGCTTTGTGTCCCACAGATTTCAGAGAAGTCTTTAGGCGGCTTTAGGTTATTCCAATATGTTGTGGTGCCTATGGATCCCCCTTCCCTCCTCTTCCTTGGTGAGAAGATGGCACAGAGTCCTCTCTGCATTCTTCATGCAGGATGTAACAACTCCAACTTTAGTTCTGTTTCACATTTCTGTTGAAGCAATAAGGAAGGACTGAATGCAGGTTGGGATCTAATATTTAAAGCTATTGCTGGAAATCCACCAGGAACCCACTGAGCCACGGAACAATGAAACTGGGAGAATATTCCACTGTGCTTATCTCTGGTCTTAGGCTTTCTGCTGGGCATCACTGTTGGCCCTTRTTGGAGATGATTTCTTGCCTAGATGGACCTTTAGTCTGACATGGCAGGATTGGACTTGTCCAAGGCAATGTTAATCCCTGTTGTGAACAGAGTTTTAAATGTTTTGAAGTTTTAATTGCCACTTTGTTCAGTGCATGTTATTTTTTGCTAGATGCACTTAGTGATACCATACAGCAGGCTAACCTGAAGTGGTAAGGGGTAGAAGTAGTTTTGTGCTGGGAGGTGTGATGGGTTGACCCTGGGTGGACGCCAGGTGCCCACCAAGCCGCTCTATCACTCCCCTCCTCAGCTGGACAGGGGAGAGAAAATATAACGAAAGGCTGTGGGTCGAGATAAGGACAGGGAGATCACTCAGCAATTACCGTCACGGGCAAAACAGACTTGACTTGGGGAAATTAGTTTAATTTATTGCCAATCAAATCAGGGTAGGGTAATSAGAAATAAAACCAAATCTTAAAAAAAACACCTTCCCCCCACCCCTCCCTTCTTCCCCAGCTCAGCTTCACTCCTGATTTCTCTACCTCCTCCCCCACTGCTCCGGCGTGGGGTCCTCCAGGGGCTGCAGGTGGATATCTGCTCCACCGAGGACCTCCACGGGCTGCAGGGGGACAGCCTGCCTCACCGTGGTCTTCACCAGGGAATGGGGGCTGCGGTCAGTTCATCACACGTCGTCTCTGCCGCTCCGTCCTCCTCACACTCTTCATCTGCTCCAGCATGGGGTCCCTCCCACGGGAGACAGTCCTCCACGAACTTCTCCAATGTGGCTCCTTCCCATGGGCTGCAGTTCTTCACAAACTGCTCCAGCGTGGGTCCCTTCCATGGGGTGTAGTCCTTCAGGAACAGACTGTTCCAGCGTGGGTCCCCCGCAGGGTCACAAGTCCTGCCAGCAAACCTGCTCCAGCGTGGGCTCCTCTCTCTCTCCATGGGGCTACAGGTCCTGCCAGGAGCCTGCTCCAGCACGGGCTTCCCGCGGGGTCACAGCCTCCTTTGGGCGCATCCACCTGCTCCGGCGTGGGGTCCTCCAGGGGCTGCAGGTGGATATCTGCTCCACCGAGGACCTCCACGGGCTGCAGGGGGACAGCCTGCCTCACCGTGGTCTTCACCAGGGGCTGCAGGGGAATCTCTGCTCCRGTGCCTGGAGCCCCTCCTCCCCCTCCTTCTTCACTGACCTTGGCGTCTGCAGAGTTGGTTCTCTCTCATATTCTCACTCCTCTCTCCCAGCTGCTGTTGTGCAGGTTTTTTTTCCCCTTCTTAAATTTTTTTTATCCCAGTGGCGCTGCCACCATCGCTCATGGGCTCAGCCTTGGCCAGCGGCGGGTCCGTCTTGGAGCCGTCTGGCATTGGCTSTRTCGGACATGGGGGAAGCTTCTGGCATCTTCTCACGGAAGACACCTCTGCAGCCCCCTTGCCACCAAAACCTTGCCACACAAACCCAGTACAGGAGGATAACTTTTACAGGCCATATGATCTTTTTCACCTTTTATTTGAGCTCTGAAGATTTGTTAGACTTTGGAGGTGCTGTAGGACATGTCCTGACAGGAGTTTTTTCTTTTGGGAAGGGTTTATCCCTAGAAACAGAAGTATTTTGTGTGAACAGATGTTTGGCTCTCCACCCGGTTGGTGTTTCTAGCAAATTCCTTATACATGGAGTTGGACACTGGTCTTAGATACTCTGACCTCATGGTGATTGGCTGTTATTTGCTTTCCTTTGTTTTATTTTTTCATGTTGAATCATCTTCTGCTTATCCTGGTGCAGACTGCTAAAACTTCCAGCAAGCAGGGAAACTGCTTCCTGCACAGCCCATTTCACAAGGCCAGTGCCTTTCGCAAGGCATTTCTTCATTCTCTCTATAGCATAGTTACATTTTTCCCCGTACCTTTGGCTTTACCAAAAATTATGGTAATGTCCAGTCACTGTCTACAGTGTTTTATTCATAAGGAGGYCCTGTGACTGCAGAGGAATCTTGCYTCATGAGGACTGTGTGTCTTCAAGGTATTTTAATCAGTTAGCAATGCTTTCCTCCCCTCCTTTGTAAGCAGATAAGACACATATGTGGATCAAACATTTTTTWAAATTTTTTTTCCCTCTTCAGCTACATTTTACACTTTCAAGGTTGGATGTGGCCAACTGGAGCAAAGCAAGTAGCTTTCAAAGACCTGTTTGTGAACCGGAGAACAGTTCAGCCTTGGRTTGCTGAGGGCTGGGCCTCGTGAGCTTTGCATTGCGCAGCAGTTCAAATGTGAGTGTTGGGTCACTGGGCTGACTGAGGGTTCAGGCAGGAGATGCACTCAGAATAGGTCTCCTCCCAGCTGGGAAGCAAGAGGTGGTACTGCTGCCCTGGCTGGATAGTACACCGTCCACATCATGTGGTGTAAACATCACTTAGTGCCTCAGAGATGGCTTTTTGGTGACCTGGGTAACTCAAACGGAGGAAACAGCAGTCTCAAACCTCCCTGGGCTTTTTGTGGTCCTGCCTCTGGTGCTCCATCTCTTTGGAGGCGCAGTCTGACCTTGTCTCTCAGAAACAGGTCTCTGCTTGGGCTTGGCACTGTTTTAAACCTGGTCAGTTCAGTGATCAAGTTAACAAAACAGGCCCACAAGCGTGGTGTAGCTGGAGGGAGGAAGCAGTCAAGGGGGAGAGCATGGCATGAATAAATGTACAGGAAAGGATGGAAACACTTAAAACTGGCTTTTCTTCCAAAACCAGCACGTTGTCAAACTGTCCCTAGAGCGTGAGTCAGATCTCTGCAGCCTGGCTGGGCTGGATGTGGAAAACAGATCCACAAGCTGCCGCAGCTCATCTTGACTGTGTCCCAGTGTGGTCACTGCTGCGGCAAGCCAACAGCTCAGCTGAGCTAAGCAACCCAACAATGACTGTGGTAGCATCAGTCACAACAGCTCTCGGATGTTCGCAGCAGGTTGTTTGGTTTATATATAATTTATCTTGTTTGCAGGCAGGGAGCTTGCTGCCCTGTCAGCTGCAGCGGGGAATGGCTCCATGCTGCGAGTTTCACTCTGGAGTTCAAGCACAGGTTTTGAATGCTCTGAATGTTCCTCTTCTGCCCTGAATTCAAACTAGTTTCTTTAGTCTTTGGTCTGACTGTTACCTGTGGTTCGCAAAACTTGCCACATCTGAACAAAGCAGAGTTAAAGTGCTCTGGAGAATCTAATGTGAAGAAAAGTGCAACGCTGGTTCGTAAGGGTGTGGGTGACTGCCAAATACAAAGCACTGGAGAATCCAGCCTGCTGTCTTTCAGTGTTTCTTAGAGGATGAGCACACAGGTGTGATACACAGGAGTGGGTTCAGTGCATGTGCTCAGATTTGTCTGCATTTAAACATGTAGTTCAGTGTTTGCTGCCCTGGTGAGGCTGGGACTCGTGTGGCGTGAAATGCCTTGCATGTCACTTCAGCAATGCGGGACCCATTGCCTTCTTGCTGTGGGAATATGCACCAATTTCATGCCCAGTATACGAGATGTGGCGGCTCTAAGAGAGTAATGCAGCTCCCCTGATGCTAAACATTTGCAGTGTCCGTGGGTTGTACAGAGATATTGGATAAGGTGAAAATAATGTGTATTTAGAGTAGTTTGACCTTCTATTGCTGCCTGCCTACCTTCTAGGAAGTCCAGCTGTAARTGCTCAAATGGTCCCCACTGGTGCTTGCCAGCCAAGTACTTTTTGAATGAAGCAGTGAGTGTCTGCTTACTCCTGAATCCCCAAATAAAACCAGCAGGGACCAGTAAAAAACACCACTGAAAATTCATGTAGGCTTTACTGGGCTTTTCAGTAGGCTCTACACTCTTCAATTATTGCTTACAGAAATTTTCCACTTACTAGACATACCTTGGTCCTGTGGGCTAAAAAACCGCAACACTACAAGGGCAGAGGGTATAACTGCAGTCTTTCARCATCTCTCTGCTCCTGGGAGATGGTTGTGCTGATCCGAGCCAGCTTCTACAAGGTGTCTCTACTGATCACAGGCTGTTCAGCAGGGCAGAGTCCCARCTTAATCAAATAATCTTCAGTATATCTAGTATGATTGTCTATATCTGACTATTTATAGCCTGATACCGCGTGCATCAGGCAYGTGTCCCAGATTGTGTCTGAGAGTATGTTTGATAATAGATTTACAACTGTGGGAAAGAAGTGTGGTGACAGGCATAGAATTTAGATGGCTCTCCACTGCTGCTCTGGTTAATATTCGTGTTTCTTAAGGATGTTGTAGAAATGCCGGGGTGCTGCTGCAGCAGCAGTGATAGCTGACTCGGGGGCTTCATGTATTTACTTACAGGATGACCCTGTCTGTGATTGTACCCTTGACTGGAAGTGAGAAACGGACTAGCAGTCATTTCAAGAGATAAATTGGGGGTGCTGGTTGACGGCCGGCTGAACATGAGCCGGCAGTGTGCCCAGGTGGCCAAGAAGGCCAACGGCATCCTGGCCTGTGTCAGGAATAGTGTGGCCAGTAGGAGCAGGGAGGTGATCGTGCCCCTGTACTCGGCACTGGTGGGGCTGCACCTCGAATATTGTGTTCAGTTTTGGGCCCCTCACTACAAGAAGGACATGGAGGTGCTGGAGTGTGTCCAGAGAAGGGTGACGAGGCTGGTGAAGGGTCTGGAGCGCAGGTCTTATGAGGAGTGGCTGAGGGAGCTGGGGTTGTTCAGCCTGGAGGAGGCTGAGGGGAGGCCTTACTGCTCTTTACAGCTACCTGAAAGGAGGCTGTAGAGAGGTGGGGCTCGGTCTCTTCTCCCAAGTGACAAGCAATGGGACAAGCAGAAACGGCCTCAAGTTGTGCCAGGGGAGGTTTCAATTGGATGTTAGGAAAAATTTCTTCACTGAAAGGGTTGTCAGGCATTGGAACAGGCTGCCCAGGGAAGTAGTGGAGTCACCATCCCTGGAGGTGTTCAAAAAACGTGTAGATGTGGCACTTTGGGACATGGTTTAGTGGGCATGGGTGGTGTTGGGTCGACGCTTGGACTTGATGATCTTAGAGGTCTTTTCCAACTTTAATGATTSTATGAAATACACTTCTGTACCTGATTTTGGGGAATATTTTTGCAGAGAGACAGTGAATGCGGCTGGTACATKGGGGGATGTGGGGGATACCAGGTAGATGTGTATGTTGCAGGCATGCAGACATACCTGCCCAGTTTTTAATCTTCCATCATCACTTGCAATCTTGACATCAAGACTAGATGTCTTCAATTTGGCAACACAAAAATGAAGATGAACTAAAGCAGAAAGCCCATGTGAGGTTCTGCTTTGTGTGAGCAGGCAGAACAGATTTTCCAATGGGATGACTTTAAAGGCAAAGGATTGTAAAGATTGTAAAAATCTCCAAAGTTTGTTCCTGCCTTCAGCTATACAGCTGTGAGGCTTGGAGTGATGCCTTGTGACCTTCCTGCCTGCAAACTCTGGGGCTTTTTGCTTACCATCTTGTCATCTCGGTCAAGATGGCTTATATAACAGCTGTGGACAACTGGTGAGACTGCAGGCAAGTGCCTGAGTGCTCTGAGATTGCATCTGAATTAAGAGAGGGAAGATCTACCTACAGAGAAGGAATAAATGATATATAGACTAATGGTTCCCCCACTGCTTTCTGTTTTTCTTAGTCACAGGTAGAAAACTTCAGCTGTAGCTTGTGTATGACCACTTGAGCTCCTTCAGCTTGCAATGACAGGGAAAGAGCTTTATAAGGTGATTCATGGAAGATGATAATAGTTTTTCCAAAATTTCATGGAGATACGGAACTGTAGCAAAAGTGGAAGCAGGTTTTCTGCACTTGTGTAGAAAAGGGATAAATCTGTAGGAGAACAAGGCATCATCTGTTCTCTTGCTCTGAGAACAGCTTGTTTTTTCAGAGATCTGTCCCTTCACATGGGAGAGCTTTGTCAACAAAAAAAAAAAAAAAGGAAAAAAAAATGTTAAAACTCCCTGCATAACCTACAATTCCCACTGGTCCCAAATAAAATGAGATGTAAGCACCTTTAAATAGCACATGGGTAATCAGTCCTCAGAGTCTGGTGATAGCATCAGTAACACTGATTGGATTCAGGGAATTAAACAAAAGAACCAAATCTGTGCTGCTTTCATCTGCATTTGAGTGGCTGAGGGAAAAATCAATACTTGTTAGCTAAATAGGGACAATATTATCAGCGCTGAAAGTTGTTTTCCATTCTCTGTACTCTATTTAGAGCTTGCAAATGATCTTGGGTCTGCTCAGCCGAGCCTTTGCAGAGGACAGAAAGGTTGATTTGGGGGTTAAGACTGGAAATGGGTCTGAGGTTTGGTTTTAGTTCTCTGCTGTTCCACAAGCTCCTCATGTGACCTTGGGAATACTCTAAGCTTTAAGTTTAGGCAACATCTCTCCTTTTTATGTGCTACACTCATTTAGATGGGGAGYGATTGTGGGCTGGTAGTCCCTGTTTATGACCAAGTTCAACTAAGTCTATCTCCTTTTGTTCCTGGTGGACTTGGATCTTTCTCAGTKTTGGTTTGATGATGGTGTCTCATCCTTCAATGACTGGAGCTGCTACCTGAGCTTGCTACTATCTGGTTAAGGTGGGAAATCAGAGGGGCTCCTAAATCTCTTTGTGACTCTGGCTGGTCATGGCCCAGAGGCCCCAGTTTGTCCCTTTCTGTAACTTTTCAGTATAAACTCAATCAACTCTGCTGGCAGCCAGGAAAGGTCTCTGCTGTTTCTCTGCGCCAGCTATGATCTGCACCACCTTAACTGGCTGAACACTTTTCAGTGATTTATAATTAATAGAGACACTTTCAAGGGTTTGTGGCTTTTTTTYCACTGCCTATGCTGACAGTGACCTTATCTGCATTTAACTTTGCCTTCTGGATTCTTCAAGAGAAGCATGGATTTAAGCAGTCCAAAAGAAAGATTAAGCCATCGTTTTAGCTAATCTTCATGCAGAGGAGACTGCCTGCTCTTCCTATCTTGGATTTGAGAAATTCTATTATACTGTAGCATATCTCCGAGGAGGGATTTGAATGATGATGTTAGCAGCCCACCTTATACTAATTTTTACTCTTAATTGCACGTGATAAGCCTGCTGTTGGCAAAGTAGCATTTTCTTCTTGAAAAAGGAATCCTGTCATTTGTTGTGCTGCAGCATGAAAGTGTTTTGCAGTTTTCTCTCTGAGGAGTTTAACTATCAGTGTCTGTGGCTTGGTGTTTATTTCCACTTTGAACCCAACATACACCTGAGCCAGAGTTGTTGCTAGGAGGTTTACGGGAACTTTACAGTCACAGTATTCCCCATGGACTTCTTGCAGTGTACCTGACAGAGTTGTGAGGTCTCTGATCACCAGTCAGTTCTTTGGGACGTGCCTTTGGGTCTTCAGTTTGTCCCTTCTTGCAAAGCTTCYTGCCCAAATAATTCTCTTCAAAGACACTGAGCCCCTTAGTCCAAAGCCATTTGAGGTCTTAGAGCTCTCAAAAGCCTTCAAACTGGCATTTCAGCCAGTCTGTTACCTGCAGAATAATCTCAGGTGTTTCCCAAAAGACCGTCACAGCTAATCTCCTCTGAGACCTCATTAGAAGATGCAAAGATCTTCCTTTAGGGACTTATGGCTTGGCCCTGTATCCTGGCAGAAAAAGGGTCCCTGCTAGCTGTCATTCATCTTTCTGTCCTGCCCTTCCCTTCTGGCAGATCTGCAGAGAGCTCTCTTAGGCCTGCTGGGGACACCTGAACCAGGGTAGCCTCAGAGTGCAAGATGTTGTTAGGACAAACTCCTTTGTCCACACTTCTTCACAGCTTTCTCTCATGAGAGTTGAAGCTATGTTTCAGCTGACTGTCCCCCAGGGCAGGACGTGRCTTGCATCAGAAGACAACATCCTTACATCTTCGAGCCAAATAGCGGGAGTGGTGTGAGACATCTCAAGCTGTCCTGTCATAGACTGGGAGAGATCTGGTTGAACTAGCTCTGGTGCGAGAACGTTTTGTGCTCAGCAAGGGAGGTGATCTCTGGCTGTTGTGTGATGCTTTGTAACATGGAGCAGTGCTGGCGGTTGAATGTTGCTTTGTCCCTGTGGACTGAGATCAGGAGGAATGAGAACAGAGCAAGAGTCTCACGAAAGGCTCCTTGATTTTTATTGGAAAGGCGCTGGATCACAAGATTGCTGGCACCTTCTGGAGTGCACCAGGATCCAGCAAACCCTTTCTCAGAACTTACTGCCCTTATGGAGGAGGGAGGCTTAAAAATTTGGCTTTYTTTACATCTTTGGAGGAATGGTGGCTTCAGGGCCATTGTGAAATCCGTACGGTGCAGTGTATTGTTGTAGCAAATTTCTTCCTGAAGGATCTCTCTGACATCTTCTTTGGGGTGTGCAAMAACTGCCTGCAGTGTCACCCTGGAAGGGATATATTGCACCATATACAGAGCAGAGGCAGATCAGTATTTGAGCCTTGACAGGACTGTTGTTTGCTGTGCTATGCTGGGTGGCTTTGAAGAGCATACAGGTATGGTAACTGGTCTCAAAAAACTTTCTGCTCTGCTGGCRCTGAGATGTTCTGCCTCTGATCTTCACAGGCAAAGTTTCTGCGCAAATGCACTATGTCTGCTGGAGCTCTTGCTCTTCAAGCTAATTCTCCTCAGCGTTTTTCCTCCTCTCCAGTTTCCCTCTTTTATTTTGTATTCTTCTTCCATTCCAATTTCTACTGTTTCTCACCTGCCTTTTAGTGAGTTTTTGTGGTATCTCTGCTTTTCCCTCCTTGTATCCTCAAGTACCTCCTTCCTTCCTGACCAAGTACTGTGTCCTTTGTGCTAGCTTTTGCAATCGTTTCCTGACTGCATCCACAGTCATTGAGGTAGGGTTTGTAAAGCTGTCTTCTCTTTAAAGTCAATCCTGGGCCTGAAGTCTGCCATGTGGTACATTTAAAACCTCTGGTTTTAAAAATCATTACAAGAAAGCCTAGGAGCATCTGCTTTGCTTTTACAGACAGAATGTCAGCAAACTGCTGGGTTGGCCAAAATGATGCGGTCATTAAATCACTGTGATGTTTTTCATTGTCAGGTTGAAGTTCTACCACTTGAGCCTAAAAATAAGTGCTTTCAATTCTGCATGTGCAGGCAAACCGTCACTTTATGTTAAATGGATTGATTAAATGTTCTGCTTAAGTGTGCTCAGCAAAGCAAGTGCTACCAAAACTGGATCATCATCTCTGCTGAAACATCCTTTTCATTCCTTTTTTTTAAGAAATTCCTTCTTGGAAGAAATCAGAGGGCCTATTTAAGCTCAGTCTTGAGCATTCAAAATTGGCTGAATTTTGCCAGGCTTGATCCTTTTCATGAAAGAGTCACTTGCTACTATCAAGTATGCATAAATTTAGTAGTGGCTAAAACAAAGTGGCATCAGGTACGTGCTGAAGCCTGCGCAGCAAGTTTACGCTCTGCCCTTGAAAGTTTGAGATTCCTGCTAACTCCAGTATAGTCCTATTTGTAAGTGAAGCAAGAATTCGGCAGTTGTTTCCACATTGGCTAGACAGCCTGGCAGTCAGAGAGATCACTTGTACTTGGGTGTCATGAAAACATCCCCAGCAGCTTGAGCTGCTGCAAAGCTTCCATTTTAATTGTTTTTACAGCAATTGCACTCTTGAATTTAAACCTTTCCTCAGGCAARGGTGGATGCAGGTGCAGGCAATCGCTAGCTGCACCACTGCTGATGGGAATGGGTACTGCTCTGTYGAGTCAAGGTGGGCAATTACACCAATGTCAATGGAGTAACTCCTTGAACCAGATGATTGAAACTGCTAAACCTACCTGGTCAGAAAAATACGTTTTAAAGTCACAGCTCAAGCCTTCACTTCTTTTAGCCTTGTCTTGAAGCTTTTACTGGTATCTTAACACTATAACAGAACCAGTTTCTAGGAAGTGTGTTATTGCCTTCCTCATTTTTTGCTGCTGCTTTTGGTAAAACAGATGGATTTCAATGTCTCCTTGGTATATCATTTGCTCTAGATTCCCCCATCTCACAGACACTTTCACAGGTTCTTTTCCCCAGAGAAGATAGATGAGTGTGATCAGAAGGCCTCAGACAACTTCCACAGCCCCTGAAAAAAGCCCCTTCGCCCTTGACTCATCGTCAGAGCAGCGTTTCGGAGGTTTCAGATGTGTACAACTTTTGATAAAGCCTCCCAGTCAGCTGCACGTATGCAATTGTTTTACAGCTAAATGAGCTRAGATGATTTTTATAAGCTGCTCTTTTTTTGAAGATGGACACATTCTGTTGGTTAAGGGCAGATTTTCAAACGGACTTGATTGTCATGTTGGCTTCTGAGTGAAAGGTGCCTGTTTCAAACTGAAGGGCTTTGGAGAAGTTCCTGCTCTAATATTTATGGCTGTATCCAGACAACTTAGGCTGCATTGATGTTGCTGTGCTAGTTTTTCTTATTGACTGAATAGGTCTTGTGGTCTTTATCAATTTAAGTGGAACTTGGGCYATCTTTGGCTTTACTTGGGCTATTTAGCGAAAGGATAGAAACACCCAGGTGAGTCTTTGCTGTGCCAGCTGAGGACCTCTGGTCCCACTGGACTTTCGTACAGTCTTCGTCACAGCTAGAATGGGGAAGCTGGGCAGGGACATCCTTCACTTTGACAGGTCAGTTATAGCTCTGGGCATCATCAGCTGCCCACAGCTCCCAAGCATATTTCTTGCAAAGCAGTATCTGAGTGCTGGAGTACTGGGAGTTACCTGAATCTCCTGCCCTGTTATTTACTAATGCTCAGGGAGGTCAGTAGCTTGCCTTCTCCTTTCACAGTTTGGTCTTGCCACGTGTAGAGAATTAGATTCCAGGCTGTGTTTTCAGGTCGCTTCGTCCGAGTGTGCTATATCATTTCCCTCTTTCCAGATAGAATTCTTATTCTTTCTTTTTGAAAATCGAGTTTTCCATACTGTTATAAGCTGTTTGGGTAAAAGYTAGAAGAGATGAAACACTGCACAGTGTGCTGCTTGGATAGGACCTGCAGGGAGTGGACATGTATATTGAGCTGGTGGGTACTCTCCGAAGAGCCATGCCAGGTCACATAAATTAGAGCGGCCATTTAACTGCTGTAAATTGCTCTGGCTTAGGTCAGGCTGAGATCAACTATGATTAGAGAATTGTAGAGCTGAGAACAGTTCCCTGATTTATGCTAAGATTCTTCTGGAAGCAAAATTTGACTTGATATTTTTAATGGGTTCTTAAGATAAAAATGTCTAGGTGAGGGCTTGTTTCCTRACAGTTTGTATTAAGTCTGTTGTTGGTGTTCTGGAGCTTAAATATGTTTACAGCTTCTTTAATTGAAAGAAAGAATAGTCTCAGGATATTTTACAGATATGTCAAATATCAGCTATGATATCACAGCAATAAACGCATCAAACTGTGGGCTACTGGAATCATTTATAGCCTGTGTGTGCAGAGGCTTTGTACATCACTGGGCGTTGTGCCTGATAACTGCAAGGATGTTAATTATTATGCCATAATTCATCAGTTGAAGTATCTTGCAGCACTGTTATTAAGCCAAATTCCAAGGCCTTTGCTAGGTCATTAGGCAAAAAGTAAGTAAAGACTAATTTACTCCGTTATGAATCAATGAAATAAATATATTCTGAAGTCCTGTTTTAAAAAGCAATGTGCTGCTTGGGTGAAAAGTGACTACATTAAGTAAAAATGTGTAAAAAGACTAAATAACTCTTCCCATCAGTTTAAATAATTTTGGAAAATAATTATTATTTCTGCAGAGCCATATGAGCCCAGACCAGTTCCTAATTTGAGGAGCTTCTAGGCTCACCAGAAACAATGAAGAATGTGCTGGAATTTTACCCAGTAAAGTAAGTCCCATTCTTGATCTATGATCTACTCCCTTCCTCCTGTCTTGTGGCTCTGCTGTGGTATGCAACTGGAGACCCTCTTTACTGTCCCAGTGTAGACAAGACATCAGTTTTTCAAATCTCCCCATGCTCTGCTTGGGCTTACAAGCTTCTTGATCTTCTTGGCCTCATTTTCAAAGCTCTCAAGTTCACGACCTACCTTGGGTAAGACCCAGACCTCAAAAAATGAGCTGTGCAAGGGGTGGCCTTGGAAATTGTTTGGTCCCAGGTATATGAGTGACCTTGTCGTCCGCGGTCACTGAGTCACTTCTCAAATCCCAGGATTTGTGTTATCCTGAAGTCCCTCTGCTCTCTCTGGTGCTCACTTTAGTTTCTTCTTTCTTGGCATGTGACTGTCCAGGGACAGGCTGGTTTTCCGGCATGATTTTCCAGACCACTCCTGTGGCAGCAGCATGGTGTGACCCTTCAGCAGGAGCCAGTGGAAGCACTGGTCAGCTCCCAGTTTAGCTCCCCAGACCTCATACCCAGCTCCTGAACCAAACCCAGCTCTGGCCTCTGGGCTCCCCTGCGTGGCYCATTGCTGCTACCAGCCATGTTTTCCGTTGCCATCTCTAGGTTTGAATGCCTTTTGGAAGTGCCAACTCAATGGCTTCCCACAGGGACAGGAGATCAAATTTGGGAGCCTGTCAGCTGAGCGGCCTGTGGGGTTTCCAGTTTTTTTGACCTGCRTAAGTATCTGACAGGCTTAAATCCCCCAGTACTGAAGAATTACAGCAAATATTTACTCTTCTTTCTGTTGTGCTGGCATCTGAGAGGCTGTCTCTGAAATGCGAAGCATGTTGTGTTCATATGCTTGAATTTGAGACAGATCCTGCCCCGAGAGCATCCCGTTCAAGTAGACAAGGATGTTGCAGGGAGGTGAATATATTAGGAGAAAGTCATGAGGGTGTCTGTAGCAGAGGCAGATATTAAACAAAATCCTCATGAGCTCCCTTCCACTGCAGACCATGGTACCTTTTGTAAGCAGGCTGCGGTCTCATCGGGCTGGGCTGAGGGGGATACACTTTGTAGGCATATCATGTCTGCCATCACCCCATCAAATGAAGGGAAGTTGGAGAAGGCTTTTGTTGCTTTCTTTTTTTACATTACATAAGTATGTAAGCTGCTAGGATCATTAGAATGAACTTTTCCCCATATTTCAAAACCAATCACTTGTTTTGACATTTGCAATCTGGCTCTTCGCTAGTGTTTTTCTGGTGGTTGTGTCAAAACGAGCAGCCTGCATTCTCTCATTCTGTTTACGTGACTTGAAAAGAGAAGTTTGGGCATCTATTAAATTCCCATTGAGAGACAAGCGCTGAAATGTGAGCTAGGTAAGATTTTGTGCATCTTTCCTAATATTTATAGTTCAGTGATTTAAAGCGTATAAAGTAATCAAGTTTGTTGGGTGAGAAACACATTCCAGCCTGTTCCTATTACCGTGGGATGGACGAGGAGGGAAGCACTAGTGGGTAAAGCACTAGTGGGTAAGCAGAGAACTGCAGTAGAGGCAGAGCAGGGGGCTGATGATGGCTGGCTGSTACCAGAGGCAGTTTCTCTTCTACTGAAGTGTCTATTTCTGGCTCATGCATATTATGGCACAGATATTTCCCAGAAGATAATGTGGCTTTTATTTGAAGCTGGCTCTTTCTGCTGACTCCAGGTGGAAAGCCAGGGTATTTGTGTTATGGACTTTAATGTGCAATTCACCTTCAGTGTAATAGGGAAGAGGGGCCCAGTTCTGCTCTGGRTTTTAGGTAAGGCTGAATCCTGCAATTAGCATGGCCAACCTGTGGCTTTTGAACCACATGTGGCTTAAGCACAATACAAATGGGGTGGCTTTGTGCAGCTGGCAGTGGATCTATGCTGAAGGAGGCCCTATGAGATGAAGGGGGAGAAAAGACACTGTTGACCAGGGCCACAACAGCAAGGCCAGSCCAACATCATCCTGTAGTGTGGTGGGGAGCTGCTGATCCCTGCTTGTGAGCCCTGTTTGGAGATCACCTTGTCTTTTGCTCTCTGAAGAATGTGGTCGCTGGATCTTGGCTGCATGGAAGTTTTGGGGTATGCTGCCTGCAATGCTGGCCTYCCTGTGGTAATTCATTGCTGTTTAATTACAGTGGAGTTGTTTTGTGTAGGCTTTACAAAGTTAAGTRTGGGATGGTCAAATGCTATCATCTATAGGGAGGGATTGTACAAGGCTAGCCGGCCAGCCAAGCAGGTGCTTTTTGCAAAATCTGGAGTTGTCCCAGGACTGCTAATGATCCTTTTTAGCTCTGGGAAGCACAGCAAGGCTGGGATACTGCTGACTCCTTGCTCTGGCTCCTTGTGCTGAGGGCAGGGAGATCTGTGCTGCAGACAGTTGCTGTGAGGCTGTCAGCTGTCTGAGGGTGTTTTGATGTGCTCTCGGGATACCTTGTCTGCCACTCCGTGGCTGTTTTGTGACAGCGGAGATGCACCAAGCAGCCAGAGCCAGGGTCAGAGTCTGTACAGGGGCTCTGCACTGCAGTTTAGGAGTTGTCGTTATTTATCTTTTCAGAGTTGCAGTCGGAGACCAAAACAAGCTTTAACTGCTGTACAGACAAGAAGGCACACCAGATCAGACCTGTGATTTGTCTTCAGCTGGGTTCAGCTTCAGATTTGTCAGAGAAAAATGTTTGGAAACTAGTCACCAGATGCCAGATAAACTAGTATTTTGTCCATCATGACAAATAAGCTGTGGGAAAGTGGAGAATACACGTGAAGGAGTCTGGTAGTATGGTGCAGAAAGGTCATGTTCTGCCAATGCGAGCAGCACAGGGGAAGAAAAAATAACAGTACAGAACATGGTTAACCTTGGTCATGAATGAAGTGCCTAGAGCTGAAATCCATCACCGTTGTAGCTCGGCAAGTGGAGAGAGATATGGGGAAACTGTATGAATAAGAAAATCTAGTTGCAGCGTCCGCTGTTGTGCCAGTCCTGTCTTCTCCGGCTCAGTGGAAAGTATGTGAGCTAAATCCAGGGACAGCCTTGACGGATCCCTGTGTGCATGTTCCCCTCTGCCTCTCTTATACCCGTCCAAGCGCTGCTGTRAGGCTCGCTGTCCTGGCATGGTGCAGCTACTGTCTCTTTGTTCTTTCTAGCTCCTTTCTTTTCCACTGCCTCAGATGTAAATTATGTGCCTTTGTAAGGTCTCTGCTGACTTATCCATGTCCTATCTGCAATTTCCTGGCTGTCTTTGCTCTGCAGAGCTACTCTTCATTCCCATTTAAGACAACTTCTCACARAGTACCCTCATACTTTCACCTCTGCTGCCCTTTGCATGAGGGAAGCATCCTCTAAGCAGCCATATCCTTTCTGCTCATTTCTCAAGACCTCTGCTTAAAAATCTCATCTCCTGGTGTGCCTCCGAACCTCCACAGCAAGTCCTGTAACCCAAAGGCAAACTCATGGTACTATTTCTCARGACTGACCAGATGCTCTGCTTTGTGTCTCTGTTCTTAACTGCCTGTGGGAAGAGAAGCCTTAAGCTGGGTGACTTCCRCAGCAAGCAGTTCTGTTAAAAAAAGTCAGTTTTCCTGAATATTTTCACACTATGTCAGCAGAAGTGACCTGAAACTGCTGCTTTTCATCAGGCACCCTGGGGAAACCTTGCTGTGAAATACTCTTTATCCCTCGATGCAAAACACTTTGAATCAGAAGGAGAAAGTGTTTCCAGTTAGGTTTTTTTGACCATGGCTACCACAGTGGGGTGCTGGCTTGCCAGACGGATAAATGTAATATGCAGTCATACACTCTGTCTAAACCGCCCTTGCTTTGGAGTTCATCCAGAGCAGGACAAAAGTCCTGTCCTGGGATGCTGTTGAACTGTACTGTACGTGAAAGGTGTTGAAGCAGAGACCTSGTGGGTTTGGTCAGTTGTAATGGTAGGTACAGACCCAAATGGGATTCATGGCCATAAYGGAAAAAATCTCTGCCCCACCCCCTAAAACAAAACAAAACAAAAAACCACACAAACCAAACAGAAAACCCCAACAGCTTCCTTAACAGACTAGAGGTCTTGTTCTCCTTGAGGTGGCATCTCWGTTCTCAAAGTGAAGCTGTAGACTTTGCCCACTGGATGCACAACGCTAATGCATGTACAACTTAGTGACACCCAAGTGGTGCTAACACAGGTCTCTGTGCACGAGATCCTGAGCGTGCTGGCCCTTGTTTCCAGGATAATCACCCTAACATATTCTTCCTCCTTTTACCCGCTAGAGTAAATGTTATGGTAGATCACACAGCAAGGAGSGGAGCAGCAGCCAACAGTGACACATCAGCCTGCTTAGGATGTGCTTGGTTGTGCTTCCACAGGTGTAAAAGAAGGGGGGAAAAAATATCAACAGGACTTGAAATATTCCATGTTTGTTGAACTCAGATACCTTATTTGAGTCTCTTGAACTGATAAATAGTCTGTTAGTATTTTCCTCCTGCGAAGGGCTCTCATAGGTGCCCTCGGATTGCTGGCAGAATGTGGKTTTAGGTGTCTAACTTGAGGCAACGCAGATTTTGAAAACCTTGGCATAAAACTCTGCCAGGCAGGAAACTTTGACAGACGAAGCAGAAGGGGAGGGGGAAAAGAGAGAAGGAAGACTGGGAAATGAGCTCTGACTCTGCAAAGTGGAGTGTGGTCTGAACGTGGCTATCATGGGACTCCTCCAGCCCCGCTCCTGCCAATCATCTCCTTGACCTGCCGAGCTGAGCCGTCCAACTCCATCGCTTGCCCAAATGCTTCCAACCTGGTGATCTTCCTCTCTCTGCCCCTCCTCTGTCTTGAAACCTTAATTCCTCATGCACTTCCCTGTCAGCTGTTGTTCATGTCAATTTGCAGTATCTGCAAATAGCAAAAAATGAAGCCCTTCCTTCTGGTTAGCATCCATGGTGTCTGCTCCCTGGCGTGAAGAGTTAAAACAATGTATATATGATGTGCAAGGAGGCGGCTCAGAGTGTTGGATCAACACAGAAGGTACTAGCTATTACTGAGTTAAGCACTGAAATGAATAAACAAGAGGGTTTGAATATACACTTTCCCAATTGCAGTGATTTTTCTCACTGAAGCACTGATCCATGAGTCGAGCACTGGGTAAGTCGATTTAAAAATGCATCCAGTTCTGACTGCAGGCATCTGGCAGGCTGGGGCCTGGGGTGGAACAAGAGCACAGCTCAGAGGTTTGTGCTGCTGCTTCTTGTCCTGGCTGTGGTGCCCGCCGCTGTAGGTCTCTGGAGGGGATGGATGAGTGGCCATCCTTAGCAGCTCTCTGCAGTTGGTCTGTGGGGCTGGGGCCCCATAGATGGGTCCTGTTTCCCCATRGTCACAGGAGTGGAACATGGTCGTTATGGCTTTGCAGAGAGCAGAGGAGATAGAGGTGGGCAATAGTTTTCAAACTGCCTGGTGATTTTGGGGTCTTGCACTTTAAAGGCTATTCCTTTTTCAGAGGTAAAGTCCCATTATCTTCTGAAAATCAGGCCCATTTCAGCTTTCACAATACATAGACCCCAAATCAGCTGTGTTTTTTAACAAAGCCTGGCTTGCAAAATGCCCCTTGAGACATTTGTAAAAGATTCTTGCTTGCAAAGSTACCTACTGATGTGCTCCTAATTAGTGTAATCACATTTCAATGATGTCTTCAGTATAAAGGATTTTATTTTATTTTTCCTAACACAAGCTGTTTGTATTTGGATTTGGATGTTGTGATTCAAGTTTCTGGAGTCTTCTAGGGAGCATGCATTCCCTCTTACTTTAACAAAGAGTGTATGAATAAGGGAGAGGCAGTTTGTCTCTCTTCCCTGCCATGAAGCACACTGGAGAGCAGTGCAGAGAGTCAGATTGGTTTTACTTCAAGCCTTTACAGGGTTCACTTTGCTGTCACTGTAGTTGCCTTGTTCTTCTGGCAATTTTAAGTTTCACACTGACCTTTAAACTGTAAATACCTTTTTGAGACTAACTGACTAGTATGGGGGTTTTTTTTGGTGTGTCTTGTTGGTTTTTTGTGGGTTTTTTTGTTTTTTTTTTTTTTTTTATTTGAGACATTAGAGCAGGAGGAGGAAGAGGACAGGTTTGTGATGAAGTTACTGGGCAGCAGCTGAAGTCTCAGTTCAGTTCTGGGTTTGACCTGTCCTCATCCTTGAAAAGGATGTATGGATTCCAATCTGCAACCGTACTTGGTACCTCAGCTGATGAGAATAAAGTGCATGGGTATCTTTGGGGGTGCATGAAAACAATTATACCTCCTTTCTCTTCCATCTTAAGCATTTCTCTTGTATCTCTCGGCAGGCAGCCTCCTCGGGCCAGGAACCAGCTTTTCTTGGTGTACTTGCAGTGCCAAYGACAGTCAGGGTTGGCTCCTGTTACACAAGCAGTAGTGGAGTGGAGCTTCATGGCTCTTTTCTGTCAACAAAGATTTGGCCTTGACATACGTTGCCCTGAAGCATGGTGGCTGGTGATTTCTAGAAAAGAGACAGTGAGTTCATGTCTTAACGGTACTGCTTGTACCGTAGGCATGCAAGCCAAGGGTCACTCTGCTCAGTCGGGCTCGCGGTGCTGGGTTGTGCTGCCTGTGTTACCCTCTGATGTTGCTTCAAAACGGGCACCTCGGGCACGAAGCCCTTGTGGTGTCCTTGCTCATGTTGTGGGTTTGAGAGCCCCAGGATGTTGGTCTGACTCATGTGTAAATTGTAGTGAGGCACTTCTGTCTTCCCTTCTGCTCCCAAAGTTTCCTGAAAAACAGAATCTAAAGATGAGTTATGTTTTGTCTGGGAGTGTATCKCCTGCTGCGGTACGTTGGCTGGCAGAAAAAAAGATATTTGTGGTCAGGTTCTAAACCCAGCAAGGTGAATACCGAAACTGCCATCGATTTCAGTGGGGCAGAGTTTTATGTTGTGGTTTTTTTTTTTTTTTTTTGCACAGGAACAAAACCTAAATGACTACAAATATCCTGGACCAGAGTCTCGTTCTCCATTCTCTGGTAGCTGCTCTTTGTGACACCTGTTCAAAAAGCATGTGAAGCATCACACTTTCCTAACCTGGCACTGTTTCATACACTTCTGATGCATGCTTTGCGTAGAGATAAGTGAAACAAATGAATCCAGAAGCTGAAAGGCTTTTGAGCCAGGATCCTGGAGCAGAGAAGGTCAGGACTGCCAGAGGAGATGGCTTTTAGAGGGCTTGCAAGCACCAGTGCTTCGTACTCTGGAAAACTGGAAGGAAAACAGTACAGACTTTGGTTCCCCAAATGCCAGCAGAGTCGGCAAGAAACTGTTCGTGCTGACTTTTTTTAAGATCGTTTAGAGCAGTGGGAAGTAGTGGGCCTGTACACACATTAATTGATTGATGAATGTGGTTAACATCATTCAGTAGCTGTATTTTCAAAGATCAGGTCTATGATGCTTTATAACTTCATTGGTACCTTGATCTCCATAAGCCTACCAACGTTCGGTTCCTTCCCAAGGGGCTGAGCTGTGATGCTGGAATGTTTTTCTGAATTTCTCTGCCGGTGGATCTCAGAGCAGTTCTCAGGAATTAGTTGTCTGATTTTTCCTACACCCGTATGAGGCAGATAAATACCATATGCACATCTGCCAGCTGAATCGTCCCAATTCACACGCACGGATTCGAAGTCTCAYGTAGGCTGCTTACAACAGATACCTAATTTAGGTAATGTGACTATCGGAGTGTCTGTGCTTAAGACAACAACGAGTAGTTTGAACCATTTACTACCCAGGGATCTGGTCTCCTACGTGGAGAGAGGAATGATCAGTGCCTTGAACAGCTGAGCTCAGCTCAGTGCTTGCTGAGCGGTGAGCTCTCTGCTGTTGACTGCCATCGGATGGAGTCTTTCCATAATCGGGTATCCGTGTCAGTGCAGCAGCACCGCGAGGTCCGTTTGAACCTTAACGATGAAAGGCAGAGTGAAGMACCACCCTCCGGTAATAAGCAGAGCACAGCACTTTGATGTTTTCCTTGAAGAAGTCAAATGGGAAGTTGCGTTGCCTCATGGGATTTATTTGCTGAACACACATATATTAGCATGGGGTTGGGGAGGGGGRATGTTGGTGAGTATTAGGATGGTCTAACGGCTTTGTGAGAATTGTGCTGGCAAGGAAATACGATGTCTCTGGGAGCTGGCTGTTGTCTGTTCATGAAAAGGGGAGTCTTTATGCTTTTAATCAGATGCACTAAACCAAGGAAGGACAGAATTTCCTTCCAAACCTGATCCCGAAGGGATMGTCTAGAGGAACCCGTCTCCTCCGTGGCCAACAAAGAGAGGGTGCTCAGGGGGATGGTGTGAGCTGCCCTGTGCYGGGCAGTGCTGGCGGGAGGGAGGGAGTGACACAGCTTTACTGTGCTTTCCACAGGCGGCCTCAGTAGGACTGTCCAGAGACGTTTGGATGGGCATAGCCAGATGGCAAAGAGAATTACTGGGAAACCTCGCAACCCTTCTTCCTTCAAATACTAATGATTCTCCCTATTTTTCTAACCAGAGCAGACAAAGCACCGCCTGTAGGGCTCTCTTCTGTGCAGGAAAATCCACCTTCGAGTTGTGTAAATCTTGCTCAGTATGTGTACCTCCCTTATCAATTAATTTACAGGGAAATACCTTTTAGGATGGGCTGAGCTACATTYATCATACTTCAATAGCGTATTTGCTTAAGTAAGGGCAGCAGTTTCTCTCCTGGATTTTGCCCTCAAAATCCACGGTGTGACCATTGCACACATCTGTTCCAATGCTACTGGCAGCGCAGCTGAAAGTCTCTCCCTTGCAGGGGAACAGCTATAGCCTGCCCGTGGCCATGCATGAGAGAATTACCACAGCTTTAATCTGATGCACACTTGGTAAGTAGCTCAGAGTACAGAAAGATGTTGGAGCAGACAGTAAAGCTTGAAAAGCTTGCAGACTCTCTCAGACTGAGGTGGTCAACTTGCTTTGGTTGTGGTGGCCACTGGGAACAGGAGAAGAAGTAATAGGCTTCAACTGCAGTCAGGCAGAGTTAGGTTATCTGTTCAGGACAGTGAATCTCTCGAGCAGATCATGGAGTCGTTACTGGAGGGTTTAAATAGCAGGTCAGGCACACATCTTCCTGCAAGGCTGAGTGGATCCTTCACTGTGCTAGAGAAATGGATCGAGTGACCTCTGGAGGTGTCTTGTTAGCCCTGTTGAGTGTGATTCAAAGCTGTAGCTTTGAAGAATAACTTTTTTTTTCTTTTGGCAATGGCATGAAATTTATACTGCAGATGTTGCCCCTAAGGCTCCTTACAGGCTTGGTCTCGTTCTGGGTTGCAGTAGGATTATAGGAGAGAAGAATTGCGATAGTGGTTCAGCTGCTGAGCCTGTTCAGCTCCATACCCTCTCAGCAGCAGTGGCCACCACTAGATATGTCTTAGAGAGCTGGCAGAAAGCAGAGGAGAGGTAAAATCACTTTTATGGTAATTTGTAAAAGCTGAGTTTGACTCTGAAGCATGAATTGTGWTGTCTGTCAAACTAATATTATCACTATTGGAAAATTTCATATTAGGGAGATTATACTCATTTACTTTGGAGTTTAGGYCAAACATCCAAACTCAGTGGTCCAAATTTAACTGCCGTATAAATTTGYTCAAACCATCACACTAAATATTTCCCAAGGCTGGCTCTCAGCCTTCAGCGAAGCTGGTCTAGGTGAGTTGTAGTGTTGGTGCTCTACCAACACTACAGGTGCAAATCCAGTGTTGCCTGCATGCTCCAGATCACACTGTCTGCGTCTGTGTACAGCCTCGGAGCCAGGCGATTTCCACGCGGTATTTTTAGTGGGTAAGTGACCAGGAAAAAATCCTAAATCTGGAAGTAACTAAACTTATACTTTAATTTTCAATGTCTGCTAAATACTCAAGGGAATTTTAACATGGTGTGTGAATAATTAACACTAGCTATCGGTTTACAGCAGTTCTCTGGCTAAGACTAAGCACTATGCAAAGAAAGTAAAATAAAATTCACTCTTAAAAATTTCCTAAAGGGAAAAGGAAAGGTAAATAATTACCTAATCTCCTGAGATTCTGGTAAAGTCAGAATCTTCCACTGAAATGACTGAGAAAAAAACTGGACTCCCTCTAAGTCAATTTAATATTTTAATTGCAGCAAAATTGCGGAATTCAGTTGAGATTCCCAGAGCAAATTGTAGCTGTGTCTCCCTGGTTACACTCATCCCCTTTCATGGTTATACATTTTAAAGGCAGTGCCCCAAAATGCTGCATGTGTACCTAGAAAGTTCCACTTCAAAGGCACAATTACAGTTTAAAGATAAAATTTTGTATAAAAGCTAGAAGTCATATGTAGCTTTCCCAGAGGAGTAATCACGTTTTCCAATTCTATAGTATTTTTCTGAGCGATGAAACACATATACTTGAAGGGAGAGAGCTGGATCTGGTGCTGCAGCTTTACATCTCCCTTTCCTGATGATGTACAATTCAAGGTCTTGATTTTGCTTTCACCAGAAACCCTATCTGTCTTCTGTGATAGATTTCTTTTTAAAGCAAAACAAAGAGCACAGTTTTGCATTAAACATGTCATCAAAAGGTTGTACCACTATGTATRCTGATTATCATAAAGAAAATACTGAACAGATTATACTTAAATTCTCTAAAGAAATTCACCTCCAGGCTGAATGCCAGTGTGAGAAATACTGGCTTGAAAGGGAGCAGTTTTGGAAGGCAATAAACCCCTGGAAATAGGATGAAATTTCCAAATGCTCCAGAACGATAACAAACAGCCTATGGTAATAAAGAGTTGGCAAATATAATCCCTGTTTGAGAATAGCTTCTAGAGGATGGAGCAAAATAAAGTMGCTTAATATCAGTTGAAAGTCTAGCCTCATGAGTGAAGTCATTTTTTTTCAGCTGGAGACAGGCTCATCTCYGCACAAGGGGAAGAACGAAGGAGAGGCTTATCTGTGTGAAGGCAGGAGATGCACCCAAGGGTTATGTTTTCCCATGGACTCAAACCTCCTCTCAGGAGTTCCCTGTCTTAGCACTGGTGCTTAGATGGGGTAGGTGCCTGTGCCCTGTGTGTACGTCCACTGACTCCCCTATAGCTGCTGGGGTACTGAGCCTTGGGCAGGGTCTGCCTTGGAGGAGGTCTGYGCAGGGTTTGATTTGGTAGCTTCTCTCTCCAGTTGGCCTGAGGTGTCTAGGGCCAACTGGGAGGTTGCCATTCAGGACTTGGGCCTGAATGAGGGGCTAGTCTGGACCAGCCAGCRCCTGGGTTATTCTGGGAGGCCAGAGGGGTTGGGAGATGTCTCATGGGTTGGAGGGAGGGGGAGGAATAAATGGCAGGAGGCAAGCAGTAAAGCAGCCACAGAAAGGAGACCACAGCCAGGCTGAAGGCAATGAGGGGATAAGCTCGAAGGGAGATCAGCGAAAGAAGTTGTCTGCACCCATGTTCCCACCACATGCCCTACCCTGTCATCCCGGATGTTCTCTCTGTTAGAAGCGTTGTGGGGACCCACCAAAGGGTCTCTCCCCCAGAGCATTGATCCACGTGGAGTCATCGTGTCCCTGCTGCAGACCTGGCATCCCGGGTTGATCTGGTGGTCCTGCAAGGAGGCTATTCGTACTTCTACTTGTTGCTGCCTCCGTGACATGCCGCAGAGCACTTCCTGCGGTGAGGACAACCGTTTGCAGAGTGTTGTTGGGAGCGGCAATGTGGCTGTTCTTGCCCGGCACCTCTGTGTCTTCCTTCAGTGGCTTTGAGGGCACRGCGTCCTAGCAGTGACTGGCTCCTGATGCTGCAGAGATCAAAGGCAGAAACCCACTGTTGGCTTGCCAGCCACTGATTCTTTCAAATGTATTTGGCATGGTGATCCCTACTTGTTCTGTGATGGGGTCACCTTGAAAAGTAGTTCTTCCTGCAGGGTTCATTACCTGCGTGGCCACGTGGTTCAGTCAGGTTCATTTGATGGTGACTAATATCTGGTAACATCCATCAGAGTCAAGCTGCTTAGCGGAGAACAGCACAGCGTATAAATCTCTTTTCCTTCTGTCGCCGCCTTTCAGCAACAAGCTAATTCCATTTAATACATAATGGTAACACTTAATTGGTGCTATAAACTGAGAGGAAATAGGCAAAAGTGGATACAAATGCATCTTGGCTCCGATTCAGCTGGTCCTTGACTTCCTCTGAATCTGAAGAGGAATATTAGAAAGGGACAGTGTGTGAAAAGCCTCATCAGGAGAGTGCCAGTGAAAATATACTGTCTTAATGTAGCTGTGATCGGGCAATCTGACAGCTCCCTACTGCAAAAAGCAGGATGCTTAACACATTTCCCATCAAATAAGCRTGTTTTGGGACATCTTTCTGTATTTGATTTCTTTCTCTCTGAATTTGTTCCTAACTCTTAAAATTATTTTTTTTTAATTGTTCTTTCTTTGGAATAATGAATAATTTAGGCTCATAGAATCTAAGAAACACTATTCCTCCACATTGGCTTCGAATGTACTTTGAAACCTCAAACCCAGCCACTTCATCAGGTGCAGAATTACAGCAGTATGTCACTGCAGACTTTGCTTGTCTTCCTGCAAATATATCCAGATACAGTGTCTGCCCCAGAGCATGCTGTGGGAAGCTGACTTCATCCTCTCACCCGGCTCCATTTGTTGCTGCCTTGAGATATTGATCTATGACCTTGCAGCCTGGAAAGCGTTGTGTGCAAGCAGGAGGCATGAAAAATAGGAGACTGCAGCTTGAGCTGGAGACACTGCAGGTTTCCAGTGAGTTTATGGTGCAAGTGGGGTGAGTTTGTGCTTGGAGGTGAGGTGTCCAGATGCAAAGGGTCKCCGGAGAGTTCGTAGGTGCAAGTACCAGCAATGCTTTAGTGACACAAGAGGGAGCTATGGACTCTCCTGAGATACAGGAGGGTTCACCCAGGCGTAAAAGACATAGGTGAATGGGCAGGAGAAGAAATCTCGGAGTACAGCAGCCTCTGGAAAGACAGAACAGGCATCTGTTGTGCTTGTACTTCTAGGGTTACTTTGCTACAGTTAACCCTAAGTGATCTGGAAAGGAAGTTAGAAGGGAGGACTTCTTCCCTGGGGAATACAGCTAAAAAATAAGAGATGGTTGTTCCTGAATCTGGTACCATTGTGTACACRTGAGTTAGATGTGGGGAATTACAGTTGGTATCCAAATGTTAAGCTTCATTGCTTATTCATACCTGTTTATTTTAAATTACACCTGGTTGTAATTCCATGTGATAAATGGTCAATCCTTTAAAATTTGCTTTATGTGAAGTGTTTTTCCTACCTCTGTCTTATAAAGGAAAGGATGGCCCTGGGGCAAATGCTAGTCTTGGATGCAGGCGCCTGAAGTTTGTCTCTTTGCTCATCTGTGTGGGCTATGCTGTGCGCTGTGTGAGGTATGTTGCTCAGGCCTCAACCTGGAAATGTGACTTAGGGGGAATTTAGGATGTGAGACCTGGGCAGGGATTCCTCCAAACCCTTGCCTAGTTCTGTAAGCACCAGTTTCATCAGCAGAGCTTCCTAGAGGCTTCAGATCGGCTGCTGGGCAAGTCCAGGGCTATCACCACTGCTTGGTACTCTGCAGCCTCTCACGTAAGGCCAGCCAGCATCTTCAGAGCGGGCAAGGACACGCCTGCTCATCTCACAGCAGCATGCTTTACACACAGCACAACGCTTTGCTTCAGAATCATGCCACGGTGGAGAAGCAGCGTACATGCATGCATTGTAGCGTAGCAGTTAGAGCACTTCTCAAGATGTAAGAGTCAATGTCTCAACAGCTTCCTCCAAGCTAACCGCTCAAGACTGCGAGACTTTGGGCATTATGAAGGTACTTATCTGTATTTAATTCTCCTTCCTTTTTAAGGCCTGATTTTGGAAAAAATAGAAGTTGCTTATTTCTGCTGGACTTTGTAGGCTTTTTGGTATCTGATTATGGATGGGCAAGGGAGGACTGCAGATATCCAATTGCCACATTCCCTGGCTCAACCTCACCTTCTGGCTAATGGCATTGCTCAAGTTATCAGATGGTCTGTAGCTCTGAGCACCGTCAGCATCCCTTGACCATTGGTCCKTTCCCTGCCCTCTGTGTTGGGCTGTGCCTCTTCTCAAATATCCAGTGTACTTTTGCTCGAAGAAAATTGCTGCTTTCCCTCCCCCTCTCTCCTTTAAAGCTTTTTAAACACCTCTTGCATTTTTGTCCTCGTTCTTGCCTTTCACCCCAGTTCCTGGGTGGATACTACGTGCTATACTTGATACAGTCTGAGCTATAAATAAGAAGCAGTTTGTTGGAAAGTAAAATTAGCAGGCCAGATTTTCAAACGTGCTTCTAAATCTGTGCCTAGCCACCTCAGAGTGTACATGTCCTCGTTTTCTGMGGTGCTGAATCTTGTTGTTATCCTTGATTTCAATGGGAATTTGTGATGCTCAGGACTCCTGGAAATCAGGTCACTTTTGTATTTGGGTCTTGAGCATGGATGGAAGAGCCTGATCTCCACCATTGTGTTATCGGTGGAGAGACTAAGTCATGGAAAGGTTGGAAGCTTGCCCCAGGTCAGCCGCTTATCTAGCAGCAGAGTGAAGGGGGGATTTTGGGGAGGGAGGCCCCTTCCGTATATAAGGGATAATGTGAGATTCTGAATGAGTGACCATAGACTCGCTTACATCCCCGCGGTGAAACATTGCAAGTCCTTGAATTCACATCTGTCATTTCACTTTGGCCGAAATGTGGTTATAGGCATTTGTCAAAAGCTGGAACCGTTACCCTGATCTGAACATTGCTGAAAGGGGTTCGTCTGCACATCCGCTGCAGGAATGCTGCTGGTGAGTTATGGCTGGAGGTTAACCGCAGAACTTTGTCCCTTTGTAATTATCCTAATGTGGTGCCAGCTCTCGTAGAGTCACTGGAAGTGTTGCTGTCCGTGGGAGTACAACAGGGATTCAGTCAGGAGAGTAAGTGAGGATTTTTTTATATGAAAATAAAATCTGGAATTTAGGCACATGGAAAAATACATCTGTCATTACATCATGGCAGCTCTCGGGCCAGTCTTCAGATTGAATTAGATTACCTAGCAGAGTGTATAGCACTGAGTTACCACACTAATGAGCACAACTAGAAATGCCCACAGATAGATTTCCTGATCTTTCACACTTAAAGAACTGATGAAAATCAGAACAGGGACAGCAGGTTGTGCTCGTGAAAATGTACTCTGTTGGGGTGCTGCTCGCTGAATAACGCAGTTTGTGTTTTAGTTTAAGAGAGTGTAATGCTGACATTACCCCAGTGATTTAGCTATTTGAGACAGTTTCCAGCCAGTATTCCACTAATGCAAAGGAAAATACTTTTGACGTGCAGATTATCACAGGTATTGCTTCCTGTATCAAGGAACTGGTACCCTGCCGTAAAACAACCAAACCAAAAACAACCAAAATACAGCTGTTACTGCTGGGGAAAGTAGCAGCTATATATCTTTCTTTCCCAGGGTGGAGGCATTCACTGACTAAACCGCTGCTGTTGCCCTGGTTGGGGGCACAGGGAGCCAGCACGTGCCTGTGCCATGCTCTGGCTCCTGGGGCTGCCCCTATGGCCAGAGCAGCTGCCACATGTTAAGACAGATTGAGTTGAAGCTGGGAACCCTGCCTGGTGCTTTTCAGCCTCTTTTGAGCTTCGCTATGCACTCGGAATGCGCCACCGAGAACCAAAGAATGTATTGCTTAGCAGATCTGCAGCCTGCCCTAGCCTTCACACTTACAAGGCCTGCTGACCCAGGCAGGCGTTGAAAAATGGGCAGAGAAACAATTAATCTTTTYTAGTTTATGAAGATCTATAAACTCTGCAGGAAGACCGTAAAGAAAGTGGACCCCATGGCTACTTTACACATGCCACAGAAGCTCATGCAAGAGAGCATCGTCAAGGGAGGTGATGCATTTGTTCTGCTGGAGGCTCCCTGGGGCTGTGGCTGAACCCGCTGGATGGGTGCCTGGTCCTCGTGGCTCTGAAAAGTCTCCTTACAGGGTCTCCTTGCTCTGGGACAAGTTGGGAAAACGGGAGCTCCGCAAGTGGGGGAAATGGCCAAATCTCACTGGAGTGCAGACATTTTGTCTTTTAATTTGCTTTGTGCTTTAGAAAAAAGGCCAACAGCATTGACTGCCTGCAAGTGGAGTAAGCTGCAGCTGGAGCAACAAAGGGAAGGAATGACAGAAGAGGAGCTAGTTTGGTAGATGCTCGTTGACACTGCAAAGAAGATATAGTTGCTTCACCTGCCACCAGAAGAATAGTTTTGGGCTTTTGACTGTGTTTTGGCAGCTCAGCTTAGCACAGCTTTTGTAATTAAATTGAGCCTCTGGTTAGGAAGGCACAGGTAGAAGATGATAAAAGCTGCAGAKGATGTGTTTGCTTGATTTCTCATTTCTACAGCTACGTAACCCAGGGCTCTGCTCTACAAAACCAGAACATAGAGTATCAAGCAGAAAGACGTTAGCATGCAGAGCATCCAAAAGAGGTTTCCTTTGTTAGCTCGAGAGCCTCCAACTTCTCCCTCCAAAGCCTCCTGTGTGCTCATACGCCAAGATGAGTACTCGGCATCCTGCAGCACTGCTCAGAGCTTTGCTGGAGGAAGAGCGGCTGCTTCAGTCTACCTTTTCCATGCCCTCTCCCAACACAGCTTTTCCCTCTTAGGGAAGAGTGTTTAAATAGYTATTTTAAACAAGCAGGGATTACAGGAAGAGGAGGTTAAAGCTGAATTTGACTTATGTGACTTCCTAAAGTTTTATCTTGGAGAGCTGGGCTCCTATCAGTGCTGTGTGAAGCCACAGCACCAGTGTGGCTTCAAGCTTGCTCATAGTCAGCCGTCCTCCCTCCTCATTGCCTCCTTACTTCTCCTCCTGGGCTGCTGACCTCCATCCTGCCCTTTGYCTTGATCTCCGTAGCTCTCTTCTCAATCCTCCCCGTGCCCAGCGCCTTCCCAGAGCTGCCCCCCATCCCTCGCCCCAGAGCTGCCTCCATGCCGCACCRCTTCCTCCTGCTGCATCCTTCTGGGGTCCTTCATGGTGGTACCTGGTCTGCTGGGGACCGGGAGCTCCTGAGCCCGGAGCTCAGTGGCTTGTGCTCCTCTGAAAGGAATGAGGACTAAGTTTTAAGATCAGTTTACAAACTTAGGCCATGATGCCAAAGGGCTGGTCTAGCCTCATCCCATGTATGCTTAGCCATTTGCTCCTGTCTTGTTTTTCAGCTCCTCACTTACCCCAGCAAAACCATCACGAGGTCATTTGGGGACCAGGTTAAAACTAACTTTCCTTTTGCTCGTGTCGGAGCCCGGCTCAGCACCACTCCACAGCTCTGGGGATACTTGAGCCAGGCAGGGAAATCTCAGCTGTCCAGGCTTATGCCAGCAACACTTGGGTGTTGTCTACAGCATAATAAGCCAAGCCCCAGGGCTGACTGGCACTGCTGCCTAAATGGGCTGGGCTTGAACCCTGTGCCTGTTCCTTGGTGTAGGACAGGCAGAGCGGTGTGTGAGCCAGTACATCCCTCTGCCCCGGCCGCTTGTGGGAGAGATGCTGCGTTGCTCCAGCAATGGCAGGGGACGGCTGGCCTGGGCTGCTGGCTGGTGTCCTTGCATGCCGGCCGGTCTCACAGTGCTGCRATGACAGAGCACAGAGCCTACATGTATATGTACATGTGTGTATATATATGGCAATRCACACATCCTCTATATATAGATACACAATGGCACAGACATGCTCACAGGCCAAAGAAAATGTGGCCAAAACTTCATTAGCTAGAGTGCTACTCCATGTCGCTTTGAAGGCCAACTTGCTAGTGTACATAAAATTCCTGTCTCGGGTGTGCTGTCCCATGCCTCTCTTCTTCTACACTTTTTTTATTGCTTTTGGCATTCAGGAGAGAATCGTATTAAACACCCAGAATCCCGCAAAGGAAAGAGCAGGGAGCAGGGGAATATATCTGAAAGAGAAAGGAGAGATAAAAGAGCAAGTGGAATGAAACCCTCTGCAACCTCCTTTTGAAGTAATTCATTAG
This sequence comes from Oceanodroma leucorhoa, assembly GCA_030449065.1. Taxonomy (NCBI): domain Eukaryota; kingdom Metazoa; phylum Chordata; class Aves; order Procellariiformes; genus Oceanodroma; species Oceanodroma leucorhoa. The sequence goes on along the minus strand of JASVER010000057.1, from coordinate 5,757,169 downwards.
GTTAATGCTGAGTTTTTCTTCTGTTACAAACCCCAGGAGATAATAGCTGGAGAAGCTTTCCTGAAATAGGGTTCCTCAGAGCAGGGAAAGCCACTCTGGATGGCGTATTGCAGAGTAAAACTGGTTCAAAATACCAGTTGTGGGACAATCCCTGAGGGAYGAGCTGTTCAAAYGAGAGCATGGTGCGAGAGAGTTCAYGCTAGCTCCACTTGTAATGGAGCTCGAGCAATGCAGGGGGACGTGCGGTTCCCCAGGGTAAGTTCACTAGATACTTCACATCATTAGAGCAGTTGTGTGCACAGTAAATGCAGATCTGAATCGCTGGGTAAGCCGCAGCGGTGCAAGCCTGAAAGCTGGAGAGGCTTGGTTGGGCATGACACGTGGAAATCTGTTTTTCCTTTTTTTTTTTCCCTCTTCTTCAGACTCTTGAAGTTTTGGTGGGGAGAGGGAAAAAACATCTTAGTCCGACTGAGCTCTCCCAGGAAACGGCATTTGTACTAAGCTCTTGCAGAGTGAGGCCTACAGGCATTTTATATGCATGAAAAACTAATGCAGAGTTTTTTTGCTGGCAAGATGCATCTGTAAGAAGCAGAGGAGTCTGTGCACTCTGCCAGAGCCTCTGCAACATTACGCTGCATTCCCATTATCCCTGGAGCGCTGCTCCCAAAGGACCCCTTCTGCCAGATCCCAAGATCCAGCTGCACAAAGGGCCCCCATGGAGAAGCCAGCAGCGTAGGTGCTGCTGCATCTCAGGGGTGACTCCTTCCCCAATACCCAGCACCCCAAGGGAGGTGCACCACACCTAGCAGTGGGGTTTTTTTGTTCTTTCCTTACCCTTATCTRGATCTGTTCATCCCTAGCCTAAGGCTTGGGAAGCTTGCCACAAARCACCCTATGGTGTACCCCAATTTTGTGGCCTTTTTAATCTCCTGCCGAGGAGGGTGGTTTCTTTTCAAGGTCACATTTCCTCACCGATGCACCGCTGCCTGGTTTTGGAGTCTTGCATTTTTAATCCCCCAAAGTTATCGGTTTAGTCACAGGCCAACCTTGTTTTGTAGTGCCAGTCCGCGGAGATCCAAGCTGCTGTCTGTGGTGGAGGCTGAGCCCAGGAGAGCTGGTGGGATGTGCCAGGGAGGCGAGCCCACTGCGCCCGTGAGTGCCAGCAAATACATCCACTATCTGAGARGCTGAACGCACCAGCTGTGTGTAAGGCCAGCGGGTGGCTGGTGCTTGCTGTATGTGGTCCACATGGCACCGGGAACCTTACGGTGTAAGTTTAAGAGCCAGGATTAATCATGGTTCCTCTGTTCCCTGGACAGCACTTACTGGGAGGAGACCTTTTGTACGCTGGTGCAGTGGGCAGGATGCGGTGCCTGTTCAGAAATGCTGGAAATCAGCCGTTGTGCTGTGATTTGTTGCATGGCCAGGGCAAAACATTTACAAGAGAGTCATCAGGGAGGGAAAAAAAGGTCTAAAAAAACCCCCGTCTTTTCACTGATGTGGATTCCAGGTGCTGAAAGATTTTGGAAAAGTGGGGCAACCCCTCCTCAGGTATTTAAYGTGAATGTTGAGGTTTTAAAAATAAGTCTCTGTGTGGGTTACTGTGTCCCACGGGCTGTGGAAGCCTGTGCTCYTCTCTGCTGAGTCTCTCAAGGACTGTGTGCTTGACCTGCTCTGACCAGACCCACCAGYTTCTACCCATTAATGAGCCATGCTGACACACAGTTATTGTAAGCAGAGGGTTATCTTGGGCTTGAAGATGCTGCTAACCAGCAGGGGATGTCAGGGAATGATTGGGTGCCAGATTAATTGTTCTGGGGACTGAGTGCTGATAGCACAGTGCGTTCCCTAATGAGGAGATGGGCTCTCCAATAACTTAATACAATCCTGCTGCGGGCTCTGATTTACCTCTGACAAGTTAAACCAGTGCCAGATCAATACCGTGCTCTGTTGCAGTAAATAGGCTTGATTTTAAGTATTGCATAAGAATTTATTTCAGATTAAGGTCTGATTTTTAAGGGYAGAGTGCACTGGTCTTTCAAGCAAAGAGCAGATCAAGTCTGTGGATGGCTGCTGGCCCCCACTGGTCCAGATCTCGGCTCCTGCAAAGCCTTGCTTGGGGAGCTGGTGAAACCAGGGGTACGGCTCTTCCCTGGGAACTGGAAGGCAGCAGAGATCTCAGGGGTACCCTTGATTGGASCAATTTCACTTTGAACCATCTTCTTTTGAACCACCAGTCAATTCTGTTAAGTCAATTCTGAGGAGACTACTCATAAAAATAACTCCCATTTCCATCAGGTAAAGCAGGTTTGCATGGGGCTGGGCCCCAGGACCTGCCGCTGTGGTGGTGTGTCTGCTTCCCTGGCCCATGATGGGGACACGTGTGGGGAGGGTGAGCTGTCGAAGTGTCCCTGAAAGAGGTTTGTTCTGCATGGGGCTGCCAGTTCCTCTCTGGGAGAGACCCTTCAGGTAATCATAAAACCATGATTACTGAAAGGGTRTTGTCATTCTAAAGAAATGCAAAGCTCTTCTCTCTAGGAAGAGCCTGTTTCACTTTTACTAACTGTTTTCTGGTGCCTGTGCACTCAGCTTTTCATATATGTCGAGAACAGCATCTGTGTCCCTCTTCTTACATTGAAAAACTGTCCCCAGTCATGAGACGATGGCTGGGTCCTGCCACYACACGTCACACCAAGCACAGTCCTGCAGGATAGTCCAGGGACTTCAGTAACTGACCCAGTGAGAGTATTAGAAACCTCTGTGGTGAATACACAGCTTCGACCTTTTCATTGTGTCACAAGTGTTTAATCCTTCCGTAATCCCCTAATGCTGCTCAGTAGACTTGTATTATCTTCATTGTCTTGCTAATAAGATGTTGCACGTAACAGAGATTTACACTGAAAGGTATTAGGGAGGATTGTATGAAGATTAGACAAGAAGTACTCACAAAAGGTTGGAGATTTCTTAGTACCAAAATTTTTAATTTCTATAGTGCAAGGATTTTACTTTTTTTCCAAAGAATTTGTAGAGAATTTGTGCTAGAAAATTCAAAAAGTTGCTACTGTTCAAAAGAATTCTCTTGAACTTCAGCATTGGTTATTTTTCAGACTAGTACTAGCTGAATTTGTCATCTGKKTTTTTGTTTGTTTGTTTGTTTGTTTGTTTTTTTAAAGTGGACCCAAATTCTGGGGGAAAAAAGAGGGGGAATTAAACTCATGTGGGATCCCTCTTCTGCTGGACCAGGTATACATGAGCATCCTCTGTGGTACCCCTGCTGATGAGTGCACATGGACTTTGGCACTCAGCAGAGACCACTGATTTCAGAGGAGCTCTGTGGGTGCTGGAAGACGTTCTGTGCTGAGCCTTTACAACCACAGTTACTTAACTGCTAACTCCAAGGACTGGCTGTGGTGGAGTAAGGCTGATGTCTTGCAGCTGAGATTTTGGGCTGTTATTTCATCATCAGTAAATAAATGTAGCTGTAATTTTGCAGAAGCAGAGCCACCTTGGCATCAGCTCAGCACTTAAAATGGGAAATAAAAATCCTTTGAAATAAAATAGCAGAAACCAAGGGGTGATAGATTTTATGACTAACTATCAGAGCTACTGGAAATTAATCTTACTACAGGGCCTAAACCAGAATCACCCATTGAATCAGGACTTGGTCACTTTGTTCTCCTTCAGAAGCTACAACRCTGTGTGTTCAACGTCAAGCCTGAACCCAAGATGAGACAGAGACTGGCTTGTTCAGGTTACTTCCCTGTGAAGCCCTGATGCTCTGCCGTAGGATTCTTCCGCAACGCTTCGYATCTGACTCAGGAATCTTCTAAAATCCAGTGTCTGATGCTAGTAGGTGTCAAACTGTTTTGACTTTGAGAGATCTAAATTCCTTCCAAAGAAGACACAGAAGCCCGAATAATAAGCGGTGCTTGCTGGCAGCAGGGTTGCTTTTCTTTCTAACATTTCATGCCTGTCCTTAACAGTGGTCCTGAGTTGCCTGTGGTATACAGGTTGGAAAACACCACTTGCAGTGATTTGGATGCTGTGATGGGATGCTTATTTGGGAATTCTGCAGAGCATCCTACTTCTGACACCCATTCTGAGCTCACAGTATGTTTCCTTCACCTTAGTTTTTATTATTAGCTCAGCTAATAATAGCTAGTTTTTATTATTAGCACTTTTTTATTATTAGCTCAGTGTTGCTTGATGAGTATAGGTTGAGTGAATGAATGGGACAAGTTAAATGAAATATAAGGCCTTTACTTTCAGGAGGGTTTAAGTATCCAAATGTGGTCACATTGAAGGATTGGTATTTCTGAGTATGTTTAGCACCTTCTGGAAATCTGGTCTTCATTGGGAGGTAAAATTGTTTTTATCACAATCATTTTATGATAGAAAGTGGACCTACTCTGTCCTCATACTCTGAGGCAGTCAACTCCACTTCATCCATGTCGGACAGCCTGACTGAAAACTCTCCTGCAATRGGAATTTTCTATCTGGCATCATCTCATTTAGTGGTTCACTGTTCTCCTTGTTTAACATTTGGCCTGCTGTCCCGCTGAACTTTCCATTAATGCAATTAAAGTCTCTTGCTCCTGGCCCTGTCAACACAGACGTGCATAATTAATCCTTCCATTTGTGCAGGAACCTTTTACACACATGAAGTTGACTTTGCTGTCTCCCCTCTGTCTTCTTTAAGTTGTTTGACCCCAATTCTTTCCATCTTCACACACAGACTGTGGGGTTTTTTTTAGACCTCTGATCACTCTAGTCCTTTTTCAGATCTTTTCTGAAGCTTCAGGTCTTGCTTCAAAAGCTCAATGAATTCTGCACCCAGCCTTTAAAATTAGAGGGGCTGTGAATTGTAATGCAGCACCGCTAACATGACAACAAACATTATCTCATGCTGTAATTTGTCATAAAAATTAGTTACATTTCTTTATCCAAGGAACTTTGTGGTGCCATCTARGGTGGTAGGGATTGCAGTGTTGGATGGTGCAAGCTCCTACTCCTACCACAGAACCTGCCTAGATAGGAGCATGCTGGTGGCTACATTTTGGGACTAGCCAGCCCTGGATTTCTAGCCTGCTTTGCTATTCTGATTACAGTATTGAAAAAAGCCCTAAGCCATCTAATTAACTGCTGGCTACCCAAAAGATAACAAATATGAGAAGTGATTTACTGTCTCACTGACAAGCTCTACAGTCACAATGACAAACACAAAATGGAAGTTTTCTCAACTCAATGCTCTCTTGTGGTAAAGAAGAGGCACTTCATAATTGCAGAACTAGAAAATGGAGACAGCTTATTTCACTTGTGGCAGCTTTGTTAATAAAACATTGGGAAGGCAAATAATTATCTGACATGCAATTACATCTAAGCTGTTTTCCTCAAAAAAAMCCCAAAACAATGTATGTTTGGGCATCTGATTTTATTATTCTGTCTGGAAAGTCTGTGTTGGATATTTGAAATTGATACCAGATTTATTCTTTGTTGTTGAGCAGACTGTGTGTCGGTTGTCTACTTGTGCTATATTTTACTGCCAGGGAGTTTTGGAGTAGCCAGGCTGAAGTAGGAACCTTTCTCCTAATCTCTTAAACTTGGAAAGAATTTGAAATTCAGGTGACTTTTGATGGGGGATGCCTAGACTCTGGGTAGCTGAAGGCTACCCAGGTAGTTTTTTGGAAGGTCATGGCTTACCATTTTGCCAGCGCTGCTTCTCAAATGAGCAGATCCTTCTGCCTCAAGCAGGTAGGCTGTATTGTAGGGAGCCTGTTGAGCTCTGGTTTCTCAAACAAGGTGTGTGCATCCTACAGATGAGATTTCTGTGTGTCCCCCATGAGGTTCTTGCTCTTCGCCGTGCCTGGCTGTCAGTAAAGCCCGTAAGCTGAAATTTATGATGGAGTACTGAACACGTCTTGTTGATTCAGGATTAGGACAGTAGGATTCATTCAACCTGGCAGAGGCTCTGAAGTCAGTAACACTGTGTGCACTGTGCACAGCTGAAATAAAGTTCCTCTTGAATGCTTTCTGTTTTTTTGTTGAGCAACTTTTTTTGTTCTTYTGATTCTTCTGTAAATATGAATGAGTTTCTAATGTTGGAGGTAACTTTGAATATTTTCATCAACCTGAAATCCATGTCTTGTTTCTTATAATGTCAAAATATTGAAGATGCRTCTAAGTTGATGTATTTGCTATTCCCATGAAACACTGAATGACTTTTGTTAAAATTGAAGAACAGCTCTCCATGCCCACAATTCATWTTTTTTCCTTATATTTTTAATTGCATTGGAAGATTAGTATTTCTTACTGTATGATATTTTCATGTCACAACAGAATAGAAAACCTAAGAAGCTGCATTGCCAGCTCTGGAGATGTTAGCGTGTATCTCCTGATCATTGCGGGGGGGYGGGTTATGTTTCAAAAGTTGCACGATTAAGGAAAATCTGAGGTTTATTTTAACTGAAATTTTAATCCCTGTGCTTCCCAGGGAAGCTATCAGGTCTATAAAATCACGTAGTAAATGAAAAGCTTTCCAAAAGCACTGCAGTAGAAGCTGTTAGTACTTTCAAGTCAGTTGAGTACTTCTGCGGGGGAGTGCTGATATTGGGGTGGGGGAATCATCAGATAGTTTGGATTTGTTAGCAAGCAACATATCATTGTGGTGATGTGTAACATCTTACCCACTTGGTAGCATCAAAACTATTAGGAGCTTTTGAGGTACGTAGGGGATCTGGCCTCTGGTAGCCAAGACACAACTGGCTGTCAGTGATCCGAGTGTTTTTGACCTGGTCTGACAGCGGTGTGGGAGCTGGCTGCAGAGCCGAGCTGGCAGCTGGTCAGCAGCAGCTCCCTGAGGTCTGGTGGGACGCGGCGCACTAAAAAGGCCTTTGCTTGTGGCAGCAGGGAGAAGCTTTCCTGACCTGGACGACAGCTGAGTACCACTGCAAATCTTCATGTCATCGTCTTTGAGTGGATGTTTAGCTGGTGCCATTAATCTTATTTCTGGAAATTGCCTGCTTGGGAAACCTAAAAATAGATCACAGGGTGGGTATTAAAGAGTAAAAACAGGGTGGGTRTTAAAGAGTAAATTCCTGGGCTGATTTACTCAAAACAGCAACCCATTTTCACATGAACTAGAGATCAGTATATAAACATCCAGCCGCCAAGGGAATTAAAGTCTCTTCAGATTTAGTAGGTATTTCTTGCAGTTATTAGGTGAGATTTTAGCAGGCAATGAGTACTCTGCTTCTTGGTATTTGCAGAATACCAGAAAATCTGGATAAAGTTCAGTTTCTGCCTCAGTGAATAAAAATGAGACTTTAGTGTGCCTTCAGTATGAATATTCTAAAACAAATCATACCTGTTTATTAGGGGAGTCGAGATTAAGGCAGTCTTTCTACCACAAGCCAAGTGATGGCTGGGAGCAGTGGCTCCCAGGCTGAAATGCCATTGCAGGATCGCTCACCTGGCTCCGGCTCTTTGGACAGAAGGTCTGGAGAAGACAGGCAGGAACTCGCCATTCCTGATTTTTATGCTATTCAYCAGTAAGGCGATGGAGAACACCATTGCTTTAAACAGGTGAGTGGGACCCTCTAAGCACTTAAATGCTCTGAGTTGGGGCTGCCCTGCACTGCGCAGCCCTGCTTCTCCTGCGGGTGTATGAATCCGGTGTTCACCAYCTGAGTACAGGCTTGTGGTCGCTGGTTAATTTACACTTGGGGAATGATTAATTGCCGTATCTCTGTGGTGGAGTCATGTCTTTGGTCATGTAGCGACTGGATGCGTGCAGAGACAGTTGTCACTCCTGCAGACAGCACAGAGAGAAAAGGTGTGCGCAGTCTTGTCCACACCGCATGATGTGTGAGCRCATGCTGGTGGGGCTGAAGGACCGTGACCTGTCTGGTAGATAGATGTTAATGGGATGCTTAGCAGAACAGAGCTGATATTCTGGGTTGCTGAGCAGGGGTATCCAACAGTATTTAAGCCAGTGAGAGTTAAGACAGAGTAAGGAATTCAGGATTTGATTCTTCAAAATCCATATGGCATGACTGGGTTCTTTTTTCTGCGAGCCTTAGAAGTTGTGTTGGATTGAGTTTGTTGTTTGAATTAAGTAACATTTGCTGTATGCTTCTGATTTTGCTAGAAGCAAGGCAAAAGTTCAAACTAAAGCCTTGACTTCGCTATACATAAAAATCCCTTTTGTAGGATATGTCTGTTTTGATCTGTTTGACTGTTTGTCTCTTCTGCGTCTTGCATCTAATTTATATTCCAACAGGATAAAATGAACTTGATAATGGCCTTTTAGCTTGTCATCTTAAAACACATACTCAGCCTGGAAGAGCCAATAAAAGTCATGTTTATGAGGTCTTATAGTCTAGTGATTGGAAATGGACTGACCTGTCAGCTGCAGGAAGTATGCAAAGTGGATTTCATATGCATCTTGTAACTAGTGGTGTTCAAAACAAACAAAGACTACAGTTTCGGATCTGAACACCGTTCCAAAATTGATTAGAGTCAACGAAAGTCCTTTCATGTCTTTATCAGGCATTCACACAGAGTGTTTCCCATTGGGACCATTTGCCCTAACTAGGGTGTCTCAAAGCCAGATGGCCAGGTATGAGCAAGTCACCTCACTGCCATCATAGTCTGGGAAGAAGTAGGTGCCTTCAGAGAGTTACTAACTCAGTTTACAATAGACGTCTAAGATCAGGCGAGTTGTCTTCTAGAGTTATCAGTTTCCCACCACTAACCTTAAAAAGATTTTGGTATAGCTGGTTCAGACTTTGGTGTCCAAAGTCAAGTGAGATGAATCCCATTATCMATGTGGAAGTTCAGTGTTTCATGTACTTGTGCAGCTGTTTTCCTTTAGCTGGGATGATTCTGTCTCCCTGAGGCCATAGCACACTTGTCATCTCTGGATCAGATATTCACTCCCCGTCAGGATTATATTAATATTGTAATTTTGGTTATTATTTGTTTCCCATAGAGAAGAAAAGCTCCCCAAACTGAACCTGACATAGCTCAATTTGTTCGCTGATTAGGACTATAGACACCATAACCAACTAGCGACGTGAGATGGTGTAGTGTCCTTCATGGGGACCTCGTCCTTTATATCTTACCACAATGTAAACCTCCAAATGATTTTACTCTTTCTTGCCAGTTTTGTCAGCAGAAATTGAGTACATCTGTGGCTGGAGTGCAGTTGGTTGCAAGCAAACACCYATCCATGTGGGGCTGACACTTAAGATAAACCTGTGGTTACCTGGAGTTCARCTACAGCTTTTGATGTAGGTTGCAACTTCAGTGAAGAGTAAATAGCCTTTACTTTTGCACTAGGTGCCTTAAATACGTATCACTAACTACTGCAAACAGAGATGATGTAAGCCAAGAGAACAGCGTATGTTTTGACAGCATCAGCCCCTTTCTGCTGTAAGTGTGGAGTACTTGTTAGTGGATCTGATTCAGCACTCTCTAATTCTGACTCCGCTTCCAGCGCTGGTTTGCTCTCTGGTTAGTGAGTCAGCAAACTCGCAGCTTCCCCCTGCTCTCGTCTGGATTAACATTTACTGAGCCAGGGGACAGAGACTGCTGCAGGCAGCGTGCATCGTGCCTGCACARGGAGGGCGGTAGGAAGCAATCTGGATGCGGTTCAGAGGCCTCCGACCCCTTGGCTGGGGATGAGGAAACTCTCCTGAGACATACCTCGTTCAGTGATTATCTTTTACAATAAAACCGGTGCAAAGGATGGATACTTTGTCTGGCTCGAGAGCTTTGGTTAGTGTCTTAGCAGTGTTTGCCTTAACCAGGAACAGATGKGGAGGTTGCGAGCCTGCAGCCTGCGTTATCATTTACACTGTATAGTTACACACTGTATAATTTACATTGCTGTAATTCATMCCGCATGTTTCCTTGTGTCGTGGTRTAACCTGGCAGGCAGTGAAACACCACACAGCCCTTCGCTCACTCCCCCTCAGTGGGATGGGGGGGAGAATCGGAAAAAAGGTAAAACGCATGGGTTGAGATAAAGACAATTTAATAGGACAGAAAAGGAAGGGAAAATAATAATGATAAAAGAATATACAAAACAAGTGACGCACAATGCAATTGCTCTCCACCCGCTGACCGATGCCCAGCCAGTTCCCGAGCAGTGGCTGCGCCCCCCCCGGCCAACTCCCCCCAGTTTTTTGTTCAGCATGACGTCATATGGTATGTAATATCCCTTTGGCCAGTTTGGGTCAGCTGTCCTGGTTGTGTCCCCAACTTCTTGTGTCCCCAACCTCCAGCCTCCTCGCTGGCAGGGCAGTATGAGAAGCTGAAAAGTCCTTGACTTAGTGTAAGCACTGCTCAGCAACAACTAAAACATCAGTGTGTTATTCTCATCCTAAATCCAAAACACTATACCAGTTACTAGGAAGAAAAATCACTCTATCCCAGCCGAAACCAGGACACCTTGACAAACAGGGACTCCCTGAGTGAAAATAAYTGGACATGTAGATTGATTATGTGGAGCATTGGATTGTACTGGGCTTCGTTAATTCTGGACTGCTGAGCCAGCACGGTCAGCAGTGGCTGATGGTGATCTAGGGCTCACGGTCAGAGGACGTAGTGAGCCAGATTTCCAGGTATCACACAGCTTCCACTCCCTGCAAATAAGAAAACTTTAACATGTTGCAGACTGAAAGYGCAGAACTTGACGCAAGCAACAACGTATAAAGATCTGTTTTAAAGGTACCWGGAAACTAGTTTACTCTTGAATTTTTTGGGGAAACCCCCATATTTTCGCACTATGGTGCCTTGCATAGATGTGAGGTGAGTAAGATGGCACAGGACTGTAGATGTCATGTTGACTTGCAGTCTGTGAAGTAACTATCATGACATCCTGGTAAATTTGGACATCACATTCCACTTCTGGRTGGATTTGTGTCTGATSTACCTCAGGAGAGAGGGATAGAGCTTGCTTCTCTCACTTCTGCTCCATATTAGAATCATAGAATTGTTTAGGTTGGAAAAGAYCRTTAAGATCATCAAGTCCRACCATTATCTTAGCACTGTCAARTCCACCACTAAACCATGTCCCTGAGCATTATTTCATTTTTTTCTTCAGCACACTTAGAGTGGAGATAGAGGGTACATAGGAAGGATCAGAGGATGAGTAGCATCTCATACAGAAATGCAATCAGCAATTCATAGTAGGAGCAGAAACAGATGGCCAAAGYTCTTGCTTGTGTAGCYAGAGAAGCTGATGCTTTTCAAGCTGCAATCTTTCATGGGARTTATAGGTACCAATCACACATATTTTTAAAACASTTTTGTATCTGCTTCTTTTCTCTTGTAACTGTTGTACRAAGTGGAGATTGCTGGGGTAGGTACTTGAAAGAGGGCTTTGGGGGTTTGAATATGGCTTCAGAGTTACAGTGTTAAAACGATGGCTGATTTTCCTTTGAAAAAAAGTGCAGCAACTTTTAGATGCAATCACGTTCTGCCATTAATGCTGAAATTGTCTGAAAGAAATGTCTCGAATTGCTTGACATTGTCTCATGCGTTTCATCCTCACCATTGTTAAGGTTCGTTAATGATTCCATTATAAGTTCCTATTTGCAGAAATGGTTTTCTAAAAACAATCTCTGTGTTATATTATTATGTTGTTTATATTATATAAATGCTCAAGGACTAGACATGTATTAATAGATAGCCTTGTGATTGTGGAGCCAGCAATTACTTGACTGGTGATTACTCTATCACAAAGTCTGCTGACTCTCAGCACTTCAGAGGGGAGAATAAAATTCCTTCTGCAAATTGAGAAGATAATTTTCTTTGGAATAGTGGTTGTTACACAGTGCTGGAAATCCTCTGCATGCAGATAAGCAGTAAAAGCTGGTTAGCTTTACGCGATGCAGTGTGATGCTTTGGAAAAGGCTGTCAYGGTGGAGAGCCTTATCAGTCACAGGGGATATAATGAAGACCCTAAAGGAGAGCTCCAAGCCTTACAGGAGAGGACATGCTGTGTGGAAAACCAGGCAGCTGTAACCATTTTTTTCCCCTGTAATTCTTCTGTAGTGTGTCCCAGGTACTCAACACTGGGGCGGGATGGCCTTGGGAGGGGGGGTATGAGGTCCTTTCTCCTGCCCTTCCATAGGGTTAACCGCTGTCTCTTCCTTACTGTGTCACCACACCCTAATAATAAAAGAGTACAGGCCACTCTGTCTCCCAAAGAGGARTAAGAGAGCAACATTAAAGGGATGTGCAGGGCAAGGTCGTGCATTTAAGATAATGTCCTACGCTGCTGGCTTGGTTGCCCCAAACATCTAAGGGTCATTTCCCACCTCTTCTGGGTATGGTGGAGTCATGGGCTGCCCCATCCGTTTGGTGATACAGTAGTGGATGGAGGACCAAGCCCCAGGCCAGGAATCCCCGCTCTCAGTTGCTATCAAAGGCACAAAGACTATAGGTGAAAGGTATATACTTGCCCTTAAAAATTTGACAGCTTTGTTAGCAGATTCCGGTAGAGCTAAGMTGTCCTTCTGTCCTTTTCCTTTGTATTTCTCATAGTTCTTATAGCAAATACCTTGAATATCAATGGTAAAGCTTTCTACCTACAAATTCTTGGATAAGACTTGATAGTAGTTMTCTTGGTGAAGAGCTCTGAAGCCGGGACCCTTAAGAGATGTTGGTAACCACGTCCCGGCAAAGAAAGCTCCCAGCACAGTGCCGGGTTACACAAGTGGACGGGGTTTTCTAAGAGTTGCCAAAATGGTACGGGGCTGTCACTGGTTTGCTCAATGAAACTTTCTCATTGCTCCAAGGCAACAACTTCCAATAATGTAAATAATAATAATAAAAAGGGAGTAGAAGAGAGAGATGATGTCAGGGAAAGAGGGARAAAAAATGTCCTAGCTGGCTCAAGGGAAGTGAGGAAGAAATGTAGACCAACCACGGCCTATATATATCTCCTGGTTGTGACAATTTTTGTAGGGCATTAAAAGAGAAGAGACTCCTGCAATACCATTGCTTCGCTATCTGATACAGAGCTGGATGTTACCGGCTCTTTTGCCCAAGGCATTCTTGATTTAGYGGCTCTATAGGAGTTACATTATTCAAAGTTTATTTAAAATAATTACTGTAACCATCTGTATATTGTCACAGCGTAAGGAACCAGAAAATTGCGTCGCATAATTCCCTTGCAGTTGTCTGAGAAATTTCCCGTCTGCTTTGCTAACATAGCGCAGATATTTGATGTGAAATCCTTGCTTTCGTGCAAAGGGGCTGCCGCACTTTCAAGTTTACAAGCGCGATAACTAATATATTTACATTTTATCTGCTGCGCTTAACAATTGAATGAAAGAAAAGTGTTAGCAGAGGTCAAGCATTGTTTGAATGTGTTGCAAATGGTTTCCCAGGGAAACAGCAAATCAGTACTCATAGCCTACTGCAGCATCTCCAGAACAACATCTAGCCACCAGCCATAGCCGAGTGTTTACTGTAGTACTCGGGACCAAAAGCGATGCAGACTAAAGACGAAGTGAGCGTGTGAGTAGGAGAGCAATTTCAAAGGATGAAGAAACATTCGGCAAGAGTGGCACCATTACTGTCTTACAATGTTTCTGAATTAAATTCGCCTGTGCCAGACGGTAAATGCTTTTTTTCCTGTATATCTAACCCTAGGCAGGAATTTACTTTGCATGCTCCTCCTGCTCTGTTCCATGCAAAGTAACATGAATGTGTGTGTGTGTATGTGTATTTTTAAAGTAACTAATGCTTGGACAGCATTTTTAGCACATTAATATCATCTAGKATATTAAGTGCAGTTAAATTTCTGTTGCTCATGTTCAACTGTTGTGTGAATGATTTCTGATGAAGAAACTAATGTTGAAATGTGAACAACTGATAAAAGTTGTTGTACKTCAATTCTGGCTTTTAAAATTATGTGAAATTAGGTCCATATGACGTTACCCAATTTTCTGTAGTATTTTAATATTGTGCTCTAGATTTATCTTTTTTTCTTTAAAGACAGAGGCACCAACTTTTTTGTGCTGGCTGTCCCTCAGCTTGAGATAGCAATTGTTCCCTTAAACTGCTTTTTCCCCCCTTGTTTTCAGAAGCGTCAGCTCTAAAGTAATTCCTTAATRCAAAAACCACAAGGTAGAAATTGTGAAATCTGTTGTGTGCTCTCGATCAGACATGACAGCCTCATTCCTTGCAGAGCGCATACCAACTTCACACTTTTGTGTTAACTGGAAATGTGGTGATGTTGTCCAGCCTGAGATATGACTGCGCTGATAGCTATGATGCAGATACAAAGCTCGGCATGCTGAAAATATATAGCAGGTATATGTGCGGTATAAATCCAAGGTCGAAAGGCAAGCTTTCTAAAAATATTCCTAATGTTTGGGTTCAAGTTTTTGTTTTAAATGTCTGTACAAATCTCAGGCTTGAACTGCACTGTTGCAAGTTTATTATATTCAGTGTCAGATGTTTTAAAGAGCTGAGTGCTACTTTCCGAAGTTGCTTGTTCTGCCAGAAATGAACTCTCTTCCCACCATGTGTGGCACGTTGTTAAGAACACTTGAGCCGTAAAATTGCAAGGTGTGTGCTGTCTCTGGTTTGAGCTTTGTTATGCTGACCAGCAATGAAAATGTGATTCCCCTCTGTGAGTTGAATTCAGCGCTACATGCAGGATAAAAACAAAGTAAGAGACATGGTCCAGTGCTTGTCAGCAGAGCGTGACTTCCAGTTCTTCAATCTACCTGGGTCGGACTGGCTTAAATTTCAAATGGGGCTGGGCTTTGATAGAGCAGGCRATAGTTTGTGTAGTTTTTCTTGGGAGTACATCTTGGGAGATACTGAGAATTCTGCAGGCTTGGTTGAAGGACCTGATAGACCTGGCTGCTTATGTCAGTCCATTGCTGTTGCACAGCACCAGATTTTAGGATGTGTGATATTGTAATTCATACACTCACCTACTTTTAAAGGAACAGTGTTACGGCCGGGTGAGCTGGCTTGCTGTGCTGGTTAAATGGGGTGATTTGCTGCTCTGTATTTCCTGAGAGCTCCCAGCACAGACCGGGCTCGCTTCATGCCAGGCGGTGAATGCAGAGGATTAAAGGCTGTCCGTACCCCGTAGGGACTAAGACAGCTCACAAGCTGTGGTTGCCTCCTGCTTAACCAGTCCAACTGCTGTCAGGCACCTCTGTTCACTCCAGCCTTAGCCTTCTTCCCATGCTGGGCTGCAGCAGCAGTGTCAAATACTGCACTGCCTGTTGCCTCAGGGGGGGAAAATCCAGTCATCGGAGGAAGAAAGGGCAATAGACTGGAAGTGACTACATGACAGCACTTGTCATATCCGACAGGCTGAAAATGGAAAGGTTCTTGCTAGGGATGAAGCTGGCCAAGCTGAACTAATACTGGACCCATACATTAAATGTGAGTGTGTGCAGCTAGTTTTACAGATCAGCAAATATTTTAGCAGGGATTCCCAAAGAATCTTAATGAGGTAGGGCAGCCAGCTCCTCAAGAGCACTATCCCTGTCCCCCCTTTCCTTCCCAGGCATGGGGAGGGCACATGGAACAGATGCCACAGCAAGTTGGGCTCTGGGCCTGTGTGCTGGGAGGAGAGCAGGGGAGCAGTGCACTCTATGTTGGCAGTTTTCAAGCAGTTGAGGTTTGTGGCTTCCTAGWTATCTTCTGGTAGAACCACAGAAACTGCTGACTCCTGGATAGTGGAGTGAAATCCAGGCAAGAAGACTTYTTCAGTAGTAAAGAGGCAAGCAGATGTTTGCAGATCGCTGGTCAGAACATGCTGCTCACGTGGAAAGAAATGGAGCAGAGACAGCTGCCGAGAAGGTTTGGTGCATGGGCTTAGTGGTTCTGGAGGATGTGAGGATCAAGCTGAGACCAAATACTTTTGAGAATGTGTCATTTGTCTGGCCAGCCCTCACTCCCCAGCACGGCATCAGCTACGGCGAGAGAACTGTATGTATGCRAGTGCCTGAGCCAGGTGGGTTGTATGGACACTGCGTGGAGCAGACTTATCCCCAATGTGCCATCATGGAGAGGCAGGGGTGAGACCTGTCAGAGCTGTTACCCCAAGGGCAGTGGAGAAAACAGTCGGAAGTGTCTCCTGGGGTTACAAAATGCAGCAATACAGTGATAAATACTTACTTTTGCCCCGGCTGCTTACCTGTAAAATGTTCTTTTAACCTACCCTTCCTTAAATGTGCTTAATTAGGCTCTAAGTCAGGAAAGGAAATTGAAGCATGTGCTTAATGCATGTACCGCAGTGCTGCCATGGACTGAGCCTGAGGCAGTCGGATTTGGACTCATCCAGATGCATCTAAATGTAAGCCTCGGTAAGTACTAAGAAAGTTGTTTGAGCTTCCTGGAGTCAGCAGSAGAGCTGGACACCTGAGAGGTGATTCATCTCCTAATATTGGTATCTAAGGGAACTGGAATGAATCACTCTCTGGAGGCACCCATCAAACAGAAGAGGCAATAGTTTGTGTAGGAGATAAATACAAGCAATTTGATATTGAGTTGTGTGTCAGCGTGCTGCCTGCTTTTACACTCGGATCTTAGGAGACCCATGAACCAGCCTGCATTTATTGCAGTGTTTCTTGAAAGCAGAAGCTATATCATAATTATTTAATAATGAGATGCATATGAGTGATTTCTGGAGTGCCCTGGGTCTAAAATCCTTTCACAACAACTTTATGTCAAAGCAGCCTCATGGCTTTCGTTGAAGCTACTTGTGATTTACTGCAGTGAAAGTAAAAATGAGAGTTTAACTCAGAATGTCTGTTTCTTTTTGGAAATGTCGCTAAATTTTAACAATGACAAGACTCATTTTCAAAGGATTTTTTTTATAGAGATTCATAACCTTTTATGTTGGAGTAAAGTGTATAAATTGTTAAACTATTGGAGGCGCATCTGGTATAATTTATTACAAAGTTTGTAACAGAGGTTTTCTTTAATGGGATGGTGTGCAGCTTTGAATCAAATGATTTGTGTTTATCTGTTGCTCAGTCAGTGCTGAAGTGGTGAAAAGCTGGTCTGATCCCAGGCCAAYGAATCCTGCGATTGGCTTGAGTAGGTGTCGGGTCACGCATATCTGGGGAAAAGAAAGACACATAGGTCTGTTGCAGCGAAGGATATCCCTTTAAATGTGTGTTCAAGGGACTCATGCAGAAGTGGTTATTGAGGTGGTCTCGTAGGGACTGTTTATGTAAGCAAAAGCTTAAAATAAAGTCCTTGCTCTGGAGCYGCAATAAGGGGACAAAGGCTTGTAAGTCCCTGGGGGTTGTTCCCTCAGACAGGTATGTGTTGGCTTCACCTGAACAAAAAAATGGGATGGTCCAGCTCCCTCCTCCTCACAGAGTAGCCTGGTGTGGAAGTACCCCYGTCCTCCTTGGAGGCTGAGCCAAAGCTCACTAAAATCAGTTGGTCTTCCCAGGAACTGCCTCGGGGATTGGATCAGTCCCCATGATCTGGAGTCATTTGCTGGCACGGGCTTAGCTTGGCTGACACTGGRCTGCGGGCGTACTTCTGGATGCCTCTACGCTGCCCTCTTCTTCCTCTGCAGCACCCGGGCAGCTTGGCTTGGCTTTCCCCAGCAGCACTTAGCCAGAAAGTTGCCCTCTGAGACGTTCATGGTGTGGAGGGGTCTTACAATCTGTCACGCGACTTCTTTGCGAGTTGCATAGCTAGTGGAGGGAATGCATTTGTGTGCCTGGTCCTGCCCTTCCCAGGCTTCGTTCTGGATATGATGTCCTGATGGGTAAGGAAGGAGCAATAAGCAGAGGCTCTTCGCATGGGAGATGTTCTGTGCTGAAGGAGGAGATGKTCATACCCTTACTGGAGGTCAGTGCTTTCTAATTCCAGAGTTGTCACAGCTAAGTATGAGATTTTGACACAGCGTTTGTTTTTCAAGGCTAATGGAAATGCCAGCAGCATTTTCCGACAGCAGAATTCAGTCCAAAACATTCCACTCCAAATGGATGTTGTAAATCTTTTTTTGGAGATCAATGTAGATCGTTTTGTGTAGAAGTTGTAGAAGTTTTGATTTCAACWTATAAAAATCATTCTTCATTTGCAGCACTTTCCTCTACATTCCTTCAAACTCTAAATATGTCACACCCAGTAACTTTAAAACATATGTAGCCAGTATGTTTCAAAATACATACTCCAGCTGCCAGTTCTATTACAGGTGTTCTCAAATAAACTTTTTTCTCAAGATCTGTTCTGACACCCCCACACTGGTGCTRGTGTATTATTTTTGGTGTCAAATCAATGGAATTTCTTGTCAGTGCTTAAACAGAGGCAGTGATAAATTTGTTTGAGTTACATTGAAATAAGCATGGGGAAAAAGTCKTCTTGGCTTAAAGTGAGTAAGGAGGAAAAAAAGCCAGGGAAAAAATATTTCCATGCTTTTAACTATACTTTCAGTAAAATGTAGCTGGATGAACAAGTGCAATAAAGATTTGAACAGAGATTCGTGTTTTTTAATAATTGTCTTTATGTGTTTTGAGAAAGGGTCTCGATCCAGAGCAATACAAAGAGGAGCCATTTACTTCAGTAAGACCTTGGAAGTTTATATGAACAGATGTCACTGGTGCTCTGACTGCAGATTTCATCGGTGAGATCATATCAGGCAGTGGGACAGTAGCATGATGTAGCTTCCATATTGGCAGTGCAGTCCAAAACCATCTTCTGCGTGGCAAACAAAGAAGCTGGGAGCAAACACACACTGCAGGTGTCAGGACCAAGTGGAATCCCAGGTTGTTTTCACAACTTGCATGGACCATACACAGATGTTGCTGCCCRATTCCAGTTGTTTTAATTTAATTCTGAATTCCTTAAGTTGCCAGATCTCATAGTGTTAGATGCAGATGCACTCAACTCCTCCTCATTAGCTCTTTATATTTCTTTTGCTCAAAACTGACTTACGGTATTGCAGTTGGCAGAGTTGGGCTCATCTTTTCTCTTTGATTTAATGGTGYATCCTCAGTCTATCCAGTTGTTGTCAGGTTTTCTTGCTGTTTATATATTGGTTTAGATTGTTGTGCTTCTTTTCCAGATCTTAGTTATAAGTGGAATCAAGGTCCATAGTCTTATTGTTCAGCAGTCTGGATCTTAAATCAGGAGAAGTTAGCACCTTGGGACTAGGTCCCAACACCGTTACCATCATAAAGCCAAGGAGATGCAGGGCTGGARGGTGACTTCAGGAAGTTATATCTGTGTCATCCCTCCTCTAAGGCAGAGTCAGATACACCCTGACCATCCCTGACAGGTATCTCTGTTGTTTGTCTCTGCTGTCAGACCATTTTTCAGGCACTTAATGGTCACTGTGGTCAGAGCTTTCCTTCTCCCCATGTGTGATGTGGGATGTGAGGGTGGTCTTTCCCCAGATGTTGGGTGGTGTAAAAGGGAGAGATCGTGGCACTGCTCTTGCAGTGCCTGTTCCGATCTGGAGCGCAGTGCATTGGTGGTGGTCAGARGAGTGGGAGGTGGGAAGCTGCACGGGTGAGATTTGGTACTTAAGCACAAGATGACTGGTGTGTACGGGGGGGATTTTYTTGACTGTGTAACTTGGATTTCCTCCCCTGACAATTGGGCTGGAACTGCTCATCTGGAAGGGTGATTAGGTGCAAGGGTGTAAAGTGACACATCCCTTGATCAGGCACTAAGTTAGTTATAGGATGTGAAATTTCAGTTATTTACTCCCTCTGCTGCCTCTTCGTTCACTTTATTGCAAGGATAAGAGGGCATGTGGAAGTTGTTGAGATTTYTAATTGTAAGTGAAGTTGCTGTCTRCTGATTTGAAGTGAACGGCTATGTACAGACACTGAAGGGGTAATTGGCAGAAATTGCTGATGGATGTCACTGTTAAACTACAACAAAAATATCTGCTTTTTTGCTTTCTGCTCTTGAAAATAGTTAATCATAGTACAAGAGAAATGCTGTACACCATCACTGAGTCACTTGTTTTTCATTAAAATCGGAAAATCTTTTTTTCCCCCTAGGACAAAAAAARTATTGTTGTAACCTTCTCATCCCCTTCAGACATAAAAACTTCCAGAACAAGCAAATAGTAAATGAACAAGACATTACTCTGAACGGACATATGTGCGTAGCTCTAATACACAGAGACCATTGCAGCRTCTTAGAGGGATGTGTTTAAATGGAGAACATTGTCTCCAAACATCTGAGACATGGTGAAATGGTTTTCTTCACTGAACAGGAGATCCTTATTCCTCAAACCTGTGTAGCATGCTGTCTGCAGAGACACCCTCCCTATTGTTTGTTTGCTTGGTTTTAGTAAATGTAATTATGGCTTCATGTCCTGAGTCAAACTGCTGGTTCTGAACTCATTAAAAGCTGGGGAGAGTTTGCCCTTCAATTYTAACTTCCCAGGTCAGCTGTTATCTTCAGGTACATCAATGTATGCCCAGACGGCTTGGCTGATTGTGCTGAGTTGCTGGGTTTACACCAGTGGAATGAAAGGCAGGATTTGATTTTACAGGCAGTCCCTTTGGCTGAAATAAAATAAGCTATGGGCCTAACTCGCCGTTGGATTGATGGTGTTGAATAGCCCAGCCCCCAGTTGTGTGCTAACAGTAGCAAACAATCCAATTGAAGCCATGGCTAATCCAGCCTAATGAAGTTTTATTGTTGTAAAACGGACAGAATAAGCTCTCTTCACCTCTACCAATAGCAGTGCAACTCAGTCTCCTTTCCTGTAGGTCCCTGTGCATCTGATATTTCCCTGGCCACAAAATTCACATCATCTTCTCCTTACCGCACGGCATTAAGACCAGAATTTCATTGCAAAAGTCTCCAGCCCTCATGGTCATGAACTGACTGTTACCAACGCGAGCGTGTGTACAGGCTCCTGGAAACAATAGGCTTGTGATGTGTGAGCGAGTCCATCATCGCCRCGGATGCTCACTCTAACAGGTAACGTAAAGGAAATGTTGTCAATTCTTTCACCGGTGCCCAATTTAGCAGGAACATTCAATTGACGTACTTTCCACTTAACACCAGACTGGCTTCTACCTCCATCCATCTGTCAAAACCCAGCAATTGYTTTCCGCAGCAATGGTATGAAGACATCATTTTGTCAATGCAAAACCAGTGACCTATTAGGAGCTGAGATTTTGAGGACACTGTAAAATAAGCATATTTTAATACTGAATGGTAAAAGGTAGATTGTAGATTCTTTAACTGGCTTTTTGGAAAAGCTGGTCTCTCTCCTGACTACAGTGGTAGCCACGGGTGACTGTTGCTCCGCAAGGCTTTGGGAACATAATATGAAGAAACTGTCAAGCTCATTTACATCACCTATTTAACATTCGATTTAGTTGTGTAATCAAAAAAAAAGTATGTATTTTGGCGCATACCAGCAAGCCAGATGTTGCTGTCTCTAAATAAGCCAACACTTTGTGTTGGTAATCCAGTGTTGTGAATGCACGGATGGCTTTTGGAAGGGAATTCAGTTACCTGTTTGAGAGGTTCTATATTTCCATCAGGGCAGTTGGTTAAAAAAGAAAAGAAAAAGAAAAAAATCAATTCTGTGATGACCTGGCCATAAAAATTACTTCCAGGGCTGCATTTTTATGTTGCATTGATTGTTCTACTGGCAGTCCATTCGATCCATTTTTAGTAACAACTTTGAGATCAGAAAAGTTGTCCCAAATGAAATGGCATGGGTTTTTTTTGTATTCCAAGCACTGCTGTCACATGYGAAATATGTCATATCCATGAAGATAATCTGAAAATAATTGGTTTTGAACCTCAAAGCATAATCCCTTCYCTCCAAGCCCCCTGCGAAATAACAAAGTGATTTTTCTAGCCAAGGTGAGGACATATTTTCTCACTGTGTGAGCTGCATATGGAAATCTGTATATGAACGAAAAGCCACAAGTCATGTATCGCATCTTCCAGAGGGTCAAGGGGCAAGGGAGCTGTGCATAGTTTACAGATGGATGGTGAAAATGGTTGTCAGGACAAGGCATGTGCTGCTGGTTCCTGGTTTGAATGGACACAGCAGCAGCAGTGCATGGTGGTCACGTCATCCCGCAGCCGGGACTCGGAATAGTGTTCAAGAACACGAAAAGGCATGGACTTAAGTGATATTAATCATGTGGTTTAGGTTAGTCACAAGCATAATTACCTTGCTAAATTGAACTATCCTGGGATAAGTATATAATAATTAATGCAAGACAAGGACAGACTTTGTTAGAAGCATGTGGAAAGCCACGGGTTCCTCTTGCTGTTTTCCCTTTGGTCTCCATGTGCAGAGAAGTGGCCTTACTTCTTACGCCATAAAGCATCCACATTTGCAGGGCAAGGAAAAAGATTTGCTGAAACAGAATAATAAACTAAAAATAATCTTAAAAAATGGGAAAAAGCAGGAGTTTGTTTTTATCCAATAATGAAAAGTCATCCAGATAGATTTGAYTCATTAAGACATGCTTGATACAATCATGTGTGGTCCTTTCTAGTTTTCCCTTTCCTCCTTTGTCAATCCCATGGGCTGAGTGTTGCTTTGACACTTGATTATAACCCCTAAGTAACGAAGGAACACTTCTAGCAGCCAGATCTGGCAGTCTGGCAAGGTTTTTCCTGTTTGTTAGTTTTTCCCCAATCTTGTCCAGTAGCATTCCCTTAAAATATCAAATGATGCCCAAAATGTGAATTCATCCTCAGCCTGTGATTCATCTCTGCTAAAGCCACGAACTGTGTTCATGCTCAGCATTGACTGTGTCAGTCTACAGAAACTGGATGAGGCTTCTGTACACAGTGAGTTACAGATATCTGTGCAACCTCTTACATCGAGCAGTCAGGTTAAAAGAAGGTCAGGTTAAAAAGTAGTCAGGTAAAAAGTCCCACCCAGTGTAAACATCTCTGCTCAGAATGGTTGTCCAAGGTGAGGTTGGACGGGGCTCTGAGCAACCTGATCTAGTTGAAGCTGTCCCTGCTCATTGCAGGAGCGTTGGACTAGATGACTTTAAAGGTCCCTTCCAACCCAAACTATTCTATGTTTCTGTTATTTCCTGTACAGTCATAGGGAGATGCAGGTAGTCCCAGGGCACTATTTTTCTCATCCTAAGGCTGACATCTAAGATAAGTCAAATGAATCCAACTCAAGCATTGTCACTCCTCCTTTGCTCTGGAGGAGGTGTATTATGGTACCTTTTTAGTACATAGTTGCTTCTCCATTTACACGTGGCAAGTTGTGGCAGCACCCTGCTGTTGTCCTCTCTGGAGAGGACATGGTCTCACTGCCTAAGACCATGAGGTCTCCATAAGCGTGTGGGATTTATGAAGGTACACGGAAGTTCAGTGGAAAATGCTGCTCTTGATCCCTCTAAATTTGGAGGGTCTTAGTGGATCCCTGCTTGATAGCTGATAATTGCTGTGTGAGACAAAGAACCGGAATTACATGAGTTCTGCCTTCCCTTCCTCTCATGTGCAGTAACATTGCACACGTGCGAGGTTGCATTGCTGTACTGTGTAAATGGTGATTTGTTGTCCTTGCTGCTGATACCAGGTTTGGATAAGTTAGCCCAGCATATATCTATTCACCTTCCCTGTCAAAGTATACCCTTAAAATATGTTCAGATTCAGTAGCGTTAGATGGCCCAGGCTTTCTAGCTGTAACAATGAAATATTGATAAATTGCCGTGCTATCTGATTGCTTTCAAGTGTAAGGGAAGAAGAATTCAGTAAATCAAGCAGTGACTTTCAATTAGATGCAATGTCTTGAAATGCGGTTTTGGTCTCAACTGCTGAGTTTCTCAATGTACAGGAAAAGATTGATGCTGCTTTGTTGTACCAGATATAAATAACTCGAAGCTCTTTTAGCATGTGAGGAAAAATAGGTTTCCTTGAAATTTTGGTTGTGGATCATCTGCTCGACTTCTGCTGAGTGTAATGTGAATCTTGATCTTGTTCTAAATTATATCTGAATTGAGAGGTACCATGTGTCTTTCAACTTAATGAAATCTCTTTAAATGATGCATATCGAAGTGAGTGGTGATTTGGGTCGAGGCACCTTGGTGGCTGATTCTCTGAGGACAGGCAGTCAGCAAATGCTTTCTGAAAATAAAACTTTAAGTTGGGGACCTGAAAATTCAGAATTACCTTTTTGAATATTTAGCCCAAAAAATACTGATTGTCTTAATCTCGTGGAAGCTGGAACTAACTTTGAGCTGTCAAATAAAGGTGTTATGCTGCTTCTGGTGGGGTGGATGGCCCAGGGCTGCCATTTCTAATGTACTTTTCAATCTCAGAGTGACTTGCAAGATGTTTACAAAGCAGGTAATGTTATCCTTCTTTGTTACAAGTGGGAGAAGTAAAGCTTGGAGTTATGAAATGAGTAGAACAAAGTCATGGCAGGAGTTGTGTGGCTTTTAGATCATGATTTTCCCCATTAAAAAGGAGATGATACAGTGCTTAGACATCATATAGGTTCTTAGTCCTTCAAAGTAGACTTTTGTGGGTCTACTGTCATAGACTGTGGCTTGTATACTGCATTGATTGAATTTGTAGAACTATGTGGTAAGGTGGGACTTGGACTTGGGCATCCTCCTTGTGTCAGAGTTCCCTCATACTGGACAGAGGAGAAAGGGAAGGGCATCTTTGCAAAAGATCATCTCTAGGGGCTTAGCTGCTGGTTCAGTTCCTTGTCTACYTGGTGGGTAAAAACTGACCTTGGAGGCTCTAAATAGGCTAAGAAAGGATTTTTCTGTATAATACTATRTTCTATACATGTCTTCCTTTGCGATCTTTGTAGTTAGACCTGGTGAATCAAACATAGCTTTAAATTCATTGAAGGTTATATGAATCCTCTGAAGTTCCTCTGGCAAAAGAGCATTGCCTTGATTCATGCAATCTCTTGAATCTTGAATACAGTCCTTGCTTTAGAGTATACTTTTATGTTGTTGTTTGGCATGGAGTTATTTGCATGAAGTGGACTTGAATGGCTCATATTGCAACAAAGAATGTTGTCCTCTGAGATGTCTGCTGTATTTGTTGCACATTTGGCAACTTACACATGGGGTTTGTGTCTATTTTTGTATTCTTTACAATGTGAAATAGATGTGATTGTCAAATTAAAGTCTTCCAAGTCACGGCAAGGTCAGTGGCTGATCTGGATATATGCGTTTTCCGTAAGGTAAGATGGTCACCAGTTGAAGTAGCAGCTGCAAAACAAGCAGTGGGTGATCTCAACTGACCATGAACACACATTTATACTTACCAAAATGGCCTGTCATCTTGACTTTCTGAGAAGAAGACTCTCTTGTGCTGCTCATGTGTTGACCTCTTACATAGACACCTTCAATAAATTTGGGAGTACATGCAAGATCACCAGGCTCACTCTGCCAGATGCCAGCACTGCACTCTTTTCTGTTGTTTGCTGGTTCTTAATCCAGTCCTTCAAGCTCTTACTCGTAAAATGTGGTGTCCTTCCCACCGGCAAACTTTTCACCAGGTACCACTGGTATTTCTGGGACCTGGGTCTTGTCTGCTGCCTTGTGCCTCTATACAGCCTCTGTGTGAAATGCAGCATCTTGGTGTTGTCTGCACCTAGCAAAAGAAGAAAAAGCAACTTCTCTGAAGATGTGGAGATTCTGATTTGGTGCATGTAAAGGCTTAAAACTGGTGTCTTCAATGGTTTAGCAGAAGTCTTCATCCAAAAGACCTGTCAGTGGCTGTGGCTTYATTCCATACAAGAGTCTCAAGGATCATTCTGGAGGATGGAAAGGGGAAGCTCTCCTCTGGAGAGACTGTCACCCCTGACCTTAGGAGGCAGTGGTTCCTCAGCCCTCCTTTCCGCCCTAAGGGAGAATGGTGACCTCTCCTTTTGCCTGATTCAGTGCCAGTGCCAGGAAGGGGCCCACGTGAGTACAAATTCCTTTGCCTGTTCAGACCCTATGGATGGAGCCATGGGGCTAAAAATATACTGCAGCATAGGGCTCTCATTTCTTCAGGGGAAAGACTGGTTTTCATACAGCACCTTTTTTTTCTATAAGGGGGGAGAGAGTTAAGTATTTATTTACTTACTTATTTACTTTATTCTCACCAGAGCTGAAACCTTGATTTTTGCAGTGTGCTTCCTTTCTCCCGCTGAATCGTTTGTATGCATTTCACTGACAGAGTGTTTGAAAGCCCCGCTTTCCTCCAGGGAGTTTACAGCCAAACTGATGCAAACTCTTTCTTCTCAGGTGCCTCACGATCATCTGTCATCCAATGCAAGCCAGGAGGCAACTGCCCCAGCAGACACAGAGGCATGACTAGGCAGCTCTCCCCTCTATCTGTTGCTGAAGATTCTGCTGCTCCCATTCTTGAGCTGCAGAATCGAAGTCCCTCGGGAATCTGTCGGCACAGCAGAGTCGAGAGGCAGAGCAGATCAGGTAGGCATAACAGCCGCATTCCCGGCGTCACAGCATGCCTGCAAAAGGCCTCTTTCGTCTGTCTTTTGAAAGATGGTGCAGAGTCCGAGCATGTTGACGTTGGTTTATGGTGCTACGAACAGCAAAGCCACATGAAAGTCTTTCCTGTACCTGTGTGCAAAACTGGGGTTAGGCGGGAAGGAAGCAAGGATGGGACAAAAGGCCTGGGCGTCAGTAGGAACATGTAATGTGTTAGATATCTGAGAAATCATAAGGCCAGTAGGCACAGAAGATCTTGAAAGGATGATTAACGTTAGCACACAAGTTAGTTTTTACAAAGTGGTTATGTTTCAGCCTGGCCAGAGACCAGGACCCTTAGGAGCCAGCCATGTTCCTTCTCAAAGACAGTGACAACCTTAGCTCATACCATGGATGGTCTGATAAAGAGGAAGAGAAGGAGCAACAGGTGGAAAGAWATCTAGGGAAGACCATCACAGTTCAGATCATCGATCAGCTGCACATCAGGGCTTCTGTCAGGAATGTGTCACCCACTCTACTGCAGAAGTTTAGCTCAAATGAACCTGTAGGTATGGTGAACACAGACTTCTTCGCTGTGATGTCCATTCATCACCAGCAGAGATGGGATGGGAGCAATTACAATATGCAACCACAGGCCTTTGAGTCTGCTGAATTGTACTGTTCAGGAGGAGAGAGCTGTTAAATGACTGAAATAATTTAACTGTCCAAGTTCTTTGGAAGACTGTCTGTGTAGATACTGTGAGCAAAAAGGGGAGGAATAACAGGTTGGATCTCCCTTGCACACTGGAACTGTGGGAGATGAACCTTCCTCTTGTCAYTTCACCACTGATGGCAGCAAGCGTCAGCCATTTTCTTCTCGTGTTGGAAAATGGAGGGATCTTGTACTTCAGGAGTACTCTCTTGATGGAAACCCTCAGAGAAATATTGTAGGTGATTATTGCTGCAAGGAGTGGATGATACAGCATTTTGCAGTAAAGATCATATCTAAGATACCAGAAAACCAATTTATTCTCATTTTTGCAGATACCAGGCTGAAATAACTCTGTGCATGCTGGCACTAGGGTACATCCAAAATCAGAATCCATCTTCTCTAAGAAAGGACTTTAGTTCCCTTGAGAAAAGAGTACTGCCTTGACATCATACTCTTCTAAACATTAGTTTGYGTTTTTTAATTTCCCTTTTTATCCTGATCTTCCCTTCCTCATCAGTGAGGTCTAAGTAGGAATAACCTGACAGGTAGGTAAAGAAATATAAAGAATATTATTTTCTAGGATGTAGTTGCCAAATAGTCAAAAGAGTTTGGAAGAAAAGCTGTAGGTTTTGGGTTTCCTCATCTCACTCTTCTGAAAAATGAAAGCAGAAGTCTTTTCTATTACCATCTTGTCACAAAGACACCACAAGCAAGAATTATATTATAGACAAAAGGACCATGCAGGGGTATTTCTGCTAGCTGCCTTTCAACACAGTTTGCCATTGACCAGTGCCATCTCCATGTGTCACCTGCAGTGTTATCCGTATTCTTTCCCTGTCGTTTCATCCTTGTTGAGTTCTCAGATTGTTTCTGTGCTCTTGACGGGGTAAGTAAGGTTTGTTTCAGACCAAACTAAATGCAGACACTAAGGATTTCTACCACCTTGCTAATTGTGAAATGCTGTCTACCAACCACTTTGGCTGATCAATTTGTTTTCTCCTCATTAGCATATCATTYGGTATCTGAACACAAGTGCTACTTTCTAGCTCAATCCAGCCCCAGCTTCATGTCTTGGAAATCCTTAAACCTATTTAGTATGAATTGTGTGCCTGCTCACCATGTGTCTTTGAGTTCAAGCCCTGTAATTATTTTTAAAAATATTTCTTATCTTGTCCTTTTGATTCTTTGGCCAAGATTTAGGTGTGCACATCCCATGGATTTTGAAAGCAACAAGCTACTATGTCACTTTGGCCGAGGATCCATCTCAGTTTCACTTAAATGTAAATATCTAGTCTAGGGAGAGTTAAGTGCCTCCAGTGGGCTTAGGTATATGAGGATGAAATCAGCTACCTTCTCACCATGCCTGTCCATTATCATTAAATATAAAAGGGCCGTAGACAGCACGTTTAGTCTGAATACACAATTATTTGCTAACTACACTACATGGGATGAATCCTACCTATTAAGCACTTACAAAAACTCCCCACTGTACATTTAATAAGGCTAAAACTTCCATAGGTCTTTTAATCCAAGGTAGAACTTGCAACAAGTGAATATTTTTGTGCCTTTCCTTAACATTCAAACCTGGGACTGTAAAATCCAAGTCAAATGCTAATAATAGTGTCATGCATAGTAACAGCAATTACGTAGTTACTTGGTAATTGAAAAATAGAAAGCATGGATAAAGGTGCTTTAGTCTTCTATCATTGTATGATTATTTTAACTGTTAGCTGAAGAAGGGCTAATTGCATAGTAGTTTTGCTTAGCAGGAAAACCTGCAAATGGATGTTACATAATATATTCTTTTTAAGCCATTCTAACTTGCAAATAAACTATAATTTACCTTTTAATAGAAGACGCCAGTCATTATTAGTACCATAAAAATATCTATTTTCTCTCAGCAGCCAAAGAGAATTCTAAAATGATGCTTCCTTTTCAGAGCTGTGTCTGATTATCCTCTGCATGTTTTTAATAAACCTGTAATTTTATTTAAATTCTTGATTCACCACTAAACAATGGAGCCACTGAATGCTGGTTATTTTTAGAAAAAAAAATACAGCATACAATTAAAATTACAAAAAGCTCCATGTCCTGGTTAGGAAAAGTCTTGATTGCAAATGCGCTCCCTGCTATGATGAATCRTTTTTTAGACGTAATGTTGGTCTAATGTAATAACTTGGAACCTCAGTTTGACATTTCTTTACAGCTGTAGCAGAAACAGTAATATAAAAGGAAAGTAAACCTGAGTCTGAAAGGGTACCTTTTTCACATTTAAGTTGAATGTAGGACAGCATATGCTCTCACTGCAGTGGATCTGTAGCTCCTCTTAACATATAGGGTTCATGGGTTGCATCTCTGGAAGATGTGTCTGGAGAGCAAGTCACCAGTCAGTAAGATTAAATTCTCTGCACTTCTGTTAGGAAATCTGCAGTGGTCTGCAGATTAGATCTGAAAAGTACTGTACTAAAATGGGAAATGACAACTTTCTGATTCCTCCTTGTTTATGTGTAGAGGTTTATTTCTAGGCATGCCAAGCTTCAGTTTTGTCCAGTTTCCTTTTTTAACTTCAAAAATGTAAATAGACTAACTTGAGTSAAAAAAGCCTTTCTCCGCTTGGGTATGTAAAACCACCAAACTGTTTCTTTTTCTCCTCCCAGCTTGCAAATAAAAAAGTGATTCTTGAGTTAAAATCTTGAATAAGAAGAACTTGRTCCTGGCTTCAGATGTACAGGCTCAGATAGCTTTTATGTTGCACACATGCACAGTAATTGACTTTATAATGTCATTGGTTCCAAGGGATGTAGCTCTATTCTAGAGGTTTGGCTGATAGAAGGAAAGAAGGGCTGATAAAGCAAACAGTGGCAACAGCTTAACCGTAACACTGTTACCTCAGGCCCCTGTATTGTGTTTGTATTTTGTTCCCGTCCCCTTGAAATGACAGAGTTGGTATTACTGAAGTATTTCTGTGCAGGATTTCAGTGTTTGTGGGACATAGAGGAATTATAGGGAGAAGGCAAGAAGTGGTTTGTGTCTGGATCAGAAGGGGAGATTTCGCCAAGAATTGTTTTGAATGCATTCATTATGTGTGCAACTCTTCTCTTTTTCTATTTTTTTTTTTCAGGAGAAGAAGGAACACAAACGCACACAGAGAGCAGCAGCCAAGATGCTGAAGGACAGACACRATGCCAGTCTTGCGCATCCACATTTCTCAAGCTTATCTGGAGATTTCTGATCATTTTGTCCGTCTCTTCCTCCTGGGTCGGGACCACACAGTTCGTCAAAATCACGTATGAGACCTTTGACTGTCCTTTTTTCATGACTTGGTTCTCAACAAACTGGAACATTATGGTTTTTCCCATTTATTATTCTGGGCACCTTGCAACTGCGCAGGAAAAGCAGTCTCCAATCAGAAAATTCAGGTAGGCTTTATCGTGGCAATATTCCTTTAAACAACCTGATTTCGGTGGACTGAGATCACTTTTCTTTTCAGTTTGACCCATGGTGTCAGAAGGCAGAATAAAGGTCAYGCTGCAGAAAATCTCATTCATAAATAGCTTACAGAAGGCTAACAAATGAGTGATACATGCTTGAATAAATGGATATTTGATTGTTAGAGGGTTTTTCTACTGATATGAAAAGGTCAATTTGTTTATAATCTTGCTGTTATATTATCTAATATTTCTATATTTTGTGTTTGTGTCTGGATCAGGCTTCTACTGGCCATTATTTAATCTGTTCTGGTCCATTTATGATAGAATGGTAGCGTAAAGTCCAACCAAAAMAACTAATAGTTGAGAAGGTGATCAAAGCTGAGGAGATGGTTTCCGTGAGGAAGACCATGGCTTGCTCTCTACGCTCAGCAAGTATAGCAGGATGAAAACTGCCCTGTCCTCCTCCTGCTGGATCATAGCATGGAGGAAGAGCATCCTAGTAGCCTTCTCTGCTCTCTTTTATGTGTGGTAGGCATTAAAGCAGGTTGCAGACTCTTGGCTCTCCTCCCCCTATAGCTCTGAGGGTTAAGTTGGCATAGCTGAGTGGCTGTCATCCTGAGGAAATGATATGAAGGCTTTGTCCCATCTTCTTTCAGGCTCTGCATGGAAATGCCTCTTGCTCTGCGTTGTGAAAGCCGGGGGAGAATGTCTCTCTGACCCCAGCCTTTCCTTACACCGCGTTGCTGCATGTTGTAATTGAACTGTCAACCTCAAGTGCAAAGGAGTCCATA
The DNA here is from genome assembly GCA_030449065.1 of Oceanodroma leucorhoa. Classification (NCBI taxonomy): domain Eukaryota; kingdom Metazoa; phylum Chordata; class Aves; order Procellariiformes; genus Oceanodroma; species Oceanodroma leucorhoa. The sequence continues at coordinate 5,725,824 of JASVER010000057.1, read as the reverse complement.
GTACTAACTATAACATTGGTCTGCAGGGGTGGAAATTTATAAATCCCTCTTCAGTAGCCACTGTGAAATCATAGAAATACAAGGTTGGAGGGGAACCCAAAGAGATCATCCACTACCAGCACKGCAGCAGGGCCAAGTTGGCTTAGCTTCACCGTAGCCATTTCTTAAGAAAGCTGTATCTAACCTGTCCTCAGGGCTTGGAAGTACCACCACCTTCTGGGACAATTCATTTCAGTTCCTCCTCCACTTCCATTACTCTACCAATCTGACAATGAGGTAGAAGCTGCTTTAAAGGATAGAGCTAAATTCAGCTTGCCAAGAGATAACACACCTTGCCCATGGAGGAAAGAAATTCACAGGATAATTTTGAGCTGGGACCCAATTCTATTACTCCAGTGCAGACTTGCTTTGAAAACAATCTTACTGACTTCAGCAGAATTGTCTGTTCTGCAAGGTATTAACCAGCATGCGGCCCGTACCTTGTTCCCGCTGACAGAGGGTTCAGCACAGCTGTCACTGAGCGCACAGGCAATTCAATTTGTGACTGTCAGGCTGGAGTGTAGCAGGGCCAAATTCTTCCCTCTGTCTGCTTTTGCCAGGATCTGGGATGAAATTTGGCCCTAAATTATCATTTCTGTCAAATCAGCATGACTGAAATTGAACAGTTGCACTTAATTAAYTGCTTCTCTGAAAACCCTGGTGCTTTGTATGTTAATGATGCCTTCATTCGGATTCTTGCTGGAGTATTTGTGGGAACATTAACAGTGTCAGCTCGGTGTCTGGATATGGGGTAAAGAAATAACAAATGCACAGCAGATAAGGAAGAAGGTGAGAATAAATATCCCTGCAGATAGATCCTCTGCAATTAGTTAGTTGATTATATATCCATCAGAGCAAAATTTTGGGCAAAAYGTTTGTGGCAACGCATAATAAAAGTATGCTTAAATAATTGATACATTTCCCACGCTGTTAGGAGTTCAGCTTTTAAAGTTGAGGACACATGCTTACATGCCCAGAGGAATTTCTGCACACGTGSAAATGTGAAGTAGTTTTGTGAATGTGTGGAAACAGGAGACTGGTATTAGAGCTGATGGGCCAATGGAAAGGCATCTTCCCAGGGTATTTCCTACTCCAGATATATCGGGAACTCACATCCCAGGGAGGAGGTAACTGCTGGCGAATACTGACTTTATGATGGGGACCAACTACTTGGTCAGCGCCATGTTATAACTTGACAAGCCAACCTCTTTCAGTTTGGGTGTGGGAATGGACATCTCTTCAGGATGAGCGCTTGATTTTCTGATGACTTAAAGAATTAAAAAGCATCATTCGTAGTTTTTAAATTCAGAGAGTTATAGACAGATTTAGTTTGGAAAGGATCATTTGAAGTCATTTAACCCAGCCTCCTACCCAGAATAGGGTTATTTTCAAAGCTAGATCAATTGTTTGTATAATTGCTTGGTTTGTTCTTGATACTGTCCCTGTTACAAGGCTTTTTATTACATTTTGTAAGATTTCTTGTTGCTTCATTTTCTGGTTTTATTTCTGTGGGGTAGCTAATTCTTGTCAATAAAGCCCATCCTGTAGCGATTCCAGGCCTGCCTCAGAGTCCAGAGGTGATTTGTCTTTGTGTTTCTGGAGGATGTAGTTACTCACTAGGAGTTTTGAAGATATATGACAATTTGTCCAGCAGATATTCCTGGTGGATCAGAACAAACAGTTTCATGATACCTTGGCAGAGATCAGTGGTCATGCGAGTGACTTGCAGAGTGCTGCCCCAGGCTGCCAAAGCTGTATAGAGCCGCTGTTACTTTAATAAATCCCACTTGGAAGCATAGAAGTCTCAATCTTCAACTTTAGATTGGCTTTCTGAAAGGTTTATAATCTTTGAGACTGTAAATTGTGTATTTCTTACCTTTCACACTTTACCTTAGAGATTAAATTTTGTTGTCTTAGAAACTAACTCATGGTTATTACCTCCCTGCTGCATTTCAGTGAAGTATCTTGGTTGTCTTGAGGCAGAAGGCACAGCTCTTGGTATCTCCTCAGTATTGTAGATAAAAGGTACGTCCCACATAAAGAGCTTGAAACTCCTTGCGTTAGTGGTGAATAAAATGATCTGAAKCTCAGTAAGCTCAGCAATAGGAAATCTAACCCTGCCGGTATTTACCACAGCAGAAGACACTCCACAGACTTGACGTAGGATCCTGATAGAGTTATGATTTGGAATAGGTGGATGGTATTTTCAATGGCAATAAATTTTGCCTCCCCATCCGCCGTCTTGGCTTGTCAAGGACAAACACTGTGACATTCGGCAGCTTTCTGCCAGTATATATCCACGATGTAGCAGCTGAGGTTAGTCTTACAGGTGCTATGCAGGCTTGAGGCACTGGCTAGGAAGAGTGTTGGTAGGTGCAGGTTTAATAAATAYGAACATGTTGGGAAGAGTTGGTTTTCTAGCAAGAAGGGTAACAAGATGTGAACATCACTTGAAGTCAAAAGAGCCATCAGTAGCTGATATTTGCTGTCATCTGTCATCTGCAAGTTTGTCACCTACAGATTTCTCCATCGATRTTGCAGCAGTAGCTCAGTCCAGCTTCCTCAGCCACTCATGGAATAGCACTGCAAATCTAGATCTTCACTGCAAAGGGCTTTTCAGAGGAGAGATGAGGATCTCTGTTGCCTGAAGCTGCTCCAGCCCTGAATGGCTTAACAGTAGGGAGGAAGACCAGCAGCACAAAACCAGGGCTTCCCTCGGACCATTCCGGTTGGGAAACAGCATTCCCATCGTGCTGTCCCCCGAGCCAGACACTGCTTATGTGGGAGGCTCACGCACAATTCCCTTTCCTTTCGCTCCAGCTCTTGAGCAGACAAATACAGCTGGCCAGGCTCTTTCTTAACCTTCAGACTCGGTCAGTCCTGGAAAACAATTCACCAGTTGCTTAGCCTCCATTACKCTGTTCAGTGTCTGTCTCCTGAAATGGAGCTGGAAGATATTTTATTGCAGCAGATGCCATCATTTAGATAGAAGGACCAAATGACATAGTAACAASTTGTGCTCACAACAGGTCCCGCGGTGCTTCTTGCTACCATAATGTCACCGGTGGCCTTGCCAAGTTTTAATCCGGGTGATGTAATTACATTCGCYGTATTCACGTTACCCCAGGTAGCGTCTGTTAGCTCTGTTTTTTCTGTAAGCTGTTTTAAAAACCAGCTGCTGCATTACACTCCAGAGGCTGCTGTGCGTCAGGGGTGAATAAACCCCTTCTTCTGCTGGGGCTGGCATCAGAATAACTAAGAGGCGACACAAGCTATTTAATGGGTGCCAGAGGCAAAGCTACATGACTGCCTGAGGTGCTGTAATTCCTGAGAGCRTGGCACACTGCCCAGAGCTGATGGCTGAGGGCTACCTGCAAATAAAAAGAGCTATCTATGTTAGAGGGCAGGTTTTAAATAGACTTCTTGTGCATTTGCAAATAGTTTGTGTCATAGTTTCAGGGTCAGCTGCCCTTAGATATGTCTCTGCCTTTAAGTCAACAGCCTACAGATATTATCTGTATGGGGAGGGATCCATGGAGCCGTCTCTCCTGAGCCCAGGGTTTTAATCACTGTCATGTCGTGAGGACTCCTGCAAGTTTAATTTTAGTTGCATGCCAAAGAGGCTGAGTTAACCACTGAGCAACCAGCCCTCACAAAGCCCGAGGCAATTTACTGTAGCCATGACTGGGAAAATAAAGTACTCTTCCTATCTCCTCACTCACTGAGCATTATTCATGGAGTTCCCCTAGCCACGGAGGTGAATTCGTCAGGTCTCTGTCTCACTCARCACAACCCTGTCACAAGTCTTTGCTGTTTATTTTTAATTCAGAGGTGAGGAACTGCTGGCCCCTGTTTTGTCTGGTCATTGTATGCTGCTGCGTGTGATGGAGGCTCTTCCATCTGCTTAAACAGTCCATTGCATGGGGCCTGTGAAGTGTTTTCCAGATTTCTTTTCCTAGCTGTGAATCTGTGCTCATCCCTCCCACTGCTTCTGGGTACTCAGAGATAAGTAACATCTGCAGCATTGCCACAACTGCCTTTCCCAAATAGTTGACCAGCCCACAGAGTCCAACCCAGAATAATATAATAATCACTGAGGCTTCCTCCTTCCAAGAATTCAGAGTCAGGTCACCTCAGACTCTATCCTCCTCACTCAGCTCTGAGTTTGCCTGTGTGCAGACATCCCAGAGATCTGCAGGACAACAAAACCTGACCCATTCTGGCATCCCTCCACCCCTTTTTGGCTTTGGAAGCCACCCACCCTCCCCGTGGATGGAGAAGCAGAAGCRCCGGGCTTATTCCCAGCATCTCCCTGGCAGTGGGGGGCCACGATGGATGACAGGGGTATAATTTCCCATGGCACGTTTGYAGAAGAGCTTTTCCTGCTGCCTTGCAGACTCCACCAGAGTGACGTGCTTGGATGGTTTTGCTGTTGCCTTTGTACTCTGTCAGCATAGCACTGGGGTACTTAACCGTGCCCTGCATTACTGTAAGCAGCCCAAGCACCTTTCTCTCTTGTTTTAACACAGCACAAGCTTGTTTCCTCTAAGACAGATCCTGACAGCTTCTGAGACAGGTTGGATTTACAACTGTGTAGTGAGCCAATTGTGCATCAAAACCGATGGCAGAATTCCCACTGGGTTGGAGAGAGCAGGCTCCGTACAGGTCTGTAGTTCACAATGCAGATCTGTTCTTGCCAGGAGATGGGGCATCCTGGCTCTGGCGTCATGKAATGGTGACACAGCCACGGTGCATCCAGGTCAGAGGCCACCTGTCTTGAAGTGAGATGTAGTCTGAGCTCAGAATCACCCTCTGCATCCACCTAAGTCTCAAGGGGAGAAAAACATCTTTTAAACGTAAACTGCTATATCTGCATGTCAAKGAACATTCAAGTCTGTGCTACCAGTGAGTCCATTCTCACACAAGGAAACTCATCACCTTGAACTCCTGTTGAAATCAGTGATACGAAAGCGATACAGTCAGTGATCAGTGATACAGTCAAACTTAAGCATTAATTTATTTGCTTCACTATTTGCTTTGCATCTCAGATAAATGATACACACCACTAGCTAGTCTCTTCCTATGTGCAACATTCCTATTCTGATCTTTGGAAAACAGACTGACTTCTGAGAACGTCGAGGTCAACTAGAGTGAAGGAGATAATTAGCAGATCTGCCTGCCTGAGTGTTAACTTGTTGRACACCCTGGCACAGAGTTTGATAAAGGAATTTATTATTACCAGAAATTACTGCTTTGTATCCCAGGTCATTTTAGTGGCAGCAGGGAATGAATGGTTATTAAGTAGAATCATAGAATCATAAAATCATTTAGGTTAAGACATAGCTGATCTCATGTATTACATAGATATTATTATTCTACTTTCCTCAAAATGAGAGTGATGGTTTCCATTCATAATAGTAAAAAACGGCAATATTTTTAACAGCAGAATTCCCCAGAATTACTAAAAATTGCTTAGGAGACCTGAAAGCTAGTCTGTTTTTAAAGGCAATCTTCCAAACACAGCCATATTTGTCTGTGAATACTTTGGGGCCCTGAGGCCTCATGGCATTTGTATTAGTCCCTTAATTATTGCCTCGTAAGGATCTGTTGCAGATTGATGGTACCTTGGTTCACTCCATTGGTGTTTTGGTTGTATGAAGCATTCACTTGTGGGACCTCTCAYGTTTTACATAGATGTGTCAGAGAGCCTGCCATGTCAAGAAATGAAGCGTACTGGGAATATCTTGAGGAATACCTTTAACCAAGAATGCAGACAGTGGGGTTGCTAGAAAATGTCCTTCCCACTTTGGGAAAGGTAGAGATGTTTCAGGAGGGGTGCAGTGATGTGCCTTTAATCAAGCTGCATGCTCGAGTACTTGGTCTCCCCTCAGCCCACGGAGGTACCACGTTGCACAGGAGTGCTGACCCCGAAAGCAGTGTTTTCTGAGSTGACCCTTCCCTTTCGTGAAATCCTAAGAAGCAAACAGCTCACTGAAGTTGTGTGTGACACAGTGTTTGGGAAGCTAGAGATTTTGTTTGATTTTGTTTGCAATTTAATCCACAAGGAAATGTCTCTAGGCGAACACAACTTTTCACTGTATAATAAAATAAAGCTAAGTACCCTTCCCTCCCCTTTCCTTCCTTTTCTTACACTCTTGTTTGACTGGCTCAGTCCCAGTGGCTGGTGGCTCACTTTCCCACCATGGTGATGTGTCTGGCAGTATTTTTAGTTTCTTTAGGCAATTCTTAAAGCTTACTTGGCCATATGTGAGAATATATTTCAATAAGAATAAAAACAGGTTTTGGAGCAAAGCAAGAAAAAATTGTCAAGCTACGGAGAAAAAATTGCGGCTATAATCCCCCTGTTCATGGCCTCGAAGGCAGAGTCTGAGAACTGTCGGTGCATTATAGATAACCTTCATTTCTGTGTGTGAGTCCCTGGGATTATTGTTGCATAGAGTGTGGTTATTCCAGGTAAGTTAGTTCTTTTCTATTTGCAAAATTGCTGTTTTAAGAAGATTGTACGTTATTTTCTCTATGTTATCTAATTAAACAATAGATTCTTATGGGTGTGCTGAGTAGTTAGGAAAAGCACTTAATTGAATGCGATAAAAGTTTAATGAATGTTTGTTGTGCTGGAGTGAATGCTAAGGAAAATCCTAGCTGAGTTTTAAACTCTTTTCTTTTCATAGGGAATGCAGTCGGATTTTTGGTGAAGATGGTCTGACGCTGAAACTCTTTCTTAAAAGGACTGCTCCCTTTTCTATTCTGTGGACTTTGACTAACTACCTGTATTTACTGGCTTTAAAGAAGCTGACAGCCACAGACGTCTCTGCCCTGTTCTGTTGTAACAAAGCTTTTGTCTTCTTGCTTTCTTGGATTGTGCTGAAAGACAGGTTCATGGGAGCAAGGGTAATGACATGCCTGATTTTCAACTCTCTCTTGTTTTCATAATTGCCCTTAAATCCATAAGCTATTGTGCTGCCAAAGTACTGCCGCGTTATGGTATGTATATACCATGAAACCATTTCTCATTTAATTTTATGATGCAAACCTAAGCCTGAAGGTTACTTAGAGATCTCAGACTCCAGAGGTAATATGATGTGGGAATTTCAAGAAGCTATTACAGCTAAGTGTAATTTGATGAATTAGAATAGGAGGACTTCCAGTTCATATAAACCTATTCTGTCTTGGGTTACTGTGCTGAAGTACAGTCAATTAATTTTATTTTAAACATAGTGATGAATGCTCACATTTTAACCAAAGCAATTTTATTCCTTGTTTGGGTAGATAGCTGTTTTCAACAGGTAATGTATTTTTCTTATGCCACCCTATTTTACATACACATAAATGCATACACATGTGCACGTACCAAATATAGATTAAAAGGGACAGCAACTGTTTTGCATTAAGGTGTATTTTGCACTAAAGTGTTACAGGACTGCCTGGCAGTAATATGGACCCTG